>JANRMT010062806.1:8254727-8279747 GCA_026402145.1 Polypterus bichir lapradei | reverse complement strand
TTTTTTTTCTTCATATCTTGCCCTGCCGTAGTGCAAGTGTGCATTGAATATCCAACAGGCTCCCACTTTCCCACTCAAAGGACTTATTCATAAGTACTGTACTTTTAATTTTTTCCAAACGTTTTACCAACATGAGTAAAAAAAGTGTTCAGAAAACAATACTGCTCAGTTATTTCAGAAAAGAGATGCCATAAACTAATGAAGGTGTAGAGTCAACTCCTGATGTGGCAATTTCAGACAAAAGACATTGCAGAGGCTGGTCCATCAGGGAAAATCTCTTCAGTACACACTCTGGCAATTGATAACTCTAAGCGCCGCTTATTCGGCACAGCCAATCAAAATCTTTAAACCACTGTTTGTTTAACGGTCAAAGAAAATGGTATGTGGTGCACATTGTGCATGAAATATTCAAACAAACACCCTCCAAAGAGGGAGTTACCTTGGGTAAACGTGCCATGCACAAGAATTCGAAAAGAAAGCTTGCTGGACCATGAAAAAAGTAAAACGCACATTTAGACTTCTGCTGACCTTTTAGGAAAACGTGTACTAGAGCAAACTGGAATTGGACAAATTGAAAGATCTGTATCTGTGTTAAATAACTTACAGAGAGATGCCTTTGTGGGAGCTTTAAAATCCATGTATTGGTTGGCAAAAAATTAATTGCCACATACAACGTTGTTTGAAAAGCTGTTGGAACACTGTAAAGAAATGGGTTGTTCCTTTATATACCATGTCTAATGCTCAATTTATTTATATAGCACATTTAAAACAATATAGTAATGCTGTGGCCAAAGTGCTTTACAATAAAAGAATAAAAGAAAAACAAAACAACATAAAAACATAAATATAAATAAAATATATGAACATAAAATAAGATAAATAATAAAGAGAAAGGTTATATAATCACAAAGAGGAAACCATCAGTATTACTGAAGGTCACGGAATGCAAGTGAATAGAAATGAGTTTCTAATCTTGTTGTGAACAGTTCAATTGTAGACGACTCCTTTATGTAATGAGGTAAAGAGTTCCACAGGTGAGGAGCAGCAGCTGCAAAGGCCCTGTCCCCCTTGGTTTTACACTTGGTACGAGGGACAACAAGAGACAACTGACCAGAAGATCTAAGCACTCTGGATGGCTGGTGTAAAACACACAATTCAGATAAACAGGCAGGAGCAAGCCCATGTAAAGATTTAAAAACTAGCAGCAAGATTTTAAAATCAATTCGAAAACTGACAGGCAGCCAGTGTAAAGAAGCTAAAATAGGAGAAACACAGTCATACTTTCTTGCCTTAACCAGAAAGCGAGCGGCAGCATTTTGGACCAGCTGTAACAAGTGTATCAGAGATTTGTTAATCCCAGAATACAGCGAGTTGCAGTAATTGAAAGCAAGAAAAAATAAAAGCATGAGTAGCTTTCTCAATATCCCAGTGTTGGTAAAAATGCACATTACATCTCCTAAAGAATAACGCAAGAACTGCTGGAAGTCTTAGCATCAGAAATAAAGTCTAACATACTGGAAAAATATACACGCTGAAAATTTCAGTATTCATACAAAGACTTCAGTTTAAAACAGATTTTATTAAAAATGGCAACAACATCAGAGCTCAAAGAGTCGTTTCCAAATTTAGCCAAACAAGCTCATATTGGGCTAGTGATCCCAAGTGAGCACAGCCGAATGTGAAAGGGGGTTTTCTGCATATTAACGGATCAAGACATGTTTGAGAAATCGCATGAATCAAAGCATGCTAAATAATCTCATGCTGATCTCCTGGGAGGGCCCAGATCCTGGGGACTTTGATTATGGGAAAGCTGCAGACAACTGGGCCTCTAGGAAGAAAAGAAGAAAAAATATTTAACTGAAGACACCTTCTGCATATGCAAGTTGGCTTTGAAGAATATTTTTTTATTTTTCTTCATTAGGTTTCCCATACCTTTTTTTTTTTCCATCGTTTTCACTTTTCTTTCCGACAGCGACAATACTTGTGCCTCTTGGTTTATGTCATAACAATTGTTATTTAAAATTTTTGTTAGGATTGTAGGATTCTGAATTGGATACTTCTTAAATTTTATAAAAAAATTTAAGTGTCAATCCTTAAAAAAGGAAGTCATATTGAGCATTGGAACATAATTAATAATAATAAACTAATAAAAATTTTCCCCACCACCAAATTTCACTTTTCTGCCCCACCCGGCTACTTTTTCATGCCACCCGGCTGGAAAAAATTTCTGGGGAGAACACTGTACTCCAGTTTAGAATTAATGTGGATTAAAACCTATTTAATCAAAAGTTTTTTATGCATGTTGCAACATATCAAAAGTCTAAACAGTTCTAAATGTTTAGCTGAAGTAAAAACTGAAATCAAGATAAACCCACTTTAAATAATTTTCAGCAAGAAATGCTTAAGTAAAAAACAAAATGTATCATTTTTAGGAAAAACAATACTCTGCGAATACTATGCTTGCATTGATTACGTCAAGAAGACTAAAGAAATAGATCCGCATCAGTTAAGTACGCCTGGATTGTGAAATTTTATCCCAAGCATAGCTCAACTTTGAGGTACCTCCTCTAAACAGACTTTTATATCCAAGTTCATAAGTTAACTATAGAACTAAGGTCCTGATTTTAACTGGGTCGTAACAGGACATTGACCTTGCTAATATTAAGCTATTTTCTGGTTAAGATGGTGGTGTTTTTCCACATCCCTGATGTGCTAAAAAGATTCAAATACTTTTAAACTTCAGCTTTTTCCCCCTCCAGACAGCACATGGTTTTGCACTAAAGCATCTATATATCTGGAGTTATTAATCTTCTTCCCCAGTTCTAACCAGAGATAATATCCTTAATGAAACAAAGCAGCTCCTTATGTTTCCATTACCATGCCCAAAAGGACATGTGCCTTAGACCCTGGATATCAGTGAATATCAACTCTGAAAGTTGCCCAAAGTGGTTTTAAAACCATGCACATTCAGAAATGGTGTCAGAGTTTACTGTTTAGGCAAAATCATTAACTTCAAATGCTTGACTATCAATACAAATATAATCTGTAATACTGTCACTGTTATAAAATGACAAATCACTTTTTTCTTCACAATCCAATAGTCCATATTCAACGAAAATGGCTTGCTAAATCGGTGCACCCCTAAAACCCCCACATCAAAAGATGGCACCCTAGACGGCCACTTCGTGAAATTCTTCACATATTCTACAACTGTGTAATGGCTAGTGCAGTTTTCTACACTGTGACATGCTGGGCTAGTAACATCCCTTCAAGAGAAGTTATTGGACACACTCTGGAGTGCTAGAGGTTGTTGCATTGAAGAGAATTAAAACAAAACTGTGTGCCATTAAGAACAATATTGCACATCCTTTCTCCGACATACTAACATGTTTTCAGTCAACGAATTATTCAGTAGCTGGGGCTCCTTTATAACAACAACAATATGAATGCATAATGCATCACTCTGACTGGAACTGCCAAGACTATAGGTTGCATTTGTATATATAAAAATATATATATAAATCCAATGTATGTCTGACTGTCTGCTTTTCACGAGAGAATTACTTAACGAATTTAGATTGTTTTTTTTTTTTTTTTCTATTATTTGCTTGAACATTCGGGTTGATTTTGGGACCTCTCTCATCGCGCTAAGTGTCAAAGTTTGCTTGCAGTACCAATTTATTTGTGCAAATCCGAGAGAGACGTAGCAGGCCGAGGGGAAGAGGGGCCCTCCTCACTCACAAGCCAGCCTCGGAGCATATCTGGCATCCACTTAGCTAGCGAACAAGAGAACTACATAATGGTTTTAGATTGTTTTTTTTCTAGAATTTGCATTCTGGTTGATTTTGCGACTTCTCTCATCATGCTAAGAATCATTGTTCGCTTGCAGGAGTGATATATGTGCGATAATCCAAGACAGAGGCTGCGGGCCGAGGGAAGGGGAATGCATGACATCAGGACACACCAGAATGACTAGAAAGAAAGAAACTTTTCTGACTTGACAGTCATAGTGAGGCATTATGCGGACATAACATTAATTTACTCCTTTTTTTGGATAAAGTAATTTATTCCAAGGGGAAATTTAGATTTTTATGAAAGCTCAGTAAATAAACAAACAAATACATATTATAACACAACAAATACATACATATTGTAACACAAATACCACCCTCAAATACACACCAGAACTGCTAAAAAGAAAGAAAACTTCTGACTTGGTAATCATAGTGAGGCATAATGCAGGTGTATTCCTATTGGTATAGAGGAGAACCAGGAGCATTTCTTGACACACTTCTACTGAATAATTCATTGGCTGAAAGTACTCGGTGTTAGTGTTTCATAGAGAGGATGTGCAGCAGTGTTCACAATGGCACTCAGTTTTGTTTTAATTCTCCCCTTTGCTTCTACCATCAGGGGGTCCAGAGTATGTCCCATAACTAAGCCTGCCCTTTTAATTTGCTTGTAGCTTCAGTAGGACTTTCTTGCTGTGCTGATGTTACCAGCACAGCATACATTCAAATTGCCAGTAGGGATGGTCCCTTCACTGTCACTCTGTCTCTTTGCTCCATGGAAATACTGATTCAATTTCCAGTTTGATAAAAAAAAGCATATGTCTAGAGGCTACATTAAGAACAAACTCAAACTTTTCTGATATGTTATACAACGGAGACATTGGAACTTTATGAAATAAAGTCTAACATTGCAACATGTAGTTCTATGCAAAATTTTGTTGATAAAGTACAAAAAAAAAAAAAAAAAAATAGTGAATATATTAAAAAAAAAAAAAAAGCAAACTAAAACAATGGTATTTTGATGAAAATGTATAGTTACAATGTATTAGATAAAATATAGAAAATAAACAAATAAATAAGTGTAAATTTAGCATTTGTAAATGTCCTGGCACCCTTTCAGTTATAAGGTCTCAAAACCTGTCAGGTTTTTAGTCTGGTCTGAATTAGCTCATTAGGTGTTAGTCTGGTCAAGAATTATCATTAAGATATTCTCAGCTGATAACTTCAGAGCGTAATAAATCCTTTAACGCCTCAAACATTATACAACACTCAATGACCATATGCTTTTCAAAGCAAGTGACTGAGAATCTAGAAAATAAAAGTAATTGCTGCCTACAAAGCAGGGACAGGCTTTAAAAAGAAATGGGAGCTTCAAGCTAGCAATTTCCACTGTCCAAAATATTATTAAGAAATGACAGTTAAATGTAACTGTGGAAGTCAAGACAAGATCTGAAAGATGAAGAAAACTAACAGAAGCCCACCCCCATATGATTACAAGGGGGTTGCATTCAGGTTTCTTGGAAAAAGAAGTGGTGCACTACTCTATTATGCAGCACTACTTTAAAAAAAAAAACAAAAAAAAAACAAAGTATGCAAAACATTTCCATAAAGCAGAAGCATTTTGAAATCAAATGCTATGGACAGATAAAGTTAATATGAAACTCTGGTCACAACCACAAAACCTTTGGTTGGAGACATGAGCAGCATCCAAAGAAAAGCACACGTTACCAACTTTAATTATAGAGGTGGATCTATTATGCTTTGGGGTTGTAAAGCAGCAAGTGGCACAGGGAACATTAGGCATGCATAAAGAAGAATAGATTCCTCTAAATGTCAACCAATCCTCAAGAATGGCACACAATCCGTCAGGAAATTGAAGCTGGAAAAAAATGGCTTCAATAACTAGACAATGATCCAAAACACTTCAGAATTTTCTATGTTATACCATTAAGAAACACAAGGTAAAGCTTTTGGAATGGCCTTGTAGTCTGTAGATTTAAACATCATTGAAAATCTGTGTGTAGATCTTAACTGTGCTGTTCATAAAAGACAGCTCACAGTTGTAAGTGTGAGCCTTTTTATCTGCAAGAAAGGATAGGAAACATTTTGCAAAACAAGAATTCCAAAACTAATAGCTGACTACAAAGAATGTTTGCAAAATAAGTGCCCAAACCTTTGCAAATGTTCCATTTACCCTTACTTTTTCTTTTAATCCATCACATCACAAATGTACATTAACAATTTCATAAAAATGCCACAGTTTTTTTGTTTGCTGTTGATATGTAGTTTACTTATTTTCTTACATTTATTATTAACAAAATATGTAATTTGGCCAGAGGTACCCAAACTTTTGCATGGAATTTTAACACATTAAATCTGTATAGTACAGTACTAGAAACTTCTTGTTAGTGGGTAGCTCACCTTCTTATATCTTTTTTGCTTATGATCCATTTTTAGTTTGTGTTTGTTTTGTTTCTCTTTGTATTTCCTTTTAATTGTTTCCGGGAACACAGATCCAGAACTTACAGATACTGTACCTAAAAGAAAATATGATAAAAGAAAAAAACTGACTACATACCTAGTACATGGCAGTTCAAAAATCTAAAACATTTTTTTCAACCATAATGGCAGTGCCACCATACAACTTTCATACTTCAGAACATTATAATTATCATTAACTTCCCTACTGCTTCGGTAGTATTTAATTAATTTTTCAACAATTCTCAAAATAAAAGATGTATTGCAGTATCCATGTAAATACTTATGTGGTGTAAAACTGTTCTATGCAAATATATGCATCGTGAAAGCAAAACCAGCACAGAGTTCCCCATATTGTCTTTCAGCCAACAGACGGGGGCAGACAAATAGCAATGACTTTTTGTATCTTCTGTGTGCAAGTTGACTTTAATCAATGGAAAGATCACATACTAATTTTTTGCCATGATAAGTAACACTAGTGCAGTACAATTTACTTTTGGAGCTAAAGACTGTGAGTAGTATACAGTACTCTGGTAATTGTATTGAACATTGAAGCTCACCTACTGAAGGACAGAAGACATCGTTTCTGCTTGCACCTAGGAAAAAAGCCTTGCACACTCTTGAAATGACCAAAGCAGGCTGCCGGGACTCTGGGACTGCATCACACTTTGTTAGAACCTTTACTTTGAAATCGTATTATGATTGTCAGCAGATATTAAAAGAAACTGAATGTATCCTTTCTTTAGGGTTATTTTTTCTTTCATAATCTTAGAAAGATTACCACTAGGGTAATAATATTTTATTGAATATTTTATACGAATAAATAATATACAGATAGATAGGCCTTTGGTTTACTATATCTGCAATCTCTTACTAAATATTCTAACTAACATATTCCCAGGGAGTGCAAGCCCCCTGCTGGATTAAATAATTAGACTTGGAGGTTGTATGCCACTTCAATTTCATCTGATACAATTTAGCTTGATAGTTTTTAAAAGAAAGTTTGGTATGTTTGAGATACTGCCTTCAGTTTCTGGTTGAATCGCTGCATGAGGCTTACAGGCATGATTTTTTAAATATTAGTGGCTTCATAATCTCAGTGGCATAAATGATGTTTTAAACCGGCTGGAAAAGTGTTTTGCTGACATTTCACCAACCAAGCAATATGCATTTTTGAGATCAAGCCAACATCAATAGACTGGCTTATTTTTAAGCTCATCGCTTTAGTATGAATTTTGAATCAGTATCAAAAGAATAGTACCATGAAGCCAAATGGTCTCACCTGTACTGATTCTTCATGTCAAGAAGGGAGGGGCATTCTGCAATACCTATTCTGTCATGACAGGCTTATAGTCTTAATAATGTGTAACTAGCTACCTCATGGACCAGTTACAAGTGCTTTGCATTCTAAATGATGATACAAATAAAACAGTAACTACTAACAATCTAAATAAATAAACATGACCATATACTAAATTGAGTGGTGGATAATCTTATTAGATTAAAGATGGACCTGGACAGAATTCAGATTTGTGCAGACAGTGTTCAAAAGTTCGGAATCACACAAATGTTCATGTTTTTGATAAGAAACTGAACCTTCATTTTTTTTAAAATCAGGGTACAATTAAACTGAAATACCACAGTCATCTGCAATGGTGAAAAAACATCTCAAACTTACACACTTCTGTGCTTTTGACACTCATCCAATGTCTATGTTTTTGTACCCATTTTAACCTTTTCTTTGTATTTGACAATTTGGATACAGCTTTTACTTTGAAACTGTGCCTCTAAGGCAAGCGTCACAAAGTTGTCTTTTCACTGGTGCATATGATACTAATATTTAGAGTTTAGTATTTAAGGAAACAGCCAAATGAGGACCTTCAGCTTGTCAAACTACACACTGATGTACTTATTTTCTTGTGCCATTGTGAATTTGGGCCTTCTGTTTCTTTTTTCTGTTCTATTTAGATCCAGTTTCTTCTCTGAACAGTTAATAGACATTGTTGTATAAAATCTTAGTTTCTTGACACATGGAATAACTTTCATTTCACTAAACAAAAACACAGGCAGACATACTTCATGAGAAAGCCTTTTTTTTTTTTTTTAGTTTTGTTCCATTTTAAATCCAAACACAAGGAAAGGCAACTTACTTGCAATAGTTAACAGAATAACAGGATTCAGCTACGCCAACAAATAAAATTTTCTCTAATAAATAATTAGCATTTAAACATAATTGATCAAGGAAGAACTAAGAGTTTTTCCATAAGGGCATAGGAACAATGGCTACTTAAAATTGGGCTTTGCAACCATATGTGAAAAATACATTTTAAGTCAGTTATTTCAAGTAGTTATAGTCTTTTGCAACATTAGTAATGTCCCAAATACACAAACATTTCCTGGCGATTCCAGCCTTTTGAATGCCAGTATTTGCTGGATAAACTTAAATTTTACACTTAGGAAGTCATAGTGTACTCAAACCCATAGCTAAACTTTTTTTTTTTTTTTTTTTAAAGCAAGTCACAAAATAATAATAATAGATAATAAAACCCTAAACACAAAAACAGACGGTGGAAATTAGATAGAATAAGTGGACCTAACAAGTGTCTAACAGTCTAACAGCCATAGCAGATGCCAGTATCTAGTTACCATATGATGTTTTGCCTTATGGGAAAACAGGCAAATACATGCCCATGCGCATGTCAATGACAAATGTTTACAAAGATGTGGACTTTTTAATTATTTGAATTACTTTAATATAAATAAATGTGAATAGATATTTTTTATGAACAATTTAATGCAAAAAGTTGTTTTCAACTTTTGCTTATCCTCTGTGGTACTTGGTGAAAATTTTAGCTATGTATGTTGTTGGGATATCACAATAAGTAATGCTGAAATTCTCATTCATGTGAGGTCAAAATGATCAAGTCAAGTATAATATAATGAGAATATTGGTCCAGGTTGACACCATGTTACCAGGTCCATCCAGGGACCCTCTTGAACTCAGATCATTGATAGCCAACAGATGAGGACACTTGCACAAAGCAAGGGGATGGTGCAGAAGTGCTCTAGTGCTTTTATTATAAACAAATAGTGTTCAAAACAATAGTGCAGTGGCTACAGCTCCAAAAATGTTCAAGAGGCCAAAAAACCAAAAAATTAATGTGGAGGTTAAAATCCTATAAACAAACATTCCTTTAAAAATTGAGGTTAACTGAGCCCTAATAATTCCCTCTATTCCACTTATCCTATCTGGACCTTGTAGTGCAAGGAGATGCCCGCCAACAAGTGCAGTCAAACTTTAAGTCTGGGCTCAGGTCTCCATTACCATTGCTTAGGCAACCCTGGGATGCCACACTGAGTGACACTTGTCTCTTGCCACTCATGCTCGGCCCTTGTGGGAGACGTCACCATCAGAAGACTCCAGCTTCCCCAGTGATCGCTCTGAGGTGACAATCCAGACCACCTACCTCTGTTCTGCTGCACAGGCTCTCACTCTCCTGTCTTTCAGTCTTCTCTCTCTTCTATCAACCTCCTCCATATCTCTCTAGTCGGTCAGTCTATTGTCTCCCTTCCTCCATCTACTTCCTTCTTCCCTCAAAAATGCGTGATTCCCTTTTAAAACAGGGATGGGGCACAGCTGCAGCAATTAAAGTCATGGGTGATCCTGAACGTGTGGACTAAGTGCAGGGCCGTCCACTCCCGCACAGGAACCGCTCTTGTCAAACTACCACGCCCCCCCACCCAAAGGGTGGCAATTATTATTTTTTTTTTTCTTCACAATATGCCCATGAGCCACGGACCTCACTTTACCACAGTGCCTTTCGCTCTTCATGTTTCAAACAAGAAGCCTTGTGTGCTCTCTCTGATGTTTTGTTCAACAGAAGACATATACTCGTGTAAGGAAAAAATTAGCATGAACATGAAAGAAAATATACAAGTTTATATAAAAAATATAGTTTTTGCAGTTTGTTTCCTTTTCAATATTTATTGTTAGTTTATTTGTGACTTTATTCTATTTTACAAGTCCAAAATTGGCACAACCAAGCCAAAATATTTTCCTGAGTTACATTTAGGGTTACCTTCTTGGGCAGTATTTTTGACATTGATGGGCGAAACTTGATACAAGACCCCGTTGTGACGATAAGCTCTTGCCATGTTCACACTAGTTCATTCATTATTTGTCTCACTGAGTGCTACAGAAATCACTTATTTGCAGTGATTCTCTCTATAGGCCCCGCAACAAAATATTATGTCAATACCATTTTCCAATAGTACCAATACCAATACCAATAGTATTAGAAACTTCAAAGTAAAGTATGATTTTTCTTAAATATGGAATTAACAAGGATGGGTGCCAATTACTTTTGTCAGTTTCAAGTTATTTCAGAGACAATTGTGGGTTGTTCTTTTTAATGGAAGGATACCAACAAATTACGCCATGCTCTCTTTAGTAATTGTTTTTATTAACACTATAATTACAAAAGCCTACGAAAAAACTCTGAATCCTAGCCCACCTTAAATCCGTTAGCACCTCTTCGTCAGCATCTTTTGTGTTGTAAATGTGTCGCTCAACATAAGCAGCAAGCAGCCTGCTATCCCATCTCCCCACCAAAGCAGAAAGGGCAGAAAGTTCTCTCAGTGTATATTTACCTGCATGTGAGTTGCCGTGAGTTGTAGAGGGTAAATAATATATTGTTATTTGGAATATAAGCATTTTATGTGTGTTCCATGTCTACAGCACTCTATGTAAACACATCGTTAAAACAGAAATGTTTTTCATGTTATAGTAATAATTGACAAAATGTAGACGTGAAGTGTATAATGTGTGAAGCCTGAAGTCCAAATATCAAATAAACACTTTCATTTGAAACAAAACAAGTGCGCTTTTATTCAAGAATATAACTGCAGAAAAAGAACTCGCGTTAGGGTGCAACATTGACACTCCCTTAATATGAACGCTTTGGTGGAGCAGCAGTAAGAACTGCTGACTCGTAACCAAAATGTTTGTGGTTCGATGCCGGACGCATACGTTTTGAGTAGTGAGCTGCTCTTATTCTTCCTATTATAGAATAAAAACATACATTTAATTTGAGTCTGTAATAACTGGTGTAAATTCATGGTACTTGTAAATGTCAGAGTTTTTTTTTTTTTAATTATTTATTCAGTTTTATTCTCTCAGTCACAATTACACGCATCCCAATCTGACACTATTTTCAAATAAAGGCGTCCTATAACAGAGGTGAACTCAGATGAGGACGAGGGTTCTACATCAGAGAAAGAGAACAGAAGCCCTTCCCACAAGAAACGTCCACTCTCATATAAGAACGCAGCTGCACCAGGCGTAAAGGTGAAAGACGGCACAGTTTGGATGTAGCAACAGGTTGGGCATCATTCTGCCAGTCAGTCTGCCCCACACCTGTCCTTCAAAACAAAACAGCACGGCTTACAGAGCTTGCCAAGGTATCATACAAAGTCCTGTTTGTGATTATGTTTTGTGGTGGTCTTTATATGAAAACCATGTATATGTTACTTATATAAAAGCCAGATCAAATGTTATTTACCTATATTTACTTATTTTCCTACAGCGTAAAGTCACAAGTAGACTGCAGAGCTTCCTCTGGTTGATCAAAATGGACATGCTAACAAAAGTACATGTGTACTGAGGTGACATTAGCTGCAGGTGGAAGCTCCTGTTGCACCCTACGCAACTGTGTTTGATCTTATTTAGGAAAAGATCCCAGTCACCCCATGGGAGAAAGACTTTCCGAGACCAAGGTCATAAAGCTTATGGTGAACATTCAAATCAACAGGTCATTTGAAAGATTTTTTTTATTCGGTTTTATTCTTGAATAAAACTTAGCTTGAACAATTTTTAATTCAGTTTTATTCTTGGATTCTTGAATAAAAAAAAAAAAATTGCTCAAATGACATGATGTGAATGCCCGTGTGAAAAGTAAAATCCATCACAGACACTGTGGTGTCTGTTTGGTCAACAAGACACCAAGAAGAAATGATTGCGATGCATTTGTGTGTCTGCTTTTATCCCTTCAGTGCTAACTTTTACAAGTACCATAAATTTACACCGCTGTTACAGACAGACTTAAATCAAATGTATGTTTCTATTAAATAATAACAGTAATAGCAGCTCACTATTCAAAACAGAAAATGTGAGGAGGACCCAGGATTAAACCCGCAACCTCTTGATTAAGAGGCAGCAGTCCTTACCTCTGCACCAGTAATTCACATCGGCATTTTGTCAATAATTATTATAAATATGAAAAAGGTTTGTTTTAGTTATGTCTTCAACATTTCTTGACTCACAGTTTTTGTCATCCTACATTTACACAGATCGTTGTAGACACGGAACACACATGAAATGTATGTATTCCAAATAACATATTATTTACCCTATACAATTCCAGACACCTACATCCCATAGAATTCAGCTCTGAGAATTTTGCGTCTGACTTGACCTTCAGCTGCCTCGCTGCTAGTACTGATTAACACATTTGCAAAACAAAGATACTGATGAGGAGGTGTGAAAAAATTTAAGTTGGCCCGGCATTTTGAAAATTTTGTAGGCTTCAGGGATTCTAGTGTTAATTCCAATTCCCCACAGAATGTTCTGAATGCCATCAAAAATGAATAATTTCCAGATAAGAATATCAGCAATACAACAATTAAAATGTATTACCTAATTAGGGTCAATCACTAATATCCTTATTTGTATATACTAGGATACTTCCTTCAAAGTGCACACTATATATTATTACATGAAAAAGTACTAATTTTTCTTTGTCAGTTCTCTAATTTTGCTAAAAAATATATATACATATCCTACATTGACATTAGGTTCACTGATATTTTTTATAAGAAAACCTAAACAGACAGGGAGAGAACATGCAAATTCCACACAAACAGTAAATGGCCAATCAAACGCCCCTAAAGCAGCTCTAACCACTGTGAGATTTCACAATACTAAATATAGTACATAATACAATGTTTTGAACTACTGCACCCTTTAAAATCAGTCTAGATTTGGTGTTTTAAAGAATATCAGGAATGCACTGAAAAAACATATTAAGATTAATATTTACCATAAGGTACAACTGGTGGAAGTCTGGGTCCAAACTCCTCTTGAGTTGCTAGATTTTCTGAAGTATTAGAAGCTTTTGTAGGCTGACATTCCTCTTGATTTGAAAATGTTTCTAAAGACGTGATGCAAAAAAGGAATTAATTTTGCTTTGTCCTTTCATTTAACCAAAATACATTAAAAATGTCCTGTAACTAAAGCACAACAAAAAACTTGGAAACAAAAACACAGTGTATGAATAAATTAAATAATTTAAAAAGCATACTTAACTCTATAGACATTTTCAATTAACTATGCTATGGGTATATAGCATATAAAATTTGACTAACTTATTATTATTCCAACTTAGCTCTCATGATAAAAATATTCTGGCTGTACAAAACAATTACCAAGCATAAAACATTTTACTGAATACAAATAGAAATATGAATTTTCTTCATTTGTTCTTAAATACATTGTCTAAAATTACCATTATAAGTCTTATGCTATTGGAAAAGTAGCACAAACCTGAATGACCTGCTGGCTTTAAACCTGGCCTGTGGACTGTAGTTATGAGAGAAAAGAATTGTGCTACAAAATATGGGTGGTGGCGAATTATGGGAGGTTATTTTTTGCATGTCCACTGCAATTTCAGAATATTTTAAATAAATTGCATGCTTTTTGTTAATATAAATTAGTGGCTTTCAAAATACCCAAGAGTGCATCCCTTTATTATTTTACTGATCTACTGCATTCTGAAGGATTGATTAGTATGTGTGTGGCTGTGTGTGTCTTTTTACTTTAGTTTGCAGGTTAAGAAGGAACATGAGAAATAAACCTGATTTTTCCTGGTTAATATAATTATGTATGACTTGTTAACTAAAATATTTATTTTTTGCTACTCTCAATTCTACAGCAGCACTATTTTTATAATAATACTTAAAATAATAACCACCATAAACACATACATACACACATTATATATACATATATATATATATATATACAGTAATCCCTCCTCGATCGCGGGGGTTGCGTTCCAGAACCCCCCGCGATAGGTGAAAATCCACGAAGTAGAAACCATATGTTTGTATGGTTATTTTTATATATTTTAAGCCCTTAGAAACTCTCCCACACTATATATTATATATTTATAAATATTATCCGCACAGTTATACAGTAAACCCTTGTTTATCGCGGTTAATCCGCTCCAGACAGATAAATGACTTTCCACGAAGTAGGATTCTTTATTGATTCTTTATTTATCTTTATTTATAAATATTTTCGCAGTTGGAGCATAGAAAACCTGTTTACGACTTTCTAAATATGTTTTTTTACATTATTAGAGCCCTCTAGACATGAAATAACACCCTTTAGTCAAAAGTTTTAAACTGTGCTCCATGACAAGACAGAGATGACAGTTCTTTCTCACAATTAAAAGAATGCAAACATATCTTCCTCTTCAAAGGAGTGCCGTCAGGAGCAGAGAATATCAGAGAGAGAGAGAAAAGTAAACAAATATCAATAGGGCTGTTGGGCTTTTAAGTAAACGAAGCACCGCGATAAAGCCACCGCAATGAAGGGATCAATGTGAAGGTAGTCTTTTCGGCATTTTTTAGAGGAGCGTCCGTATCTTCTAAGCAAACAGCCTCTGTGCAAACAGCCCCTCTGCTCACACCCCCTCCGTCAGGTGCAGAGAAAAGCAAACAATTAAAAAATAAATACGGGTTGTTAGAGCTTTGAAATGTGTGAAGCACTGAGCAGGAAGCATATTGTATATCATTGAGGAGTTTTATTTAATATGTAATACGTGCTCTGATTGGATAGCTTCTCAGCCATCCGCCAATAGCGTCCCTTGTATGAAATCAACTGGGCAAACAAACTGAGGAAGCATGTACCATAAATTAAAAGACACATTGTCCGCAGAAATCCGCGAACCAGCGAAAAATCTGTGATATATATCTAGACATGCTTACATTTAAAATCCGCGATGGAGTGAAGCCGCGAAAGTCGAAGTCGAAAATATAGTGAGGGATCACTGTAAATATAAATATAAATAAATATATATACATTTTATTTATTTGTAGGGACCTTTCTCAAGGACAAGGACACCGAACTATAGTCAAAAGTAAAATACAGAAGTTAAAATCAGACAGAGCAATTGTAATCAAGAGAAAAAGCAGTCTTAAACAAATGAGTTTTAAGTTTAGATTTGAAAAGTGAAAATGATTCAATATTTCTAATCTCAGGTGGTAGCGAGTTCCAAAGCTGGGGAGCAGAGCAACTGAAAGACGGATGAAGGGCACAGTCAAGTGGATGGAGGAAGAGGATCTGAGGGTGTGGGAGGAAATGGCAACATGGAGGAGGTCGGACAGATATGGAGGGGCAAGGTTGTGGATAGCCTTAAAAGTTAGTAGGAGAATTTTGAATTGAATGGTGGAATTGTATCGTGATTGTGACTGAGGGAATAAAAGTGAAAAAAAAATGCTAACTACAGGCTTCACACATTATACAGTTCATGTCTACATTCTGTCATTTATTACTAAAACATAAAAAAAAAAGTTTCTGTTTTAACAATGTGTTTACATAGATTGTTGTAGATACGGAACACACATGAAATGAATGTATTCCAAATTACGATATATTATTTACCTTCTACAGCTCCGGGCAACTCACTCCAACATAAACACTGAGCACTGAGAACCTTCTTTGCGAATTGAGCTGCAGCAGTGGGCAGGTGGATGGGATAGTAGGCTCCTTGCATTGATTGACACATTTACAAGACAAAAGATGCTGACGGAGAGGTGTGAACGGATTTAAGATTTAAGGGCCAGGATTAAGTTTCTTCGTAGGCTTTGGTAATTCTAGTGCTAACCATTGAACAGTTTACTGGATTGAAATGAGTTTACATCTCATTTGCACCTGTATGTAGAAAAATTGTAACAAACTTGAAAAATATAACCTGTATGAACAATGTGATTTGTCTCTTTCAATGTATAAAGATGTATTACAGGAAAAGGTTTTCAAATGTGAGATTAATGTGGAAAATTCACCTTTCTGACATATACCAAGGCATGTTTTCAGATCTGTAACGTATTTCATACATGTTGCATACATTCCAAATTGAGGATTTTATATGAACTTATTAAAAGTGATAAAGAGTCAGACATGACTTATCTTGGTATCAGCCTGTACATAAACAAAAGGCTGAAATTCAGTATGTGTGTAGACTGTTGAAAAGAGTGGCTCTTGTTTTCTTCAGGTCAGTGATAGGCAGCTTGTACAAAGTGTTGGAGTTCAAGTATCTTGAGGTCTTTTCCACAGGAAGAGAGACGATCATGAGTTTGAGTAATGAATGGGTGAATCAGTAGTAATTTAGCAGATATATACCAGATCTTGTGGGTGAAGGAGAAGTTAAGTCCTCAGAGGAAGCATTTCATTTACCAATCAATGTACGTAGCCATCCTCACCTGTGGTCTCAAATTCTGGGTAATGACCAAAATAATGAGTGGTTAACAGAGTTTAAAGTCAGGAAGAAATTCAGGGTAAAGGCTTGTCTGTCTCTCTGTTTTATTCCAGTCTGGAGACATAAAAGGCAGAACTTCATACAGTTTTCCCTTGAAGTTCCAAACATAAAAACATCTAGTAATGCCTAATGAATGCAGCAGTTTATCTTGTGTATTTATTGTACTTTGCTTTCTCCCTATTTTGTTACTTCCCTGTGCTCATTGTTGAGCTAATAATTGTTTTTAGAAGATCCTATCTTATAGTGTTACTCTGCACACTAGTACTCTTTAAAAGTACACCATAGTTTTTCCACAGGAAGTAAATCAATTCTAAATTTTAACTGTCACCATATAAAACTAATATTTACATATTACACTGCCAAGTGGTTACTAATACCAAATTTGCTTTAAAACAGTTTTCAGGTTAAACGTTCTTGAAAGTTTTTGAATAATTACATGACCTTACAACCCACAAAATGTGTTTGCAAGACTCAAGTTAAAACAACACTGTCATTAATAAGTCTTCAATTACAGTGAAAGATTAACTATTTGTTACTCCAACATTTACTTTTTATTAATAGCACTTACCTTTGGTTTTATTTTCACAAGGTTCTTGGCATTCTATCAGACTTGTGGGATCTTTTATGAGGCTACTCTTGTTTTGTCCTTGCTGGTTGTCTTCATCATCACTGTCACCTTCAGATGAAGATTCATCATCAGAGGAGTTAGCAAAGATTGCTTTGAACAAATCCATTGATGGTCTTTTTTCTTCTACGTCATCCTTTGGAATTTAAGCAAAGAACATTTTTGAAACTGTGTATTTTTCAAAGTGTTTCACATAAACGTTAACCATTACAAACGTATTTAAACAAAAAGCTTAAGAAAAATAAATAAAAGCCCAAAGGTGGAAGAGCAAAGGCCTTTACATTAACACTAGAATCCCTGAAGCCTACGAAAAAACTAGTAATCCAGAGCCACCTTAAATTCCTTCACACCTCTCTGTCAGCATTTTTGTTTTGTAAATGTGTCAATCAGCACAAGCAGCAAGCAGCCTGCTATCCCATCCACCCCCCACTGATGGTGCCGAGTCCGTTTCAAAATTCTCAGAGATCAGGTCTCTTCATCTTGCAGAGAGGTGCCTGGAGTTGTATAGGGTAAATAATATATCGCTATTTGGAATACACACATTTCATGTGTGTTCTGTGTCTACAACGATCTGTGTAAATGTAGGATGACTGGAACTGCTGAACGCATAGCTAAAACAGAAACTTTTCCATGTTATACTAATAATGATGTGAAGTATATAATGTGTGAAGACTTTAGTCCCAATGTCAAATAAACATGTGCACTTTTATTCAAGAACATAACCAAAGAAAAAAAAAATCATTTGATTTACATATTTCTGTTAATCAGTTAAAAACCTAACCTCAAATGTCAGATGACAGAAAGTTGATACATATTTTTGGTGCAGAGGTAAGAACTGCTGCTTTATCACCAAAAGGAGTAGTGAGCTGCTATTATTATTACTATAATATAATAAAAACATACATTTGATTTGATTCTGTAACACCCGGTGTAAAGTTTACCTACTTGTAAAAGTTAGCACTTGTTTTTTTTATTATTCAGTTTTATTCTGTCAGTGACGTTCAAGAGGTACAATGAACTTGCCTCTCCCTCATTGAGTTGATGGCATTTATCACCATTCTTTCCACAAGAGCAGTGATGACCACAGATTGTGCTGTGATTGATGCCTGCTCAGAACTATTTGTTGTATCGGCAATACTTTTGTACCAGGTTGATACCAAAATTCCACAAATGTAATGGTACTAACTTTTTTATAGTATTTGTAGTGACTGCAAGTAGATAAATTACTTTAGATGGCACAATGATGCATGGGAAAAATATAAGCAAAAACTAAACATTATAACGATTTGGGGGTGTAAATGAGATAATGGAAATGAATCATTAGCTGATCATTATTCCTTCAGTGGCTGCTCCAATTATTTGGGATGCCACACGTTCTCAGCTACTTCATCCATTTTCTCAATGCATATGTGCCTTGCTCCGCCTCACTCCACTCACCTAGAATTAGAGGCTACACTGTCCCATGGCTCATGAGCCAAACCAAAACCAGGCAGGGTCACTTATTTTGTGCTGTTTATTTAGACAACACTCTTTAAGACTAGCGCTCCATCAGTCCCTTTATTTTAAAACCCATGCAACGAAGTCTGTTGCCATACCGTGTTACTTTTCCATTTTATTACATGCAATTTTAAAATTTTATTTCATTGCATTTACCATATAATGTAAGGCACTATAACTTTTCAGTGTTTAATTGCATAAACAGTGGCCCTATTCCTACATGTGCTTGTTTAATTTCACGAGTGCTTCAGAGCATTTATTCAATACGTCAGGGCTCATTTGCAGCCCAACAAAAGTGCACCTCATGGAATAGCACATTGACATGCTGGTCCTTCTTGTAAAAAAAAAAATTGAAAGTTACAAAGATGTGGTATTTTATTTACAATAAAAAACCTATTTGTATTTATGCAAAACTTTTAAACATGTTAGTGACCTGTTTGTATGTTACTTTTCTGAACAATTGTTTACAAATGGCCACAATGTATCTATCAATGTTCTTTTTACTTGAATGTTCATTTAATGTACTATTTATGTATACTGCTTACAAATGATTGCAATTTATATTCAATTAACAGTTAATAACATTTGCAATATTTCATTGTACTACCTCAGAAACAGCTTTGTTTTTATCAATGTAAAAAACTTGGCAGGACTTAAACATCTTTACTTTTTATTGTTTTACAGAACTTTACTCTTACCTATTAAAAAGACTGCACTTCTTGAAGTACTGGCATTTAAAGACTAAAATTTCTATTTGTTTTCATCAATGTTAAGATTTTAATGCATACAGAACTGCAATGTACATTTCATTGGGTCACATTATATACTGTATTGGATATCAAAATTGGAATTGGATTTCAATACTTTGGTACAATACTTGTGTCAAAGTTTGAACTTTGGCATTGTGATAACCCTACTAAAAAAACAACGCGAATATAAAATGTTAGAAACCTAACACAGCGATTCTTTGACAAACCATATTTTAAAAGCATTTTAGAAAAATGATTTTAGAGTTTAAATGAAAATATTATGAATTACCTTGGAATTACCCAATTCAATAGTATCGATTAATGTTTGAATTTTTATTTGTAGTATTGCTTTTAAGCAGTGTTTTTCAGTTACTGGAGAGAAAATGTCAGGATTGATTTAGTATGTGCAAATGGTAAGATAAAACAGGTATTCCATGATGATATCATCCCACCAGAAATGATACAATCACTATGCTGAAATTCCCCTAAGGTAATAACAAATTGAGGAAATGTCACAACCATGTAGGAATTCCCATGTACATCACAAATTAAAACCCGGGCCCTGCCTTATATATATATATATATTTTATTTATGAATGCCAATACCTGTTTTTTTTTTTTTTGCTTAAATGACAATTGAGTAAAAACTTGATGGATATACCACGATTTTAAAACTATTGTTACTGTTAGCTGTTTTTATATTTTATATTCTGTTACAGAAAAATGCATAATATTGTTCACTTGAAAAACAGAGGTACTTTTAATAAAAAGCCTTTGAAAGAGAGTTTGTTTTTGCTGTAATATCAAATTGGTCTCCAGTATCTTAAAATAATGGTACTGATATCAAATGCAAAAACTCTGATATTGTGACATAACTACAAGAAACCCTTCCATATTTTGAAAAATATTTCAATTGGTCATCATTCAATAAAATTATTTTTTTGATAAAGTACATTTTAGGTCACTGAAAAATAAGTCAGTATAGGTGTTAATGAACATTTTAAATTAATCTTTTCTTCAAATGCATCTGGATATCACAAACACATTAATGTATAATTAGAACAATTACTGTATATGACAATTATACCAATGAAATTGCTGATCTAAGGATATCATGATTAAAAATATATTTTTTCAGTTACAGACCTTTAGAAGTTACAGTATTTTTAAAAGCTTAAGTAAAATGGTTACCAGAGTTGGTGAGGTTTGCTCCTTAGGGATAATCGCAGGTTCACTTGAATCTGGTTGGGAGCCTTGTCTCTCACTTAAAGACTGACTTCTGGAAAAAGTGCTAAATTCACTATGGGAATCTTTTTTGTCATTTTCTTTACCAGGAACATCCCACCTGGACCGTCTGTTTGACTTCAGAGGAACTGTGGAGTATGCAAAATACCAAGAAATTTTATATATAACATAAATAATATACTGTGTTATTTTGTATTTTTTGATTCAATGGTTTCAGTGGAGATAAATTAATAAGATTTTGAATTTTTTTAGCTGTCACAATGCATATGTGGATGGCTAATTAATTGCCACCTTTTATTTAGTAGTTACTGTACTATTAAACTCCATGCATCTGCAAATAAGTGGAGTTTTTAGAATAATAATCATCAGTGCTGGGGAACATTACTTTTAAAAGCAGCATAGTTTCATTGCTCATTACTTACAATAACACTAACTAAATATGTTATATAGCACATATAAAATGCAATGTGTTGCAAACAGTGCATTCCTTTTGTGCTTCTTCCCTTACATCCAGTGGTGCTGTGATAATCACTGTCTCCCTGTGACCCTAAAGTGGGCCAATGAAATTTAAACCACAGCACAGGCAGGATTAAATGCCTAACTTTTGTTTAATCCTTTCACTTGATTGCATGCTGCACATATTTAAACTTTTCCTCACTAGCTGTCACAAGATGGCTGGATCACCCATATTACTGAATAAAAAAGCTACTCCAAGCATTGGTAATGTTTTGCACAAATAAAAATAAAAACACTAACCCAGTCCAATACTAAGAAATACAGCTAACTATTAAACAGTACTTTACACAAAAATACAGTGTGGACAAATAAATAAACAAACAGTACAAATAGCATCTAATGTGATCACTACAAAAGAGAATATGGCAGTCCCTAGGGAACTTTCTCTGTAAATTTCTCTCAGCATAGCTCCCCCATTATAGCACACTGCCTGCACATGTGTCAAACAGGACATAAGCATGGCTCCCTTATATATTGTTTATTAATAATTCTATTTATGTTTTAATTATAAAATAGCATATTATTTTTACATATTTTTTTATTTTAAAGAAAATACGATTCAAAGAAATAAACAAGGTTTTAACAAATATGATATAATGGACTTGGTTTTAAATTGTAAAAGTGATTCTCTCGAACCCTTAACAGAGTATAATTATGCTAAACCCATACATATAGCCACAGATTTTCCTTGGAACAGCTTAAAGATTACTAAAACTTCATGGCTCTAAAGTTGTTTACAGTGATCCTAGTCAAAACCGCCATGTTTGGTCAGGCTGCTACACCAAGACAGATATAGTCTATACTAAAATTGATACATTTGAAAAAAGAATGTTGACAGGGAAAATGAGCATTTTGAAAATATTGAATTATAACTGTATTGCAATCAGACACTGAGTTATGTTTGTTCTGGTAATTTTCTTTGTGGTCTCATCTTTCCTGCAAGAACTGACCTTTCCTAACTTCCCTGCATTAGATGACAGATGCATTTCACAGGACTCACATTCTGTATTTTTAAGGCTATTGCAACCTTATACTTGCTTGTTCCATTCTGCTCCCAACTGCATTTCCAATTTAAAAGGCACTTAAATTGGGCACATAGTTTAAGTGGTGTTTTTAAAACAACAAAATCCATAACAAGGGGAGTATTGAATGAATAGATGCAAGACAATCTGTTACTGTCTTATGTTTTTTCTTTCTTCTTCACAATATCATCAAAGTTGATCTTTGATAAAATTTTCAATAAATAATAGGTAGAAAAGAAAGGGTGAGCAGACATCCCCTTTTTCTTTTGACAATGTCCAAAAAAAAAAAAAAAGTTAAAATAGCGGTCCAACTGATATTTATTAAAACCCCAAAATAATCTGAAATTTTGACATGACCAATGCTTACAGTAGACTGTGTAAACAAACGGCAGACATATAGTACACATTGTTTCTGATCCATGTAAGATATGTACAGGTATATGGTTTGAAAGCACATGCAGTGTAACTCATGTGTGGCAGAGTAAAGAAAAGCACACATTCAGCTAGGGGACAGTTAGGACGACTGGGCAGAGCCACAAAAGTATGCTAATCAACACCAACTTATAAGTATACAAGGTGCCCAGAACACAAAAGTGTACTTGTACAGATGAGTAAAATAATAACACCACCACCCACATTTTCAACTAGGACATAATTAGTAGGCTGTGAAATGTTGTAATCAGGAGAGCTGGCATGTGTAACTTAAAAGTTTAATCGCTATGATGAGTGCAAAACTACTTTTATGGAACTTTTAAGTCTGTCAGCAGAAGTGACAGACTACTTAGTGAGACTTGCTTCATTCATTATACAGGTAAAATTCTGTTACAACGAATATCTTTACAACGAAATTTTCATTACAACAAAGTATTTTTATGGTCCCAATAGTTTCCCCATATGACACGAGTCTATAGAAATCTTGTTACTATGAAATACATTCAGCAGATACTTTCATTACAATGAAGTGCCCAAAAGACCTTGAAATGCCTGAATGAATCATCCACAGAGCAGTTAGGTCTGTGGTCACAGCTTGGTTGTGCACAACGATCCTCAAACAGAAACACTGTAATAATTTTTTTTCTTTCTTTGAACTTTCCTCATACTCTTTTTTTTCTTTTCTGTGGTTTTTCTTTTCTGTGGTTTTCAGTGATACCATTTGCTTATTGTTGGTCAAC
This sequence comes from Polypterus bichir lapradei, assembly GCA_026402145.1. NCBI lineage: Eukaryota > Metazoa > Chordata > Cladistia > Polypteriformes > Polypteridae > Polypterus > Polypterus bichir. The sequence goes on along the minus strand of JANRMT010062806.1, from coordinate 8,256,054 downwards.
ATCTGAAAAACATTCACTGGAATTTAACTCAATGTCACCCTCCTATGGAAACAGCAGACACGAAAAAACAATAACAGTTCATATTAGGAAAAAAAAAAACTTCCAATTTTTACAGCTCTTGATTGCGGCAAAAAGAAAAAAGACGTTACCAGTGAATTCGGAATTTTGCCACCGACACTGTCAACTTCCTTGAAAGATCAAGCAAAAAAAGAAGAAAACTATCAGGTTGCAAATGTATGTGAACTGCTGCATTTGAAGAAATCGCAAAAGCAGTTTTTATGTGGTTCAGTGATGCTTGCTCAAGAAACGTTCCTATTAATACACAACTCATTCAAGAACATGTGAGGTTTCTAAACTCTCTTGGGACCTCCCCCAACTGGACAACACACTGAAGAGCGTCCTGAAGTGTGACCACCGCTTCTGTGGACGACTGTTTATCCATTGCCGGGGTAACAGCAGGCTCACAGCTCTGCTGCGGATCTTCACCGAAGCAAACAAAAAAGATCTTCATGGGTGATGCAAGGAACATTGTAAATGTAGGGAAGAGTATTACTTGTCCACTAACCTAGCCACAACACTGTCTGACTGCTGTGTCTGTGTATTGGAGAGTGGCAGATCCCTCTACAATAAATAACTGTGCTGTTCCTATTTCAAGCTAAATAAAGCTGGTTTTGCTAAAGTACTGAGACTCAGCCTTGTGTTTTGGGGTGAAAGACAGGGACTTATAGTGCAACCCTGCAATTTTATGATATGCTTCTGTGGCGCTTCACTGCAGCACTGTGAGCCTGCGGTTGCCCTACCCTGGCAACGGATAAACAATATTTTTACGTCCCTGGTAGTTCATTGTAACAGAATTTTACCTGTATTTCAAAAGCATAAACAGATCAGTTTTAAAATCATTATGGACTTTTCCAATTTAAAATAGTACTTTTTTTGCTATTATGGAAAAGAAATAGCAAATCTGCAAGTCCTTAAAAAAAAAAAAATCACTAAGTATTGAAAATAAACTCAAAGTGTTCAATTAGAAACATTTACAAAAATCCATTGCACATGAAGATATTTGTCAAGTTTTGATTATATCCCTGCATCCAGTATTTTATTTTTCAAAAACAACATATGGTAAATCTAATACAGCAGTTTTCAACCTTTTAGATCTTTGGACCAGGACAACTCTGAAATAATTCTTGATGATTGGGGAAGTGGAAAATATAATAAACTTATTGTTACACTAGCAAAATACCCGCGCTTCGGGTATACATATACATACATATTATATATATGTGTGTGTGTATATATTATATATACACACACACACATATTTTATAAT
>JANRMT010062806.1:8165265-8175586 GCA_026402145.1 Polypterus bichir lapradei | reverse complement strand
ATATTTATATTGGACAATCTAGTAAGAAGATTAAATTCTGGCATCTTTATATTCCAGGGTCATATTTACTAGTTCTAGTAATAATTCTTGCTGCAGGATTTTAAAATAACAGAAAGCTACAAATAGAAGGATGTGAATGTCCAGGGAATAGCAAGTCACAAATAAGTATACAGGAAAATACCAAGGAAACAGCTGGCATAGTATGTTGTTAAAAAATAAATTAAAACTAATAATATAAAAAGAGCAAATTAACAGTAGACATTTCTTCCTGTCTACAGAGTATGTAAAAATATTCCTTACTTACTTTGAATGTAATCAATCAAGAAGTAATACCTCTTAGGATTTAATGTTTAAAATGGGGGATAAAAAAATAATTTTGGTTCCTGGTGTTAATGAAACAGCTGCATTACTATAGAAAATGTTTGTTACAGAGGTTGTTATCAAAAATACACATTAATTCAGGTAAAGCCACAAAACGTGTGAAGACTGTCAGCTGTGGCAGACTTTGACATAAGAAATGGAAATACTTTGAAGAAGCAACAGCTGTCTTTATGGAACATGTTTTATTGGTAGTGGTCCAATAACAAATACCACAAAGCATGCAGGTGGTCATCATACTGTACCCTAGTTAAGTTTCTCAGTGACAATGAAACCCCTTATGATATATAATGACTGGGTATTGTTCCTTTCTGAGAAACACAAACAACCCAGTTTTCTGTTTCATTATTTTCCATTAAGTTGTTCCTGAACATAACCACCTGTTTTAAAAACAGGCAAGTTTGCCAAAAAAATCATTTGGATTAGTGTGAGAAGCAACTGTGTCTCAGTTATTATATGCCCAACCCTCTCTAAATCACTTCAGTGTTTCCAATATAGGAGGCATTCATTGTATTTAAAAGGAGATGACATCTACATACTGCCATGACACTACAGTTTTAACAGTTAAAGACTTGAAAGGTCTTCAAAGGTCTTCTTCTGTGGCTCTGCTTAGAGACTCTTCAGTTAGCTCTTAGTCGCTTATTTTTGTGAATTGTAATAAAATTAAGTGTTCCGTCATTCTTAAAATGGCTCCCAGGTGCAAGCACAGAAAATTAAGAAGTGACACGTGAAATATAAGGGTTTGGAGCATTAAAGCATTTGCAGTTTGGTTTCATTCATTCTGCTTTACTTAGCTACTGAACAATTAGCTGACTTGTTTTATTTTTTATAGAACTGCAGTAGCCTTGTTCTGACACTTTCATTTGCTGTTTATTTTCTTGTACCTCTCAATTCTTCCTGCATAATGATGGCAACACATCAAGCTGCTTTTCTTTGAAATGTGTTTGAACCATCGAGCTATCTGGCTGGACCCAGGCCGTTTAACTCCGGTTCGATTATGCCATTGTTTTGTATAGACTATTCAATTACTACTAAGCCATGCTTCACTCAGTAAATATAGACCTGGCTACGTACTTAGTAAAACATACTTTAAATTAAACGTATGTATGTAGGTAGGTTTTATATTTTTTGTTAGAACATAAAGCAAGCTAATGATGTAGGAACCTCTTGTGGAGATCAGAATTTAATTTTATGTCTAATTGTGATCTCTCTTGGTTAGCTAATTTATGAGATGATCTAATACTGAAATTTTGGCTGGTAGCAAGTGAAGAAAAACAGTTAGACAGAGATAAAAATAATAAGAAAAAATGTATTTTTGAAGCTGCAGTCTTGATAGTGATCCACTTCAGTTAGGATAGAAGTGATCTTTCCTTAAAATTAATCCCATTCTTACAAATCACCCTCATTTTAAACAAAAGTTATTTTTTTGTATGTAAAGGAAAGCAGCCTACTGTAGACTACATGTCCTCTGTGTAATCCTGATAAAGAGCTAGACATAATTACATTCTAAATATTGTTACTGATGGCGTTCAGCAAAAATGCATTTGCTTCAGTGTCAGCAGTGGAGTCCAGTTTTGTGTCAAATACTGTTTTATCTAAGAGATGTCTTACTTGAAATATTTAGCTTAAATATTTAACATTTTTAACAGTCAACACTGTGGAATCGCCAGTAGTATACACTTTGTTATTATTAGAATCAACAGATACAGCTCTAGCTTTGAAATGTTGACCTGGGTGCCGAAGGATTCAATTTGGACATCTTAGACCCCATCTCACTGTTATCCAACCACCTTGTGCAGCAGGTAGTCTTTGGGGCCTGACTGAAGACAGCTGAGCCTTTTCTGGACAGAACAGGTAGGATTTGGTTCACTCCCCAGCTTGTTTCTGGAGGCCTCACACATTTTTCCTTGGAGATAACTCCAATTCATGACAACTAGCATCTTCTTTTCCTGCTTGGTGGTGCATTTTCTACCTGTTGTGATTTAAACAGGTGTGCAGTCTTTGTGGATGCCCTCAAACTGTCAATTGGCTAATAATGTCTAGCTTTCCTTCTTCTACAGTGCACACTTAAAATTCCAGCTGATTTGTACATAGGTAGCATAGTTTATGGACTGAAAAAGCTCAGGCTGTGCAGATGCTTCACTGTCACCATCAACCCCTCTCCTGCAGTTGGATTGTTCTTCTGTTTTTCACAAGCAGGGTTTTGCTGATGCTGTATTAGGCTGAACCATGACAAAAATAATGTGATGGTCTAAATCACTGATAAATTTGAGTTCTGGACAAACTGATGTTCAAGTTCAAGTTTATTGTCATGTGTACAATGAAATCCTTGCTCTGCTTGAAAGATCACGTTATCTCTATACCACAAGACTGAACGTTTGTGTCATTGTAAAATAAAGCATAAAACGTTGCTTTATACGTTGCTTTAACAAGCATAAAATGTTTAGATCATTTGTTACATTAAACAAGAAAAGTCTTTTAACTATGATGTTATGTTGATTAATAGGGATATTAACACCAGGAGACTCATGTACTGTATAAAGCAGTGCATAGAATTGACACTAAAACATGGCATACAGACAAAAGTGTAAATGTAGATATGCACAAAAAAATTCAGACGCACAAAACCATGCATAAGCCAACTTCCACGCACTTATGCTGCAGAAATCCCGGTCAGCGTAGAATGTAACGCACATGTAATGTGCATGTGCCGTCTACCCCACCACGACTCTTCTCGGAATCACACCCCTTTGAATATGCAAATCAATGTAAATAGCCCTTTAAGTTCAGTGTTTTGTGAAAAGACAATGATAAAAGCATGGGGATAAAAGAAGAATTTCAGCAAATGCGAAGTGGAGGCAAGGAAAAACTTACTCTTTGTTGGCTTAAACAGTGGTATAAGCAAAAAAAGGAAGTTGATCGAGTGATAGAGAGTGGCAGAGAATCTCGAAAGTTCAAGTTCAGAAAGTCGCACAGTGCCCGAAATAAAAAAAAAAGTGATCAGATGTCAAAGTCACCATGAAAAGACGAGTCATAGCCCACTGTCTTGAGTGTCATACGGAAGCATATTAGGGTACAGAGAAAAGACAAAAATAGGGACACAGTGAAGAAAAAAGGTTGAATTTCAATTTTGATCTTGGAATTTCCACTTTAATCTTGAGTTTATTTTTTCATTAAAGTAGAACGTCGTAGACTTCATCTTAAAATCGATGTTTAATTTACTAGACTTTCTCAAATCTGTAACTAAAGTAGCATGTTAAATGCTTCCTATTCTATGCGTGTGAATCACTACGGGCTTCCTTTTTTGTAGATAGGAGGGCACAGGCACTGAACTCCACACAGAATACATTACATTCATGATATTACAGCTCTCTGGTATACTTGGTATCATTTTCATGATGAAAGCATTAAAGCATATATATCATGGGGGCTCATTTGTACTGCTTCACCACCGTGCTCCACATGTTTAATTATTAACAATATACATTATTTAAATTAAGTTAACAATTTATCTGTATAATGTAATATGCATACTTTAATGCATTTCATCTGAAAAATGATGTCAAGTATACATCCTAGTATTCTAACAGGACACAGCTCCAAGAGGATAGCTCTTGGAAATCTAAATCGACGTAGAAGCCAGTCATCATCATTTGATCATTGAATTGAGTTCCTTTATTGACATTATATGGTACAATGAGATTCAATATGCAAATCCTCCATAAAATTATTTCCTATAAAATAATAACAATAAAAAAAATGCAAAATATACAGTATGACAGCATAAATACAATATACATGTATATATTGATCAGATGGTTCATAAAGTGGCTTAGGTTGTGTAATATTACAGCTGTAGTGCAAGTTTACAGTGAGGTAATTGTTATTGTAAGCACCTGATTGAATGCACTTACAGGTAGCTCTTGGGATGAAACTGTTTCTGAGTCTCGAGGTCTGTGCAGGAAAGGCTCTGAAGCATTTGCCAGATGGAAGAAGTTCAAATAGACTGTGCGCATGGCTGACTGCAATTCATGCAGATGCTGGTGGCTTTCCTCATACAGCGTGTTCTATAAATGTCCTTCACGGCTGGAAGCTGTATCCTGATAATCCTCTGCACTTTCAACACAACTTGCCATAGAGCGGGGGTGCCCAATGCGTTGATCGCGATCGACCGGTAGATCGCAAAGGTAGTGCAGGTAGATCGCATTGCATTCAAAAAAATTTTTTTAAATGTTAGTCTATCATATATCCTCCCTATGGCATTTGCCACTTGATTGACATACAGGGCGGCCAGTCTGAGATGTCTTCTCTTCTAACACACTGGTCATCCCGCATGCACGATCAACCGTACGAGCTACTGCAAAACTCCAGCTGTGATCTAGCTAGCCTTCCAATTTATATTGACTAAAGAAGGGATTTAAAAAAAATTGTTTGGGGAGGGTATGGGCTGGATGTGGAATTGAAAGGGGATTTGTTTCTCTCACAATGTCACAATTGAAGTGCGTTTGTCTGATCTGTCAATCTATCATTGCTATTCCAAAGAAGGAAAATGTGGAAAGGCACTTTTGAACTGTTCATAAAAACTACGAAACTGACTTCCTTCCAAAAAGCGATCTGAGAAAGAGAAAGGAGAGGGAATTAAAATCACAGTTAATCGGACAGCCGTCATTTTTCACTTGGCTGAATTCAAAAGCTCCTTGACTGCATTATTCGGCTCTACTTATTTATGTGAGTCAGCCTTTTCCCCACATGAAGATTATTGAATCGAAATACTGTAGTGACCATAAATGTATTGAATTGTTATTGTGCCATTAAGGTTATTCAGTTATGCAAGGTGTGACACCCCGTGTAGTGGGAATTAGAATCACCAGCCTACACTCTAGGTGTCTAGTATGTGGGTCTGAGCGTGACCAGGATGATAGTGTAAGACAGGGAGACACGGACACAAAAAGGGTCAGGTTTTTTGAAAAATAAAGTGAGGTTTTATTTACAGGTGCACTTAAAGAAAAATCAAAAATAATGTCCTGCTGAATTTATATATATTAATACACAGTCCAATACCGCAATGGACACACAAAAACAGTAATCAAATGGAGCCCAGAAATGACTATATACATATTTACAGTGTTTCCTGAAAGTCCCAAATGAAAAAGAATACCGCACACAAACTAGTGGAATCCATATATATATACACACACAAAGCAAAATGTGAAGCTGTCTTCCTCCACAGTAATCCAAGTCAGGAAGCTGCTCCTCCAAACAGTGTATAATACAGTATTCACCCAAAAATATACAAAATACAGAAAAAAAAGTGTATATACAAAAATAAACAGTGCACCACTAACCACAACCCAATAAATACCTCCACCAAAGTTAATCGAGAGATATTTATATGAAAAAATAATTACAAAAACAAAGCACAAGCCTTAATGCTTGGTAACTTCTAAGACGCAGATCTACCAAGTACAGTACCTTCCTCCAAGACGAACTTATCAGAAAAGACCCCCTCTAGAGGCCATGATTCCCTTTTGTATTCGGCGCCACTGCGCCGACCAATTAAACAGCCGTACGTCATCCCTCCTGGGGTACGCGATGACGTGAACGCGTTTGCGAAAAGTGCCGTCTACTATCCCACATAATTACTATAAAAACCGAGCAGCCGGCGCGCGTATAGCTGTGCCAGCTTTTCAGACGCGTTCTGCACTTCATGCCTTAAGTTAAAGTAAGCACTTTCTAATTTTTTTTCCTCCTTCCCCTGAGCTACAGCTCAGACAACTATGAACACGGGATCCCTATGCTAACCCCAGTTAACTAATATTGAGGTGCTTCGCACTTTCTTTTGCACTTTTTACTGTTAATGAGGTCGCGGGAAATGCGTGCAGGTGTGGAGGACCGACAATGCCATCCCGGCCAGTCAATGGCAAGGCTGTCTCTCCAGGCTACATAAGACCCACCGCGACACTTCCCAAAAGGTGCTAATATCGTCAGTGAAGACGTCTGTCTGCACTATATACAGTAAATGAAAAAGGCAAGTTTCCTTTCTTTATACCTTTTTTCCTCAAACAAAAGCCTCCCTCTTTACATGGCAGAGGACACTTAACTAATTTTATTTAATTACTGGTAATGCCAGTAAGGCACATTACCACACAAGGTACGACAACATATATTTTATGTATAAAGTATACTCAGTATATATATATATATATATATATATATATATATATATATATATATATAAACAGTATATATATATATATATAATATAATTTTTAATATAGGTAGATCATTTTGACCTGGTCATTTTAAAAGTAGCTTACAAGCCGAAAAAGTGTGGGCACCCATATAGCTTTCCAATTAGCCACTGTAGAGCTGTGATTCCACAGTTAGATACAATGGGTTGAAATACTATGAGTGGTGCACTGAGAGTAACAACACTAAAGCAGCTGTAATATTTGGAATAGTTTGACCATTCAGTGCACCATTATATTGTTACAGGTTGATTACAATCAGGTGCCTTAAGTTTATAAACGATATGCGGTTAATTTCAGTGTATTTGATAAAACCCATGTCATGGATGTGAATCTAAAAAATAAAGGGAAACCAAACAGGAACAGCAGCACTGCTTTGACGCTGGGTGCCACCAGTGTGCAAAACCGAGCAGCAACATGAGTACTCAATGGGTTGTACTGCCGAGAGAATGTGCGTGGTTTTATACTAAGTTTAGTTTTTATACATCGCGATGTGAGTGTGGAAACGGGTATATGCAAAAGTTTTGTGTATATGCACCATTTATACATGAGGCTCTAGGTGCCTCATTTATAAAACCTGTATATGCACTAAAAGAGGCTCAAAATGTGCATTTGCACAAAAAGTGTCTTGAAATATGTGTATGGAACTTCCCAAGCAAACATCAAGATTTATAAAAGAAAACATGACAGGAGAATGTGCTTATATTTACAGCAACTCTGACTCATGCATATGCAGCATTTCAAAAAAAATGGGAAATGACAACACCCAGGATCAAGCAAGAGGATCAAGCAGGGAAATGCAGGCAAATTTGTATCACTGGGCAGTTATTATAATGGGCATTGAGGTGGCAGACATATTAAAGCTCAAATGTGATGAATATGATATACAGACTGTATTTGTTTTTTTCACCAGTTTAGACTACCCGTTTTCACATATCAGGGAACTGGACAACAGGTCAGGAATATCTTATCCAAGCATCACTCCCTTATATGCCTGCTGTGTTGGAAGCCTTTAACTGACCGAAAACATTTAACCTCCACTTTTCATATGGTGTGGGTGCATATACATATAACATAATATGTTGTTAACAATAACAAAAGAGAATTTGCAGCAGTGGCTGATTTTCCTAATGTAATTGGGACACTTTAATACACTAATATTACAATAAAGGCATCTTGCAAGAATGAAGCTGCTTTTATTAACTGTAAGAGGTTATCCATCAATCCATCCATTTTCCAACCCGCTATATCCTAACACAGGGTCATGGAGGTCTGCTGAAGCCAATCCCAGCCAGCACAGGGCACAAGGCAGGAACAAATCCCATTATGTTCTATTAAAATATAAGTTACATGTGATGCCAAGATGAGACTAATAATCGTCCTGACTGCTCTGGCATAATGCCACATAAAAGGCATCTCTAATTACAGATGCCATTTGCAGGTCAGTGGTGCAACAGTATTTACAGCAGCAGTAACATACTACCATTCAACATATCTGCGCTCAGGTCACCAAATAAAGGTTCTTTCATGTCTTTAATTTGAGACAAGAACTTCTATTTTGCACTACAGAATGCGTCACATAGGAGGCTGCTCTACCAGCCAATAAAGGTCTGTATATGTAATTATGATTGTATATGTATAAGGTTAATTATCATAGTTAATATATGGTTATTTGAGGATATTTAAAAGATGATTGTGATTTATAAAGGGTACAATGCATAAAAATATGTGTATGCCAGGTTTTATAAATCTGTTTTTTATTTTTTTTTGCTGTATATATTTCCTGTACTTTGGCTTATGCATATTTTCACGCTGAAATTCACACAAAGTTTTATAAATGAGGTCCTAGGTCACTAAATTATCAGCTTACCCTTCAACACAGCAGTCGCTGTTACTAAAATGTTTAAAAATTCTATTAATTTGAGACTTGAAATTTCAGAGTACCTATGAACTGTCTTGTCTTACGTGCCATTAAAAGGGATCATAAAGAGGCTACAATCCTGTTCCATCTATCCATTTTCTCCATTCCAATTATCTAGAGCAAGGTTGCAGGGCAGATGGAGCATAGTCCAGCAATGACAGGTCATAAGGCAGGAACAACACCTGGACAAGGCACCAGTCCATCAAATGGCAAACACAGATACACACCTACACATACACATTAGGGTCAATGCAATACAGCAATGCCAGTTAAACTAACCTGCATGTCTGAATTGTGGGAGAAACCAGAGCAACTGGAGAAAACCCGTGTGGACATGGGGAGAACATGCAGGCTCCACTTAGGGAGCATTCGGGATGCAAACCCCTGTCTCCTTCTTGCTAGACAACAGCATTACCAATGTGCTACAACGCCACCCCTGCTGTAGCTCCCCGCTCATAAATTGCTCATTTTCTGCCATGTTGCTGCCCCTTATTGGAATGATTTATATTGTTTTATTTATTCCTTCCTCCCCCTTCTGTTGTTTGAAGACATTTTCACCATCTTACCTCTCATTTACATTTTGCAGTTAGGTTAGCAAAGTGATAGTGGGTGGTCTGGAAGTCAATAGTGGAAAACAGACAGGACCACTTATTGGTTCAAATAGGACCAACTATCTGCAGGGTTTAAAGAGAAGGATTGAAGAGAAGTTCCAAAACCAGGTGGAGTTGTTAGGGAAGAAGGAGTCATTAAAATACACATGCTGGAGTTGATCACAAAGAGCCAGCCAAAAGTCTACAGATGTATGACCAGTGTGTCACCCATGCAAGGAAATAGTTTGTTGTGGTGTCCAGGTTCATATTTATTGTTTTGCAGGTGTTCCCCATGGCTCATAACAGTGGGGAAGTTTGCTTAATGTGCCAGAGTTTAGTCAGTTATCTGTTTGGGAACCAAAAACTGATCATCTCACCTGGTGCCTCTATCACCTTGGCATTTGTTAAAATATGATAAAAGAAATGCACTAAGATGCTATGTGGGCCACTCACATCCCTCTCTCCTTCTCACCGTCTACTTGGTCTGCTCACACCGTCTGTAAGTTTGTGGCCTGACTTTGTAGTGACACACTAAGTACACTTTCACTGAAGAGCCTAAATTTCATATTAATGATGTTGTTGTCTTTGGTGTTAAATACATACATTATAGTAGAAGAATACTAACAGGTTTGAGTTATATAAAAGAATAAAATCCCATATACAAAATAACCAGGTTATTTTTCATTATGATGAGAAATAAAATAATGTGAAATCAATTCAAATACAACAAGATAACAGACCAGACATAAAAAAGTGAAAAGAAAATAACTGGCAAAATATTTTAAAGTTGATCTTTACCACTCTGAAACTGTCAATTATTTTCTTAAAAAGTTTGTTTTTTATTAACAGCTTTCTAGTCAAAGAAAAAAGTTAAAGAAGAAAATGAGCCTTCTGTGCATTAATACTTAAATATTATAAAAGTTGTACATTTTTAATAGTTTTAATTCAAAAGGTAGGTGGTGATGGTATAGCATTTCTAAGAGGATCATTGAATCTGCAAAAGACACACCGAGATATAATTTCCAAGTCTTCCATCTGGTTGATAGAAAATGGCTTCCCACATTCCTTACACTAAATGGAAAGAACAACATTTTAAGGTTATTATCATATTCCCACTAAAGATACCATTACAAAGTACAATTTTAATGTTTATTTTTACATACCAAGCAAGCCTGGACTACAGT
>JANRMT010062806.1:8132837-8146606 GCA_026402145.1 Polypterus bichir lapradei | reverse complement strand
CGGTAAACCCGTGTGTCTCATTTCTGGAGCAAATGTGGGTGTAATTACAGAATTTAATCTAAGACGGCACTATGAGACAAAACATCAGGATAACCTGAAAGACCTGAATGCAATGCACAAGATACAGAAAGCAGAAGAGTTAAAGAAGAATCTGACACTTCAGCAGACGTTTTTACCCGTGCAAAATCACAAAGTGATTTCAAGTGAAGCTACTTTTATGGGAGACACAAATGCACCAGTGCAACTTGCCCCACTTTCCCTGTTGCCAAGTAATGTTGAACCAAGTCGACACTACGGTGTTCCCAAATACGCACTTTGTTCATAAACTGAGCGTACTGCGCACTGAGTTCGCATGGCGCTTTGGTGACTTTGAAGAACAAAAAAAGAATTTTGAGTTGTTTCGCAACCCATTTGCTGTCGATGTGGAAACTGCACCTGTGCAGATTCAGATGGAGGTGATTGAGCTGCAGTGTAATGGCACACTGAAGGCAAAGTACGATACTGCATGGCCCGCACAGTTTATTCACTCCATTCCCGCACAAATGCTCCAGCTCCGTCTACATGCGGCTCGAACCTTGTGCATGTTTGGTAGCACATATCTGTGTGAGAAGCTCTTCTCAGTCATGAAGACTAACAAAACAGCACACAGGAGTCGCCTCACTGATGAGCACCTGCAGTCCATCCTAAGAATCTCCACAACACAGAACCTCACACCAAACATAAACGAACTTGTTTGCCAAAAAAAGATGCCAGGATTCCAAATCTGATAAAATGACATAAGAGCAAAGACAACTGAATGATTTGATTTGTTATTGCTGAAAAGAACAAATTTTATTTATGTTTCCAGGTTTTGTTATGCACCATGTTCATATTTGAATTTGTATAATTTTGACAGGATATATTTTTATGGAGAGCAAAATCTTTTGGGATATTTAAAATTTAAGTTTATTTGGTTTGGTCTCGTCCGATGCGAGAGATGGACGTCTGAAGTGGAGCTCCGCTAGCAGTGGTGTTATTTTTCATATTATTTGCTTATTATCTTGAGATATCCTGTATTTATTCAACCCGAGAGGGACTGCTACAGTATATGTAAGCACATATAAACATGGCCAACAAGAAGGGGGGTTCGAAAGAATCGAAAACTAAAGCTACACCCAAGCTGCGATCAGCAAGCCCCGGTTCCAGATACGGCCTTTCAGAGACAGACCTGGATCAGATGGGCGAAAGCACAGACTCCTCGGGACCACGCTGTCCGCTACATCGTCGCCGGCTGAGAGCGAAAAGGGGAGCGAAGGTGCGATCGTAAGTGCAGATCTGGATAGCTCGCCGATTGGAGAAGATCACATGAAACTGGAAAGGGCCTCGAAGTCCGCGGCTTCAATTGCGCAATTACGCGAGCCTGTAGCAGCGGGGACACCGGCTACAGCAAAGTCTGCTGCTTCATCTACGGTACAAGAAAGCACAATTTAACTATCTTAACTGAAGGTGTTGCTCGTTGAGCTCACGCAAGACATAAAGAAAAGCGAGAAGGCTAATGAGATAGCAAGGGCAAAGGCACATGAGAGACTGAAACAGGAAATCCAACAGGCAAATGAAAGGTTGCGACAGGAATTCCAACAGGCAAATGAAAGGCTGCGTCAAGAGGTGCAACTTGAGCTTCGACAGGTGCTGGGAAAAATTGAAGAGCGCATTCAGGAAAACTCGGTTAAACTGAGCACACTTACTGATCAATTGGAGCATCTCAAGGAGACATTCACGAATCGGATTGAAACGGTCGAACATTCAGCTGCCAGTGCCGAAGAAAGAGCAATAAATGTCAGTTCCGAATGCCAAAAACTCTGAGAAAAACTTGGAGACAGACTGGCTGCTTTAGAAGATGGCAGTAGAAGGTATAATGTCAGAATTGAAGGTCTGCCGGAGAATCGAGAAAGTTCAAACCCTGTGAAATTCGCAGCTGAACTTTTTTCTAAAATAATCGGGGACGACTTTAAAGCAGAATCTGAGATAGCACCGGCTTACCGCGTACGCGGACCAAACACCGTCAGACCCCGACCAAGATCTTTTATAGTTCGTTTTGAACGATTATCATTTAAGCTAGAGGTGATGGCACTCCTCAGAAACAAGGAAGATATTATATTTGAAAATTCTTATCTTCCCTGACTTCTCTCCAGCAACAGCTACTAAACGCGCATCCTTCTATAATATTAAACAGCGGCTACGGCAAGCCAGTGTGAAATACAGCCTCCTGTATCCGGCAAAACTGAAAGTGGAATGGCAGGGTCAATTCTATGTCTTCGCTAGCAAGGAAGAAGCAGAAAAAGAATTAAGAAAGCTGATCCCGGGACTATTCTGATACATAATAGTGAGTCATGGCGGTTAAAACGATGAAGCAAAGATTAATAATCTTTTGTCTGATCTATTAGTTTTAAAATACGGGTTTTTATCAGCATATATTCTCATTATTACTTAGTATTACTAGGGCGCTATCTGTTTATGTTTTATTGTGCTTAATTATTTATTTATCTATTTATTTATTTTTCTCTTTTACTTTTCTAATTATCTCATCTCTACCCTAAACAAGACTGTTCAATATCATACCCTAGGTTTACTGTTATTGCTATTACTGCATTAAGACTGGTTATGCTTCTTCTGGACACATTTTTAATACCATCCCCTGGGTTTATTATCTGGGTGTATCATCTTAATGCACTAAAATTGCTGAAGACTATATATATATTTTAAGTGTAAAACTCCTTTTTTTTTTCTTTTCTTTTTTTTATTTTTTTTTATTTTTAGAGATATCTCTATCTTTTAACCCTTAAGCGCCGCTGCATTGGAGCTTGTTTTGCTTTGGACGTACTCTGTCTCTGGGTATGTCAGAGGACTGGGACTGTGTGAAGTGGGTTTTAGCCTCACTTGGGGAAGCAAAAAGGGAGGGTGGGGGGTTAAGGGGGGGAGAGAAAGAGAGCAGGCCTGATCTATACCTAATCTATCCTCTCAGTCTTTATAATTATAATAAGACTATAAAATGACATCAAAAACTCAGAATCAGTGTCTCCATGATGGGACAGTTAACTTCGTAAGCTGGAATGTTAAAGGCCTGAATCACGAATTAAAGAGAAAGAAAGTACTCTCTCACCTAACAGATCTAAATGCTAAAATAGTATTTTTACAGGAAACTCACTTAATAAGCAAGGATCAGTTCCGGCTGCAAAAAGACTGGACTGGCCAAATGTTCCATTCTAGCTTTACGAAGAAAACTAGAGGTGTGGGAATTCTCATACATAGAACTGTTCCATTTGTAGCATCAGATGTAGTAATGGATCCTGAAGGGAGATATGTAATGGTTATGGGAGACTTATCTAACTGTAAAATGATCTTGATAAATGTTTATGCACCTAATGTTGATGATAAGGAATTTATACAAAATTTGTTAGCATCCATTCCCAATCTGAACACTCATAAAGTTATAATGGCTGGGGATTTTAATTGTGTTATGAATCCACTTTTAGATAGGACTTCCTCCACAGGGGGAACGGCATCTAACACTGCAAAAATAATTACAAAGTTTATAACTGATCACAACTTATCAGACCCCTGGAGGTTTTTAAACCCAAATTCAAGAACATATTCTTTCTACTCACCAGTACATCATTGTTACTCAAGGATCGATTACTTCTTTATAGACAATAACTTCTTGCCTAAGATTAAATCTTGCAAATACGATGCTATTGTTATTTCTGACCATGCACCTATGATCTTGGAGCTAAAATTACTAAGCCCCATGCACTCACCCCGCAGATGGCGCCTCAACCCGCTTTTATTAGCTGATGAGAATTGTACTGAATTTATATCCAAACAAATCAAATTCTTTCTAGAGACAAATACATCCCCCGAGATCTCTGCAGGGATACTCTGGGAAACTCTTAAGGCCTTCTTAAGAGGACAGATTATCTCATATCTTTCCCACAGAAATAAATCCGAGGCCAAGAAAATAGCAGAGATAAAAAGCGAAATTACTAAAATAGATGAAGAACATGCCAGACTACCAAGCGAGACTCTACATAGGAGAAGGCAGGCTCTACATTCGGAATTAAACCTCTTGACAACTAAAGAAACTGAACAACTAATTTACAAATCCAGACATCATTACTATGAACATGGGGAGAAAGCTAATAAGCTTTTAGCTCAACAAATTCACAAGCAAGAAGTGCGCAATGCAATCTCGGTAATCACTAGTACGAACGGAGATAAAATTGTCGAACACCAAAATATAATGCACACTTTCAGAGACAACTATAAATCCCTATATACTACTGAGTTTAAGGAAGACAATACACAATCTAATGCATTTCTGGATACATTACAGATACCACAAATAGACGCTTTTAGTGCGGAGGAACTTGATAAACCTCTGATGTTATCAGAATTACTAGATGCTATAAAATCACTCCAAGGCGGGAAAGCAGCAGGCCCTGATGGTTACCCTACAGAATTTTACAAGAAATTCTCCGCTCAGCTAGCCCCCCTCTTATTAGCAACATTTACAGAAGCCAGAGATAACCAATCTCTTCCACAAACCTTTCGCCAAGCACTAATCACTGTCTTTCCAAAACAAAATAAGGACTTATTACAATGTGCATCATACAGACCAATTTCACTTCTGAATAACGACGTTAAAATACTCTCTAAAATCTTAGCCAGAAGGGTGGAGAAAGTGCTCCCCTCGGTAATATCACAAGACCAAACTGGATTTATTAGGGGCCGCACTTATCTTCCAATCTTCGACGCCTGTTTAATGTAATATACTCACCAACTAAATCAAACACCCCAGAAATATTATTATCATTGGATGCAGAAAAAGCATTCGACATGATTGAATGGAAATACCTTTTTACTATATTGGAGAAGTTTGGGTTTGGCCCAAACATCTGTGCATGGATTAAATTACTGTATACTAACCCAGAAGCTTCAGTTTGCATCAACAACATTTGTTCAGACTACTTTAAACTAGAACGTGGCACTAGACAAGGATGCCCCTTGTCACCGCTGCTGTTTGCGATTGCCATTGAACCACTGGCAATACATTGTCGAAATACTGATCAGATAAAGGGGATTAGCAGAGAAGGACTGGAACAGAAAATCTCATTATATGCAGATGACATGGTACTGTATATATCAGACCCAGAAAATTCTGTACCTGCAGTCTTAGCAGCACTCACAGAATTTCAAAAGATCTCTGGTCTCAGAATTAATCTGAATAAAAGTGTACTCTTTCCAGTGAACTCTCAAGCATATAATATTAGATTAGATACCCTACCTTTTATCATTGCAGAACAGTTTAAATACCTAGGGGTAAACATCACAAGTAAACATAAAGCTCTATATCAACAAAATTTCGCCGTTTGCATTGAAAAAATTAAACAAGACTTGCATAGATGGTCAACCCTTCATCACACAATAGCTGGAAGAATTAACACTGTTAAGATGAATATTCTTCCTAAGCTCCTTTTTTATTTCAAAACATCCCAATATACATTAATAAATCATTTTTTAGGCCATTAGATTCGACAATAACCTCATTTATTTGGAATTCAAAACATCCACGCATCAAAAGAGCGACCCTACAAAGACAAAAGGCAGAAGGCGGCATGGCTCTACCTAACTTCCAGTTTTATTACTGGGCAGCAAATATACAGGCGATAAGAACCTGGACACAAATAGAAGAACATACACAGGCTTGGTCCGCAATAGAATTAAATTCCTGCAGTACTTCTTTGTATTCCTTGCTCTGTGCTCCAATAAACACACGTTATCGGCAATACACTAATAACCCAATTGTGCTCCACTCACTTAGAATCTGGAACCAATGTAGAAAGTATTTTAAGACGGAGAAGCTTCTATCTGTGGCACCCCTGCAAGAGAACCACCTCTTTCAACCCTCACAAACATATGCAGTTTTTAATATTTGGAAAAAATTTGGAATTAACTTGCTTAGAGATCTTTATATAGACAACATCTTTGCATCCTATGAGCAATTACATTCCAAATTTAACATTCCAGCTACACATTTCTTTCACTATCTTTAAATCAGGAACTTTGTTAAACAGAACCTTCCAGATTTTCCTCATCTTGCACCCTCATCCATGCTGGAAAAAATATTGCTCAATCTTAAGGACTTAGACTCTATCTCTACAATATAAAAAATTATTTTACAATCCCTCCCTTTCAAAGAGCCAAGAGGACACTGGGAAAAAGATCTCTCAATTAATATATCAGAAAGGAGTGGAAAGTAGCAATGCAGAGAATTCACTCGAGCTCCATATGCGCAAAGCATACAATTATACAACTCAAAATTATATATCGAGCACATCTGTCTCGACTAAAACTCTCCAAAATGTTTCCAGGGCATGATCCAACCTGCGAACATTGCAACCAAGTCCCAGCCTCACTGGGTCACATGTTCTGGGCCTGCACCAAATGAACATTATTCTGGACAAAAATTTTTAATTACCTCTCAGACAGCCTTGGACTCACAATCCCTCCTAACCCATTAACAGCTGTGTTTGGGGTTTTTCCAGAGGGGCTTAAAGTGGAGAAAGACAAACAAATTGTGATTGCAATCACTACACTTTTGGCACGCAGACTTATTCCGATAAACTGGAAGAACCCAAACTCTCCTCTTTTAAGTCAGTGGGAAACCGATGTGTTATATTATTTGAAATTGGAAAAAATCAAATACTCAGTTAGAGGATCCGTACAGACTTTTTTCAAAACATGGCAGGATCTAATCAGTAATATTTTAAAATAAGTTCATGAAGCACAGAGAATTTATTAATTTAGGTATGTTTACAAGCCTTAAATTTTACGCCGTTTGGCTTGCTCTCTCTCTCAGGGGTGGGGATCGATCTGTTCTTAATTCAATTTTTCTTTTTGTAAAAACTTGATTGCTTTGTATGGATTGCAATAAAATTAATAATTAAAAAAAAAAAAAAAAAGTAGTTGTTTTAGGCATCATTAAATATTAGAAAAACCAAGTAACTGCCAATGTCTATGTACAGCTTTATAATATTAAAAAAAATAAATGCATCATCATATAAAGTCAGGAATACAATATTTCTAATCGAATGTACACACCTAGGGTAAGGATCAGGGATGTTGAACCTTTTGCAAAGTAGTTTATCAGGATGCCACTCAAATGTATCTCTTGTTAACTGTCCAAACATTTTCATCTTAACAGCTACTTCCTTGTCATTTAAATCATCCTGAAAATAAATTAAAAATAAGACAACTGAGGTGATAGTATACTATTTACAAATTCAGTAGAACTGCTGGTCAAGCAACCACTGAATACAGCTAAATAAAATGGTACTTTATAGTACACTGACAGGATTTTTCCCCTGTCCGTATACTAGTTTGCTTCAGTCTCTTCTATATACAGTATAATTTAAAAGGCAATAAGTCATTTTGAAACAAATTCTTTACTATTAGCCATCTATTGAAAACTACTGTACATATGTAAATTTCATACATTTTAAACAGACAAAAGCACAGTGCTAATTGTTGAGCACATTAAGCAATTAGTCATATCAGATAAACATGAAACAAAAAATCTATTTGCTTTTAAGTTACATTTAGCACAGCCAAAATGCATACTAAAGATGGGTAGGTGATGAGCAGAACACATCAAAAGCAGAAATTAAGTGTAGTGAAAATACTTTGTGAAAGTCATTGTATGAACCACATCCTGCACAACACACAGAACAGACAGAAAACATTGTTGAGTCAAGTTATTTTTCTAACTGTGCCATAAGAAATAAAGATGTAAATAAACTAAACTGTTCCTTCAATAATGCAGCTACATATTAGAGCTGGACTTTCTTGCATAATTCCTTTAAATTGTAAAATGTCCTTTCACCCATTTCAAGCCTGCTCATTTTTGAGAAGTTATGGAAGGATTTGAAATGTAATATGGAAAATGGGAAGTGTAGTGTGTTTGTCCATGCCTAGAAATATGTAGCCTCTACTGTACTCATCTAAATACATACCAAATGCACCAGGCTCAGTGTCATACACAGGAATGTTCAGATGTTGAGAAATAGGGCATGATCCTGTATATGAAGGGTAAGAAATAGAAGCAGCTAATGCCATTAAGGCATTGGGTTGGTTAAGCCTGATCCAGCACTATCAAAATTTTACCACCAATATTGGCATGAATGGCAGCCTCAATCACTAGTGCCAACACTGCACATTTACAGACTTGGTGGCTGTGGCCACTGTCAAGTCTTTATTAGAAGTTTCAGTAGAAGAAAGCTTGTGGTCAACATAGATAACCCAAATACTAGACATTCATCTGTAAACATCTGTGAGCTTTGCTTAGATTTAATATGTCCAGAATAACAAAGTAAATATATAGGAGATTGCGGTTTTTATCAATTCAGTGTAATGTATTTTATAAACTAAAATGTAAAAGCAAACAATGTTTTAATTTGATAAATCCACAATATACAATACTTAAGTTTATACAATACCTTACATAATAAATTATTTTATTACAGGGAAATACTATAAATGAAAGATAAATGTTTATTAATGTCATAACCTGCGAACGTACCTCATGGTCTTGTACAACATAAACATTTTCTGAGTCATCTTCATGTTTTCCTTGTGTAAACCTAGATGCCAACGTAGAGTTTGAAGGTTTATAAAGCATTGCTGCACGGACAAACTCTTCCCTTTCTCGTCCTCTCTCCCATTCGGTCATCTGACTATCTAAACTTGTTTCCAGGGCATCTTTAATTAAAAAAAATAAAGTTAATGTAAACAAGTATTTATCTAATTGGATTTGTTCCAACAACGAAAGGCTAAAGAGGATAATTAAACCTAAAAATATGAAACACTGCACTGTTTCCTTGAAAATGAAAAATATAAAACTACTAAAACTGAAATTAAAACCAAACAGTATATTCAATGTAAAAAGGAGTGATCAGCATACGAAAGTGCCAAGGGCAAGGGTTCCATCTCAGAGGAAGAGAGGAGTGCTGCAACCTGAATGGGAACTATCAACATCTCCCAAGGTTTCTGACCTTCTCTAGCTGCTGGGGGAGCATAACCAGCTAGGGATGGCCAGTGGTTGCCAAACTGTGGCAGAATTTGCCGATTGGGTGAAGATGTTAGGCTTCTTTTGACCTTTCCAAAGGTAAATGTACAGAGAACTGGTACAAAACCAGCACAGGTTTATCTACTGGCTATGGGGCAGCATACCGTTCTTCTACACACAATTCTTCCTTTGGGTGAAGTACATTTTATGGAACATGCTGCCCTTTAAGAGAAACATGACTAATTCTGTTTTTAAGTTGTGTGGCATGTTCAAAAACTACCATGTTCAACCTATGCCTATGAGAACCTGGTTGTGAAGTGCCACAGAAGAAATGCATGAAATTAAGGTTTAAAAATCAGAGCAGATTTTTTTTTTCAGCTTCCATATACAGTATATTTCAGGTTTATAATATACGGGGCAATTTACTAGTTTTATTCAAGAGCAATTTGTCATCCTGTGTTGTGTATATGGGTTAAAGTCAAACCTTAGGACATTCTGCTGATTTAGGTTTTTGTTTTTGTTATAATACTTAGCTAAATATGACATCAGCATGATTGTACAATCTATTGCTTCCACATTCTAGAGGGATGGTAGTGTATGCATAGAGCAAAACAGAAATTAAAAAGTAACTTGTCAGCTGTAGTCATGCAGACTTTTTGCAAGATTAAGCCCCTGCAGAATGGAACTGCATGTTTTGATCACCTACAGACCTGAGCTTTCAGGACTGGAGGAGCAACAACAGGATTTGTGCCATGAAAACAAAACATAGGTAGATATCTAGATGTGGTATCTTAAATTTAAAAAGTAAAGCTTAGGTTTATCAAGTCCTACATAAGGCAATCTGAGAAAATGTTTATATCAACAGGCTAATTAAAGACCAACAAGTCTAACTGGGAAGAATTGGGGTTCTCAGTTTGGAAGGTCACAAAATCTCAAAATCAGGACAATGGTGTTGAGTGTTGAGCATGTGAAATGCGCTATATAAATAAAATATATTATTATTATTATACTAGTGATACTTCATTTTAGTGGAGTAGCACAACTCTGATTATCATAATATCCAATTAAATTGCTTATAGGTTCAGTGCTGCTTAGGATACTTGTTAAGAGTATAACAAATAAATTATTAATTTTAACTTTTAAAGGATATGATGAAAATAATGTAAAACTGAATTTCTCCAACAGATTAAGAAACATACATGAAAAATAGGTGTAGATAAAATAAACTATTCACTCTATAGAAATAAGCCCTCAGGCTAATACACCAGACAACAAACTCTGATTTAATCTTTGTTCTTACTTACAGACTGGCTTTGCCTTGGCTGTCCCATTGGAGAGACCTTTAACTGGATTCTGGTGTGATAACACAGATAAAATACACTTGCCTGGGCATGACATTAGTCTGTTTAACACTAGAATTACCAGAGCCTACGGAAAAACTCGTAGATTGGTCCCACCTAAATCACTTCTTAAATCCATTCGCACTTCTCCGCCAGCGTCTTTTGTCCTCTAAATGTGCAGATAAAGACAAGCTGCAAGCAGCCAGCAATTCCATCCCCCCACCGACTTAGAACGTGCACAAACTTCTCCCAGCTCATGCCTTGATTGATTATCTGGGAGAGAAGTGGAGTTTTAGAGTGGAAATAATAGATCGTTATTTGGAACACATGCATTTCATGTGTGTTCCGTTTCTCCAGTAATCTGTGTAAACACATTTTTAAACCAGAAACGTTTTTCATATTCTAGTAGTAAATGACAAAATGTAGGCATGAACTATATAATGTATGAAGCCTGAAGTCCAAATATCAAAGAAACACTTTCACAAAAGTTAAAAAAAAATGACAGAACAAGTGTGTTTTTATTCAAAAATATAACTGCAGGAAAAAAAGCCACCTTAGCGTGCGACATTGACACGCATTTACTATTTGTCTCTCATTCAGTGCGCACAAGAACATGCAGGTGGCCAGATGCTGTGTGCTACAACATGCTGCCGGTGATCAATGCACATTTTAAAAAAAGAAAGAGACAAATATATGTGACTTTTGAAGAAATCATTTTATGACACGATTTACCTTTATTTGTTTATTTACTTACTTCCTACAGCCTAAAGTCACAAGTAGTGCGCAGAGGGCATGCTCAAAAAATACGTGTAATGCCACGAAAAGTGCCTGCTGACACTTTAGTACGCAAGCAATGGTACGAGAATGCAGTTAGACTTTTTTTTGGGGCACATACACCATCCAGAACTAAACACTAGCATGTAGAGTCGCTTGCATTCTACATCGGAACATTGCTTTCGAATGTTATTTACCTTTATTTATTTATTTACTTCCTACAGCGTAAAGTCAGAAGTAAAATGCAGAGATTCCCATATACATATACAAAGTACAGCGATGGCAAAAGTGCAATGTGCATTCTTGCTCCGATGTATAGGGTCGTCATGATTCGGGTTTACCTCTGTTATAGCGTGTCTATGTGAAAACAGCAGTGTCAAATGCGGAGGGGTGTTTGGGCTTGTGAACGTGGCTGAGATAATAAAACTGAATAATAAAAAAAAAAAAACCAAACCAAAGCTAACCTTTACAAGTATCATAAATTACACCGGCTGTTACAGACTGAAATCAAATGTATGTTTTTATTCTAAAATAGTAAGAATAAGAGCAGTTCACTTCTCAAAATGGAGTCGTGTGGGATCGAACTCATGACCTTTTGATTCCCAGTCAGCAGCTGATACTGTTGCGCCACAGACCCAGTCATAATAAATGTGTGTCAATGTTGCATGCTAAGGCAGCTTTTTTTTCCTGCAGTTATATTTTTGAATAAAAGCACACTTGTTCTGTTATATTTGTACCTTTTGTGAAAGTGTTTCTTTGATATTTGGACTTCAGGCTTCATACATTATATAGTTTATGCCTACATTTTGCCATTTACTACTAGAATATGAAAAACATTTCTGTTTAAAAAATGTGTTTACACAGATTACTGTAGAAACGGAAAACACATGAAATACGTGTGTTCCTAATAACGATCTATTATTTCCACTCTAAAACTCCACTTTACTCCCACATAATCAATCAAGACATGAGCTGGGAGAAGTTAATGCACGTTCTAAGTCGGTGGGGGTATGGAATAGAGGCTGTTTGCAGCTTGTCTTAATCGGCACATTTAGAGGACAAAAGACTGGTGGAGAGGTGCGAACGGATTTAAGAAGCAATTTAAGGTGGGACGGATCTACGAGTTTTTTCGTAGGCTCTAGTAATTCTAGTGTTATAGAGATCTGTAATGTCCTTTAAAAGGTCTTAGCTCTTTTAGTAACAAGACGTTCTTGGCATTTTTTTGAAAATTTTGATTTACTTGGTTTCCACAAGTCTTATGTTTTTATAAACTTTGGCCTTGTTCAAGTCAGTTGTGGGACTGCACTACCCAATGTTGTTTTGATTTCCAGTTATTTGAAAAGCACTGTGACCAACAAACAATTAGTTAATTATTTAGATACTTATAATAAAAATATATAAGAGTGTGTTATAACCATATCAAACAGGGAAAAAACAAATGGTGTTGAGACATTAATGCTATAAAAATTCATCTTCTAAATGTAAAGGTATTTTAGTAAACAAATATGTTATAAAGTTAATGAGACATTTACTTCATTTTACTATTACCTGATCTACCCTGCTTTAATTTTGAAATGTATTTCTCATATCTTGCTTGTTTTTCAGGGATTTTCTCAAATGGTTTAAAGGTGCCTATTTCATCTCCACATATATTCTGCCAGGCCCGTAGAGCTTCATCGGTAGATACAGTCTGAATGCAGCTTGGTAGACTCTGGGACAATCGCTTCTGTTCTACTGCTTGCTTAACTTCTTTTATTCGATTTTTAGCTTCATTTGAAAGTAGGTCAAATACAGAGGATGGGCCTATTTAAATCAAAGAAAAACAATAATTAGAACTGAAATAACATGCTTTATTGATGCAAATTACTTCTCATATTTTAGTGAACAATGACGATAATTTACACTGGCATGGTATTTTCATACTGTCTTAAAGCTTTATGCATCCTCTAATAACCTAACACCTAAAATTTTTCTAATGGCTGATCAAGGAATACAGATTAAATGTGATAAATTTCAGAAAACATATTAATTGATTTAAAACTTTCAAGTGCAGGTGAAGAGATTTTGTATTTGCATATGCATACTTTCTTGTAATAACAACTGAAATAACCCCTTCTGTGTCATGTGGCAAGTTAGTAAATTACATTAATATTATAAAAATGGAAAATATACAGATCAGGTCCTCATGTTGAATAAAAAAATGGGTATAAATAAATGTCAAAGAAAAAATAACCCCTCACAGAGCCTGTCTTATATTCTTGACTAGCAAAATACCCGCGCTTCGCAGCGGAGAAGTAGTGTGTTAAAGAAGCAATGAAAAAGAAAAGGAAACATTTTGAAAATAACGTAACATGATTGTCAACGTAATTGTTTTGCCACTGTTGTAAGTGATGAGTGTTGCTGTCATATATTATATATATATATATACACATACATACATACATACATACATACATACATACATACATACATACATATATATACATATATATATATATACACACACACATAAACATATATATATATATATATATATATATACACACACACACACA
>JANRMT010062806.1:8082049-8099846 GCA_026402145.1 Polypterus bichir lapradei | reverse complement strand
CGTTCACATGCCTTAACACTAGAATTCCTGAAGTCTATGAAAAAACTTTGTACCTCTCCATAAGCGTCTTTTGTTTTGTAAATGTGTTGATCAGCACAAGCAGCCTGTTGTCCCGGACTGCAA
This sequence comes from Polypterus bichir lapradei, assembly GCA_026402145.1. Lineage (NCBI taxonomy): Eukaryota > Metazoa > Chordata > Cladistia > Polypteriformes > Polypteridae > Polypterus > Polypterus bichir. The sequence continues at coordinate 8,099,723 of JANRMT010062806.1, read as the reverse complement.
GTATTTTTGTAGGCTTCAGGAATTCTAGTGTTAAATACACTATGTAGTGTAATACAGTAACTATTTGTTTCAACAGTAGTTACCTGCTTATTGTCTTGACAATTCTGCTACTGCTTTCACTGATCCCTGCCTACACTACCAGTTTGAACACAAGTACCTTTTCAAACACTCAGCTACCTTTGCTCTTAAAAAAAACAGAAGAAAAGAAATCCTTCTAACTGGGGAAGGCTGTAAATCCTATACGGTTGAATAGTGGCAACAAAAACAAAGATTTTAGGAAGCATTAACGCCCATATAGAAGTCATATTTAACGCTCAGCAGGACTCAACACTTCTTTTGCTTCAACACGCAAGGATGATATCTGCACGTCAGTATGCGCTCAGCATCAATCATCAATAGTTTTGTGATTAGTTATTGCTCTGCCTAGGCTAGTGTGCATTTATAAGAATATGTCAGCTGCTCCTTAACAGTTTGTTCTTTTGCTTTGATGTTTGATAGAGGTTAGCATTTTCTTATTATTATTACTTATAATTCAAGGCGACCTATAACATATGAGATACACAATTGATTCCATTTCTGTTTTTCCAATTGGAGCCCAGGAGGTAAACTTGCTTGCTCATAATCACACAGTGTCATTAGGGGGATGTGAAGTCCAAAAGATTAAGCCTCTATGTTACACTACATTACTGTTAATGTACAAGGATAGTTTCTAACTGAAACTGTTCAGCATCTTATGTACCTTGCATCTATTGTATCATCAAGCATTAATAGAATATCTACATTCAAAAAACCAAACAAGGTAACTAAAACATGAAAATGCTAAAGAAATAAATAGCTCAAAACAAAACAAAACTTGCTGATAAGCATACAAACAAATATTTGCGGTACTGTGCTCTTAAAATTAACATTTTCTTTTAAATGTTCAGCAGTAAGAAAAACAATCCAAAAATGGAGGAAACATACAAATCAAAAAATATTTCTTAAGGTGCTTTGGTGAAGTAGATGGAAGAGACATTCCAACTGCCTACACGTTTTTGGTCCTTTCTTGTCCCCTTAAAATGGCAGGGATTTTCGCAAGTATTGAAGTAGTCAGTTACATCCGAACAGTAAGCAGCCAAGTGTCACAGAGTTGGAACCCATGGTTGCCATATACATATGTTCCAAGTGAATTCCTCTTTAATTTTGATGTAATAATAAACTAACCGTGGTAACTAGCTTCACCCAGGAAGACAAGGGGCTTCAGTAACAGTACTGTTGGTTACTATGCAACTAACAAAGCACTGTTCTATATACAATATTTGATCCCCGCCCCCAAGTCCCCCACCCACAACTGTCCAGGGGACTAATATTAGTTCACTTGAGCTTATTACTGTTGAACATGCTACATACATATTCCCATCAAAATAACATTTGTGCGGTAAATCAATTGCTGCTTTTCCTAGTGACTTGACTTTTGTTGATAGTCATTGCAAAACAGACATTTTACAGGAAACTGCATTCTTGTGAATTGAAGAAGATAATCAGAAGGAATAATATGAAACTTGAGTGTATATGATTTATCATTAGATTTTAATGAATTTCATTTGTTTACGATATTCACAATACTCACTCTAGCATTTATTTTTTTGCCAGTTCGATGTTCAAGTTTTTCTTGCCATACTCTTAGCCAGACAAAGTTCCAACACAAAATCACATTTTACTTTAAATTATTACAGACATAAATGATGTTTACAGACTACACATTTACATGGCCCATGTAATGAACTGAATGTTTCTAACATTGCTCAGAAACGAACAGGTGAAAAGAAATAGTTCTGTGAACTATTAACGGCATGGACCGCGGAAAGCATCTACAACAAGGTGGGTGTGGGTGGAAAATGGACAGTGGGTTAGTTCTAGGTGATGCTGACATGAAAGAGACTGTAGCAGAATTCTGAATTAAAGGACATCACCAATAGTGGTATTTGATAATGTTACAAAAAGTAATATAAACAGGAATTCCTTCAAAGATAAAAACTGCTAAAAATATTAACTCCCCAATACTATCAAAGACTAAAATTAGTATTGCCTCAGTACAAAGTAAATCTCTCTATAAAAATACAAAAAAAAAAAAAAAAAACTTGCGATGAGACGAGACTTTTTCCCAGGGACAAGACATGATCTTTTGAAGAGAGACAAAGAGACAGAGACACTTTCACTTCCCACGAGACGGACAAGTCACGTCATACTTACAATCTTCATACGCAAGTCCCGTGATACACATGCAGAACAGGTTAGAGATAATGGAAGTAGGAACATTTGAAAGTCTCAAAAAATGAGAGTAAAGATCGCATTCGGGCAAACAAACTGAAAAATATTACTCTGGGAAATAATGGAACAGTGAAAAGAGATTAAATATTCAGGTGCTGTACAGGCTTTTAAACGTTTGAAGCACCACACGAAATGCAGATCACGCGGCATGCAGCAGCAGCAAGCCAACAGCTTCTTCAGCAAAGAGGAGGTGAAAAAAAAAAAAAAAAAAAAAAACATGTGTTACTTGTGTCTCATTGTATCACCATTTAAGAGGGGTTTCGGAGAAGCAGCCACTGGCAGGGGACAAAGCCCACTAGTATGAATAAATATCTAGGATCAAGGGGAAAAAAAAAGAAAAAAAAAATATGTTACTCACTCAAAAGCACTGTCCTGTTACCTTCTTATCATATTGTGATAACCCACATTCCCATCAGCTATAGAAAAAATTGTGCTTTATTCTTTACATTTGTGGCTTGGCTCCATCAGTTAATTTGTGGGGTGTTTTTTCTCCTTTCAGTCTTGAACAGCATACTGCCTGATGGGAATAGTCTGCATTTGCCACAAAGTTACATATAAGACGAATGAGGTGGGAGATAATTATTAAATACCCTTTTCACTGGGTCAGTTGTTCAAAATGGTTTACACTCACAACCACAGCACCTGGCAAACACTTGGGCTTTATATAACTTTGTAATTGCATCTTCTTTGAGCTTGACTAAACTTTCCTCATTTCACTTCACTAGGTGGCATTTTTTTGGCATACCCCATTTCGCTGTGTGATAGCTATTAGCACTGTGGCAAAAATGGGATGCTATGCATTAGAATTTTTTACAAGTTACAGCATTATTAATAAGAAATATCAACAAAGTGATGGCTAATTATTTTCTATATTGCCACCAAATTTCAATCAAATCAGTAAAAGCATTTTTGAGATTTTAGGGTTTTTTATTTCCCCAAATACTGACGTATTAAAATGCCCTTTAACACCTACCGCCCCAAATGTACCATTGTGTCAAATTTAAGCTTTTCGGCTAAACATGAAATAGTGTTTTTGTTGATGAGCAAGTCACTACACGCATCCACAATAAGCAATCCATTTCCGGCTTCTGAAAATACACCACCACTGGATGACTTCACTTCCGGTGCAATCCCAATGACCTCACTTCTGCCTTCAGTTTGTGTCATCATCTCCAGTCCTTTTCCTCCATTACAAATGTCATTACCTATCAGTATACGGGATGACATTCCAAACCTTTATGAGAGTCTTTTGTGTTTTCTGTCTTTCACAGGTTGGCGTAGTCGGCAGGATAGTGCTCAAGAAAGATGACTGAAGAGCAGGAATTCAACGCTGTTATTGGATCTATTTTAACTGAACTACAGTTGGTGAAGTTGGAAGCCACGGCCACCCAGGTGAAACTGGCTCAGGCAGAAGTGTGTATCACCGCAATACAAGCAGTGAAGTCTGAGATAGCTCGGCCATCCCCCTCCTCCGTTAGTTCCACTGACAGATGGAGACAATGTTGTCTTATTTATTTATATTCGAAAGGCCCACAGCCCATAATCATTGGCAAAGGACAGATTGGGTGCACATACTCATGGCATACTTGAAGGACGACGTGCAGTGGGCCTATTATGATCTCCTCGAGAAGGACGCCGCCGACTATGACATCCTTAAGGGCAAGATATTTAAACACTATGGCATCACCTTGGGCCAGCAGGCAAGAGAGTGATGGCTCTGGAAATTTGACCCTGAGCAGCAAGCAAGAGCGCAGGCCCTTGAGATCTGGGGAAAACTAGGACGCTGGCTATAGCCAGACATTAATAGTGCCACACAGGTAGTTGAACAGCTTACCTGTGAAGCTCTGGTTAATGCCATGCCTGACCACCTCTCCCAGCAGGCCCGGAGACAACCCTACCCTAAGATAAAGGCCCTAATAGAGGTAATAGAGCACCATCGAGTGGTGGCCAGATCGGAGGGAGCAGAATGGCGTAGTCAGCAGGATGGGAGAAACTGGGACCAGCTACTCCCTACTCGTACTTTTTGCTTACCAGGAGGTATTGCAAGCCTCTATGGGGTTCTCCCCTTTTGAACTATTATATGGGCAACAACCCTGAGGCATTTTGGACATTGTAAAAGAAGGTTGGGAAGAAGAAGCACTCTCCACCTCCAACATTTTGAAGTATATCGCACAGTTACGGGATATTTTTGAGAAAATCCATCCCATTCGAAAGGAACACATGGACAAGGCTCAAACAGTGCAGTCTCACAACTATAATAGAAATACCACACTCTGCGAGTTCCTACTCAGGGATCGTGTAATGGTTCTCGTTCCCACTTCCCATTCCAAATTATTGACCCATTTGCAAGGCCCATACGAGATCAAGAAGAGAAAAGGACTTGTCGACTATTTGATGAAACAACCACAACCACCTGTTGAAGTCATGGAAGGATAGGGACCCGGATCCCTTTTCCGGCCAACAACACTCCCTTTTCTCATGCAACTTTGTCCTTAATCTTGGCATCAATTTGACACAACAAAAAAAGCAGGAGCTGGAATCAGCAATCCTGTATGTGCAGGAAGTGGTCAATGAGATACCACGCAGGAATACCCTGATTGAGCATGCCATCGTGACACACCTGGGAGTCATTGTCAGGGAACACCCCTACCACCTCCCAGAAGCAAAACGAGACGAAGTCAAATTAGAGATCAGGAAGGTGCTGGACTTAGAAATAATTGAGGAGACCCACAGCCCCTGGTCCAGTCCATCATCCTAGTCCCTAAACCTGACAGCAGTTGGAGATTCTGTAACAACTTCCGTCATCTCAACCAGGTCTCCAAATTTGACACATATCCCATGCCCAGGGTGGATGAAATCCTGGAGAGGTTGGGGAAATGCTAATATCTGACTACTCTTGACATGACAAAGGGACACTGGCAAATTCCCTTAATGAAGTTTGTAAAAGAAAAAACTGTGTTAGCACTCCCAGTGGACACTGGCAGTACAAAGTACAGTAATCCCTCCTCGATCGCGGGGGTTGCGTTCCAGACCTCCCCCGCGATAGGTGAAAATCCGCGAAGTAGAAACCATATGTTTGTATGGTTATTTTTATTTATTTTAAGCCCTTATAAACTCTCCCACACTGTTAACATTATTAGAGCCCTCTAGACATGAAATAACACCCTTTAGTCAAAAGTTTAAACTGTGCTCCATGACAAGACTGAGATGGCAGTTCTTTCTCACAATTAAAAGAATGCAAACATATCTTATCTTCAAAGGAGCGCCGTCAGGAGCAGAGAATGTCAGAGAGAGCGCTCGCTAAGAAAAGCAAACAATCAAAAAATCAATATGTTCTTTTAAGTATGCAGAAGCACCGCGATAAAGCGGCATTTTGTAGAGGAGCGTCTGTATCCTCTAGGCAAACAGCCCCTCTGCTCACACCCCCTCCGTCAGGCGCAGAGAGAGTGAGAGAGATAGAGAGAAGCAAACAATCAAGCACCGCCCGGGAAGCATATCTTATATCATTGAGGAGTTTTAGTTAATATGTAATACATGCTCTGATTGGGTAGCTTCTAAGCCATCCGCCAATAGCGTCCCTTGTATGAAATCAACTGGGCAAACAAACTGAGGAAGCATGTACCATAAATTAAAAGACCCATTGTCCGCAGAAAGCCGCGAACCAGCAAAAAATCCGTGATATATATTTAGATGTGCTTACATTTAAAATCCGCGAAGCGCGATATAGAGAGAGCAATATAGAGAGGGATTATTGTACTCCCTTTTGGGTTGTACGGGGCCCCAGCGACATTCCAGCATCTGGTGGACAGATTGTTAAAGCCCCACAATTCCTTTTGTGCCACCTTCTTGGATGACATGGTCATCTATTCCGGCATGTGGAGACAAGTACAGCAGGTTCATACAGTTTCCTGACACTAGCAAAAGCCGGACTTCACATCAATCCCAAGAAATGTTTCTTTGGCTTGACCAAAGCCAGATATTTGCAGAAAATTTATCTGCAAAAGACGGACAAGGAAGTTTTCTTGGATTTCTATATCAAACTGAAAGATCACTGTTGCATTTCTAATTAACCAACGTGACGAATTGTCAGTAATAATAGTTTTGAAAGACGGAGATATGAAAGACAGAGTTTATATTCATGTTTATCCAAAAGCAAAGCATGATTCGTCGTTTCTGTCTAATAAATCGCCTCATTCCGATCCTTTACTCTTTTCTTTGTTTTTCCCAGATGGTGAAACAGGATGGGCATATAATATTCTTTTATCCGAATTCGTGTATTTCATAACACCCACACAATATTTCAGATCAGAATTAGCTATATATCCCAATGTATTTAACCCACGTCTGTCATCTCAACGTCTATTGTAACATTACATTATTAATGCATATCAAAAAGTCGAAACTAATAGTCTCTTCTTTATCAAATTGAATTAAGCAAAACTTAACATATGCAAGGTCTCATTGGTCACATTCAAAATTCAAATATCAATAGTTCCGACAAATTCAAAGTAGGTAAAACAGTAATATTACCATCATCATATCAAGGTAGTCCAAGAACATAGCAACAGTTATATCATGATGCAATGGCAATGTCCCAAACTATCAGTCGGCCAGATTTACTTATTGCAATGACTTACAATTTACAGTGGCCAGAAATTCGTCGATTCTTGAGAACAATGCCACCGGCTACTCTGGCTCTGGATGTTCCAACTTTTGTAAGTAGATTATTTTATCAGAAAGTCTTTGTTTTATTGAAAGAACTTGAAACGGCGTTTGATCAAATCAGAGCATACACTTACACAATCGAATTTCAAAAACAGGGTTTGCCTCACATGCATTTATTGGTTACTTTGCAAAATAAATTATCAACTGCTGAGGATATAGATCGGTCTGTGCTGAAATTCCAAACAGAGAAACCTATCCTGAATTATGCTACAAAGTCATTAAACACATGTTTCATAGTCCCCATTTAAAAGATTTAGTATGTTGGGACTCAAAAGAAAAAAAAAAAAACAACAGTTTAAAGAAATTTCCTAGAGCTTTCGTTAATTCAACAGATATGACTAAGGCTGGCTTTTTGTGATCAGACAATAATTCTATATACACTAAATATAAGAAAAAGAAATAAACCCCATTTGAAATATTCCCTTTTTTTCTGCTTTACAGCCTTAAATGAAAGCACACACGAGAAATATTTTTCCACCTTTATTTACTCAATGCAATCTATAACATCCAACTGAAAGATATCACAGCTAAAGTTCAAAAAAATTTGAAAAAAATCAAAAACGACATGCTGAGATTAATAAAGGATCACCCCCAATGTCGATATTTTGTTGAACCACCTTTTGCTTTAATGTCTGCCTTGAGTCTGTTGGGACACTTCTCTCTCTCAGCTTTGCACATCTAGATTGAGCAATATTTGCCCACTCTTATTTATAGAACTGTTCAGGTTTGGTCAAATTGGATGGTGAGCTTTGGTGGACTGCTAACTTCAAATCTTTCCACAGATTTTTCAATGGGATTTAGGTCTGGGCTCTGACTGGGCTATACGAGGACATTCACTTTTTTTTCTCCTTCAGCCACTGTGTAGTCAATTTTGCTGTGTGCTTTGGGTTATTGTTGTGTCGAAAGGTGAACGTTCTGCCCGTCTTCCAACTATCTGGCAGAGGGTAGCAGGTTTTCCTCAAGAATTTGACAGTATTTTTCCCCTTCCATTTTTCCTTCTACCCTAACGAGAGCCCCAGGCCCTGCAGCAGAGAATCACCCCCACAACAGGATGCTACCACCTCCATGCTTTACTGTAGGTATGGTGTGTTATGGAAGGTGAGCTGCATTGGATTTCCGCCAGGAAATTTGAGGTCAAATAATAAGACCTTTTTCCACTTGGCATCAGAATCTTCAAGGTGCATTCTAGCAAAGCTCAAATGAGCCCTAATGTGGCCTTTCTTGAGAAGGGGCTTTTTCCTTGCAACCCTCCTGAACAAGCCACACTTGTGGAGCGCTTGTGAAATTGTTGTCACATGCACACAATGACCACTCTTTCCCATTAAATCCTGTAACTCCTTCAAAGTGGCCTCTTGGTAGGCTCTCTTACCAGTTTCCTCCTTGCTCTTCCATCCAGTTTGGAGGGATGGCCAGATCCAGGGAGGGTCCTAATAGTACCAAACACTTGCCACTTATTTATTATGGACTTTACTGTGCTCTTTGAGATTGATAAAGCCTTTGAGATTTTTTTTTGTATCCATTTCCTGCTTTATGTCTGTCCACAACTCTATCCCTGAGAGCTTTTAGAAGTGGCTTGTCACCCATAGTCAGTTGTTTGCTGTCAGGGAAGGGGAATGCTGCAGGAACAGCGGTTTTTATGCTACAATTGATCACAGGTAGAAACCAGTAACCATGGTCTGCAATGGAACTTGTGGTTACTTACACCTGATTGAGTTTACAAGTATTGTTTTGGGGGGGGGGGGGGGGGGGTCCTTTATTAATCTCAGTATTACTTATTTTTTTTTTAATTCTTCTGAACTGATGCTGTAATATCTTTCACTTAGATGTTATAGATTGCACTGATTAAGTAAAGCTGGAAAAAAATATTGGTTTGTGTGTTTTTATTTAAGGCTGCAAAAAAAAAAAAAAAAAAATGGGAATATTTCAAAGGGGTGATTCATTTCCGTACCCACTCTGTATGTGAGTGTGAATATATATATATATTTTTTTATCTATTTAGTCCTTAAAACAGTTTTTTTACTTATAAAATTTTCCACATATGATGCCAAACAAAATAAAGTTTAAGATAAGTACATTTCTAGAAATTAAAATACTGACCAGGCAAATATTTAAATTAGGAAATAATTCCAGCTCATTTTAGATTTCTGTAGCTTAAGTACAATGCCACACTAAAAAAAAAAAAAAAAGACATCCTTTAGGAAATAAGAGATTTACCTCAGATTTATCAGATTCTTCTGGGGGCAAGGCACATCCATATAACCTCAGTCCAGCACCTGTAACACAAGCAAATACCAAAGTAAAATTATAAAGTGCGATGTGTGTATTTCATTATTGTATTTTATTATTGTATTTCATTTATATATTGGTTTTTATAATGTGAAGCGAGAAAAGAAACAAATTACAACCAATTACCTCCAAGTATTGAAAAAAATATATAAGCACTATAATTAACCACTTTTGACTGTAATATGATGAGCTATATACTATATGCAAATATGAATACTTACAACTTTTAAATATATTTCAGATTTAAACAGCACAACAACTGCCACTTACAGCCAGCCATACTACTGTTAAATCACTAGAATTAAGGCCAGACTGGCATTGACAATTTTACTTTGCTTTGACAAACAAGTCCTTTGCCTAAGAAGCAGCTGCCAGACCCTCTTTAATTAAATTCTTATCTTCAGCTCAAGAGTCATTTCTCTTCCCACAGGACCTCTTCAGAATGCAATTTCTGGGACTCATCTGAGAAGACTGATCAATCAAAAGCAAAATGACATTCGAAGAAGTCTGCTTGATGAGTCATTTAAACAACTGGTCAATGTTTAAACACTTGGACAAAACTTTGCAATTGTTAATCAAAAAGTTGGGCTTATGTATATCCAAGAATCCAATCACAAAAACATCAAGTACTTCTTTTAAAGCACACTGCAAGTACTAAATATGTGCCCCCCTATATGCTCAGTGTTCTTGGCATGGCTCTAACTTTGCTCTATAGCTGGACTGTTATTGACTAGGGTGTCACTGCAACAAGACTTGAGAAACTTAGGGCTTGATTGTTAAGAGTGGAAGACCATCTGTAATTGAATTGGGCAAGGGTGAGACAAACACAAACCTTTGTAGGCAAAGATCTGAAGTATACCACTGTGATTTGTGAGATTTATTCCATAGACATTATTTTATTTAAAAAGAGTAACTTAAGTCCTAAATAAATACAGGTGAAGCCACACAAAGCATTTGACAGAAAGAAAACATTACTGCCATGTGAGCAACCCGACAGGAAGAAGACACAACTGAGATGCAAAGAGAGAAGTAGAGGCAACTCAGGCAGGCTATTAAAAAGTGCTGATGTGCTCCTTGTTTGGTCAGGACTATTGTCTGCTATTTAGAGTTTCCCCTGTGAATGATTCCCACGTTTGGCAAATACATGATCTTATTCTGGAAACAAAGACCACAAGAAAAAGTATAAAGCTCTGGCAAATGCACTGAACATTAGAACTCACCTGTTCATACCTAGAAAACATGCCTCAAGCACTCACTCGAAGTGGCAAGAGCCTACGAAAAATCTATTATTCCGAGTGTCCAGCTGATATAAAAATAAAGCTACATTGGACATAAAAGTCTACACACACATGCCAAAAATGGCAGATTTTGTGTAATAAAAAAAATGAAATGAAGATAAATCCTGTCAGAACATACTCAACCTTTATTGTACAATTGCAATCTATATGGTACAAAGTAGAAGAAAACAAATCAGAAACTGTTCAGTGAAGATAAAAAACCAATCATACTAAAAGCTGGTGGCATTATCAGTATGGCACATCAGGACTTGGTGATTTTTGCCCACTTCTCCTTGCAAAAAAAAAAAAATCTAGATATGTCAAACTACGAAGGCATCTCCTGTGCACAACTCTCTTCAGACCACCCTACAGATTTTCAATTGCATAAAAGGTCTGGGCTCTGACTGGGCCATGCCAGACCATTGATCCTCCTTTGATGCAGCCACTGCTTCTTTCATTTCGATGTATGCTTCAGGTCGCTGTCATGCTGAAACGTAGTTCCTCAAAATCTTCAGCTTCCTAAATGATGCTTGAAGGTTTTGTGCCAAAAATAAACTAATACATGGAGCAATTCATGATTCCATCCAAATTCACTAAAGTCCCAGTTCCAGCTGATGAAAAGTAGCCCCAAAGCATGATGCTGTCTAAACCATGCTTCACTGTGGGTGTGGCTCTCTTTTGCACCAAACATGCCCTTTGGAATTACGGCCAATACAGGCCATTACACATTTTTCCAGATGGCTGTGAGAGACTGGGTATACCTTTTTGAAAAGTTTAGCTGGGCTTGGATGTTTTTCTTTGTTAGAAAAGGTTTTCAGCTTGCTAAACTACCCCACAACCCAGACATCTGAAGAATACAACTGATTGTTGTCACATGTGGGGAACAACCAGTACAACGTTTAATGCCTTGAATACTCTTTGTACCCCTGTTCTGACTAATACCTTTCAATGATGAGATCCTGTTCATGTTTTAAAAGCTCTTTGCAGACCATGGCTTTTGGAATATGTTGCAACCAAGAGGATATCAGAATAATCCTACAGCCAAGGTTTACCTGCGTTCAATCAGAACCACTTTACTTGATGTCAGGTGTATACTAATTACTATCTGAGACTGGTGGAATCTAAATGCAGCCACATCCTTGGCTATTAAAGGGTGGGCACACTAATGCAGAGTTTTTTGTAGAATTTTTTTTCCCTTTATCACTAAACAGATTATTTGTTTTCACCTTCTTTGCATATAATGCAATTCTGCAATAAAAGGTGGAATAAGTTCGGACAGGATTTGTTAAGATTTCAAGTTTTTATTACATAAAATCGTGAATTTTGCAGGGGTGTGTAGACTTTTTATATAAACTGGAAGTGTATCCTTTCTTTAGATAGATAGGATCATGAGGAAGGAAAATTATGTAGATATGCTGCAACAAGAGCTCAGCAAGGAAGTAGAAGCTCAGTCGCAAATAAGTCTTTCAAGTAGACAATGACCCCAAGCATACCTACCAAGTTATGGCAAAATGGCTTAAGGACAACAAAGTCAAGGTATTGGAGTAGCCATCAAAATGCCCTGGCCTGATTTGGATTGTAAATTTGTGGGCAGATGAAAAAGCGTGTGTGAGCAAGGAGGCCTACAAACCTGACTCGGTTACACTAGCTCTGTCTGGAGGATTGGTCCAAAATTCTGGCAACTTATTGCAAGAACCTTGTGGAAGGCTACACGAAAACATTGGGCTCAAGTTAAGCAATGCTGATAGATAGACAGACAGACAGACAGACACTTTATTAATCCCAAGGGGAAATTCACATACTCCAGCAGCAGTATACTGATACAAAAATAAATAAATAAATAAATAAATAAATGAGTAATAAAAATGCATGTAAAACCTTGTGGAAGGCTACACGAAAACATTGGGCTCAAGTTAAACAACGCTGATAGATAGACAGACAGACAGACACTTTATTAATCCCAAGTGGAAATTCACATACTCCAGCACCAGTATACTGATACAAAAATAAATAAATAAATAATAAAAATGCATGTAAAAACATGTTAGCATTTACTCCCTCGGGTGGAACTGAAGAGTCGCATAGTGTGGGGGAGGAATAATCTCCTCAGTCTGTCAATGGAGCAAGACAGTGACAAAAGTCTGTCACTGAAGCTACTCCTCTACCTGGAGATGACACTGTTCAGTGGATGCAGTGGATTCTTCATGATTGACAGGAGTTTGATTAGTGCCCGTCACTCTGCTACAGATGTTAAACTGTCCAGCTTTATTCCTACCATAGAGCCTACCTTCCTAACAAGTTTGTCCAGACGTGAGACGTCCTTTATGCTGCCTCCCTAGCACACCATCGCGTAGAAGAGGGCACTCGCCACAACCGTCTGGTAGAACATCTGCAGCATCTTACTGCAGATGTTGAAGACGCCAACCTTCTAAGGAAGTATAGTCAGCTCTGACCTTTCTTACACAGAGCATCAGTATTGGCAGACCAGTCCAATTTGTCATCCAGCTGCACTCCCAGGTATTTATTGGTCTGTACCCTCTGCACACAGTCACCTCTGATGATCACGGTGTCCATGAGGGACCTGGGCCTCCTAAAATCCACCACCAGTTCCTTGGTCTTGCTGGTGTTCAGGTGTAGGTGGTTTGAGTCACAGTATTTAACAAAGTCTTTGATTAGCTTTCTGTACTCTTCCTCATGCTCACTCCTGATGCAGCCCACAACAGCAGTGTCATCAGCGAACTTTTGCACGTGGCAGGACTCCGAGTCGTATTAGAAGTCTGATGTATATAGGCTGAACAGGACCGGAGAAAGTAGAGTCCCCTGCGGCGCTCCCGTGTTGCTGACCACAATGTCAGACCTGCAGTTCCCAAGAAGCACATACTGAGGTCTGTCTGTAAGACAGTCCACGATCCATGCCACCAGGTGTGAGTCTACTCCCATCTCAGTCAGCTTGTCCCTAAGGAGCAGAGGTTGGATGGTGTTGAAGGCGCTAGAGAAGTCCAAAAACATAATTCTTACAGCACCACTGCCTCTGTCCAGGTGGGAGAGGGATCGGTGTAGCATATAGATGATGGCATCCTCTGCTCCCACCTTCTCCTGGTATGCGAACTGCAGAGGGTCGAGGACATGGCGGACCTGTGGCCTCAGGTGGTGAAGCAGCAGCTGCTCCATGGTCTTCATCACATGTGACATCAGAGCAACAGGCCAGAAGTCATTCAGCTCACTAGGATGTGATACCTTTGGGACTGGGGTGATAAAAGATGTTTTTCAAAGCCTCGGGACTCTCCCCTGTTCCAGGCTCAGGTTGAAAACGCACTGTAGAGGACTCCCCAGTTCCAACGCACAGGCCTTCACAGGCAGTCGTGGCGATACTCCATCTGGACCCGCTGCTTTGCTGGCACAAAGTCTCCTCCGCTCTCTGCTCACCCATGCTGCTGTAATTGTGGGTGGGGATGTCTCACCTATGCTGGTATCAGCAGAAGGATGGTTGGAGGATGCAGTACTCCGAGGTGAGAGTGAGTTAGGGTGGTCAAACCTGTTAAGGAAGTTGTTCATTTGGTTTGTTCTCTCCACGTCTCTCTCGATGGTGGCACCCCGCTTTGAGCTGCAGCCAGTGATGATCTTCATCCCATCCCACACTTCCTTCATGCTGTTATTCTGCAACTTCTGCTCCAGCTTTCTCCTGTACTGCTCCTTCACCGCCCTGAGCTGGACTCGGAGTTCCTTCTGCATGCGCTTGAGCTCATGCTGATCACCACTTTTAAAAGCCCTTTTCTTCTGGTTCAAAAGGCCCTTGATTTCACTTGTAATCCATGGCTTGTTGTTAGTATAGCAGCGTACTGTTCTTACTGGAACTACAATGTCCATACAGAAGTTGATGTACTCAGTTGTGCAGTCAACAGCCTCTTCAATGTTCTAACTATGTGACCCCTGCAGTATATCCCAGTCTGTAGTTCCAAAGCAGTCTTTCAGAGCCTGCTCTGCCACAGGGGACCACTTCCTGAATGAGCGTGTGGCTGTAGGTAGCGCCCTCACTCTTGGTTTATAGTGAGGCTGAAGCAGGACCAGGTTATGATCTGCTTTCCCAAGCACAGGCAACGGGGTGGCGCTGTATGCGTCTTTAACGTTTGCATACAGTAGGTCAATAGTCCTATTTCCCTGGGTGTTACAGTCCACATACTGGGAGAAGGCAGGTAATGTTTTATCCAGCATTACATGGTTTAAGTCTCCAGCAATTATCACAAGCGCCTCAGGGTGCTGCGTTTGTAATTTAGCAACTACGCGTTCGCTGGAGGGGGGATGTAAACAATAACAACAATCACGTCTCCAAACTCTCTTGGCAAGTAATAGGGACGCAGACTTACGGCCAACAGTTCAATGTCCCTGCAGCAAGTGGAGATTTTAACGTTTACATGTCCAGAATTGCACCACTTTCTATTAACATAGAGAGCGACTCCCCCCCCCCACCCCCCACTTCATACTGCTGGTATTTGCATCTCTGTCCGCTCTAACTGTGCTAAACTCGGGTAGCTCCACGTTAGCATCTGGGATAGTAGTTGTTAGCCACGTTTCACTAAATATTTAGTGAATTATTATATGTAAAATCGTGAATATTTATATGTATATATTATTAGTATATGTAATATTAGTGTATGTAAACCTGTGGCCGACAGGAATTGTGATATAGTCAATAAACATTGCTGGAAAAAAATACTTTTGCTCTGCATAAAAGTAGAGGTCTTAAACGATGTGCCAAATTTATAGTTTGCTTGTATAATATCTGTGGATGGGTTATAAAGCAAGTTCTAAAGAATTCTTCTTATTACAACTGTTTAATGTCTTAATGTTTCATGTATTCAAGTCATAGAACAAACAAGAGGAAATAAAGGAATAAGTGTACAAAATTTTATTAAAATTTTTGATGCATCAAAGTATCCATCTTTTGCTGATATAACAGCCAAGACACGTTAGGTATTCTTTCTATAACAGGAATCAAATATTGGTTAGAAAGATCTTTCTAACACTGCTGCAAAAGATCCCACAAATGTATTGTACTTGTAGGTTGCTTTCCTTTCATCCTTCTGTCCAGTTCATCCCAAACTAAGTCTGGAGACTGTACTGGCAGTACATGTTTTGAAGTGTACCTTCTCGTTCTTTTCATTTAAAGCAGTTCTGACATAGCCTGGAGGGAAGTTCTGGGTCAGTGTCTTGCTGTTGGATGAACCCCTGAACTACTAGACACAGACCAGAAGGTATTGCGTGGTGCTGCAAAACGCTGAGGTAACCCTTGTGATTCAGAATGCCAGTCACTCTGTGTAAGTCACTAACTTTCCCTCCAGCAAAAGAACCGCAGATCATCGCACTTCCTCCTCCATGTTTGACAGATGGTGTCACACATGGAAGAACCATCCTTTCACCAACCAGATGGCATACAAACACCCTGCATGATGAACCGAAGATTTCAAATTTTGAGTCATTGATCCATAAGACTCTCTTTCAGACTTCAGTAGTCGGTATTTCATGGCCCAAGCAAGCCTCACCTCCTTATGTTATCTTTTAAGAAATGGCTCTTACTGCTACTTGCCCTGTCAAACCTGTAGCACAAAGTCTCCTCTTGACGGTATTAACTGAGACTTGCTATTTTCAACCACTGTTAAACTGTATTTGATTTTGTTGTGCTATGAGGTGTTTACCACACATGCTGGTGACCCTCACAAGCTTGTCTTCCAAGTGGGTTGTGACTTTGTTTCTGCCAGAGCTCTATCTTTGAGAGATTCTTCCAGTTGCTTTTGGATTGTGTAGGACACCAGATACTTTCGTTTAGAGAAATTGCCAAAAAATAAAAATAAAAATAAATAAAAAAAATTAAAAGCCTACAAACTTCAAAAGGTGAAATAAATGCTCGGTCTCATTTCATTTGTTATTTGCCATTATCACTGGAACATTGCTAAAGTACTACTAAAGAGGGTATAGTAACAGTCTATTGCGGCAGATGAAATTTAATATCAGTTAATGTAAAGTATTACACATAGGAAGTAAAAATGTCAGATTTGAATACACAATGGGAGGTCAGAATATCAAAAGTACATCTTATGAGAAAGATTTAAGAGTTGTAGCACAGTCTACACAATCAACCTCCAGACAGAGTTCAGAAGCCATTAAGAAGGCTAACAAAATGTTAGGATATATAGCATGATGTGTACAATACAAGTCCAAGGAGGTTATGCTCAAGCTATAAAACATACTGGTGTGGCCTCATCTGGTGTACTGTGTACAGTGTTGGTCTCCAGGCTACAAAAGGTACATAGCAGTGCTAGAAAATAGTCCAGAAAAGAGCAACTAGGCAATTCCAAGGCTGCAAGGTATGAATTATGAGGAAAGATTAAAAGAGTCGAGTTTTTTCATTTTAAGTAAAAGAAGATTAAGACGAGACATGACTGAAGTGTTTAAAATTAAGAAGGGAATTAGTACAGTGGATTGAGACAGTTACTTTAAAAATGAGTTCATCAAGAACGCAGAGACACAGTTGGAAACTTGCCAAGAGTAAATTTCACACAAACGTTAAAAAGGTCTTCTTCACACAGAGAGCCATAGACACTTGGAATAAGCTACCAAGTAGTGTGGTAGACAGGAGGAATTGTTTTTTTCCATGTTGGGACACATGGAAATTGTTTGCTTCAACTTGTAATTTGCAAGGCTTAATTTACTTTAATCGCTGCAGAATACATGTAGCTTGCAACCTATTAGTTTTTCATTGATGAAAACCCATTTGTAATATTCTGATATTTCCTTGTTTCTGTTGTTGCTAATCTAATCTCTACATGTTTACTGCTTACCTTTTCACCATTTTAGGTTATTCATTGAATATTAGCAGATTAAATTTGAAAAATTGAGGTGTTCGAAATCTTTTGACAGGCAGAGTGTGGGTGTATTTATTTTATTTATATATATATATATATATATATACATATACATACATATATATACATATACATACATATATATACATATACATACATATATATACATATACATACATACATACATACATACATACATACATACATACATACATA
>JANRMT010062806.1:8039273-8071647 GCA_026402145.1 Polypterus bichir lapradei | reverse complement strand
TGTTCAATTATTTATAAAAATGTACAAATTTATATATCAAAACATGAAACCAAGATGCTCCTATTTATTAGTTTTGTTACATCAAATATATCTGAACTCTTACCATTTCTCTGCCTCTGAAGCTTCCGCTTTACTCGGGGCCCGATGCCTTGTCCTTCTTTCCATCCCATTTTCCGCAGTAACTTAACACCAATTGATATTCTAAATAAAAAAATAAATATTAAGAAATGGTAGGTCCAAATGAACAATATACAAAAACCTTTTATATTAGGAATATTAGAGTTTTCATGAGGAAGAAAATGCTACTATTGCAATGCACCCTTTAGCAGATATAAATTGGTTATAAATGGTGTCACACTGCAAGTCATTTACACTTTTTGGCATTACTATTACTTTTCTCTCTAAGCACATCATTGGTGAGAGTATTTTTGAGAGGAAAAAGGACATGCATGGTCTGAAATACTGTATTGTATGTATCCATGTTTAAAGGACATGCTTTGTGAAGGGAGCATGAGAGTGGAGAAAATGTTTCAAAGTCTCATTCTAACTTAAATTCAGAGAAAGACAAAACTGGAGACTGCAAAATAGCAGCTTAAAAATATCATAATGGACGTCGATTTGTAACAATTTGAAAACTGTGTGTATTCAACATGGTCATCGACAGCAATTTGCTTATATCACAAAATTAAATGTACAATAAATCTGAGGTGTCAAACTGCTTAACAGGGTGGGCTGCAGCCTATTCCAGCTAGTAAAGAATGCAAGATAGTAACAAATTCTGAACAGGGTGAAAACACCTACACACCAAACACACACTAGAGACAATTTAACGATGCCAATTCACCTAACCTGTATGTCTTTGGATAGTGGGAGGAAACCCACACAGAAATGGGAAGAACGTGCAAACTCCACACATAGAGGACCTGGGACGCAAACGTGGGTCTACTTAGTGCAAGGTTGCAGCGCTACCTGGGTGCCACTGTGCCTCTTTACAATAAATATCTTGTAATATGGAAATGTACCTTAAAAGGACTGGACTACTAAAAAGAGAGGTTTTGTTAAGTGAATTCAATAAAATCTAGTTTATCTAATAATTTATATCACATAAATCTATGTAACAGTTTCTAGCTAGGGCGATATTCAGAATATCACCTATGTATAAGGAGACAACATGTAAAACAAATTTAAATGCAGAGATTTAACTGGATCTGCAAAACAGCTATTTTCAACTGCTCAGAATGGTGTGCACAAAACTGGAGAGTTTGGACAAATGGTTCTGAGAAGGAAGAACAGAAGGAGACATAAGCAAATTTAAATACAATATCAGAGAAGGAATATTAACATTTAATAAACAACACAAACCTTAGAAGAGACAGAGAGGGACATGGGTATATTTATATATAAAACAAACTTTTGAAAACACTTACTTACATTCAAACATTATTGAACACAGGCTGATCCCTGACAGCTGCTGCTGTCCATTTTATAGTTACAAAATCATGCCTTAGTGCTTTTATTTCAGAACTGAATTACCGTATTAAACAATGTAAACAACAAAAATTATGTAGAATATATCTCTATAAATGAGGCACATAGTACACATACTAGCAGCCTTTGTACTCCAACACTGTGCAGAAGTCCTTCTTCAATCAGGGTTGTCTTCTTCTATCCTTGATTTGCTGCAATACTTAAGCCTTGTGTGCTAACCTGGTGGTGCTTTCTTTATAAAGTGAAAAATTGTGATAGATCAAAACAATAACGTTCATTTGATATCTTCTTGTATATAGTATAAACTCTTTCTCTTTAAATTCCACATATTGCACAGGGAGGGGCTGTTCATCTGCTATAACATAGCTCTGCTTTAGCATGTACTAATTAAAATCTTTAATATTTTTTTTCAAATATACCATATAAGTATATGAACAGAACATCCTACACATATAAGTAGTGTGTGATTAACTGAATTAGTTTATTTACCTAGAAGCAGCTATAAGGTCCTCTAGGACAGTGGCTCCAGGTATTGGTGCTGCCAACACAGATAAAGCTTGTGCTTTACTCTGAATTTGGTCTTTGGTTAAAGATGCAAAGTCATCTGTAGTCATAATTTCCCTTGGAGCGATTCCATGCTCAGCAAGATCCTACAAAGAAAAAAAAGAAATCCTCAAAACTTTAACAAGTAAGAAGTAGATACTAGAAACATTTAACCCAGAAATCATACAGTCTAAAATCATGTGGCATTCTCCTTTTGCACATTCTTTCATATTTTTATTACATTTGTTCATGGCCATATTTTATTTTTCCATAAAAAAAATTTACTCATTCACATTATCAAAAACATTAAACAATCTAATGCTTCCAATCCCTGTGGTGGGCTGGCGCCCTGCTCGGGGTTTGTTTCCTGCCTTGCGCCCTGTGTTGGCTGGGATTGGCTCCAGCAGACCCCCCCCCGTGACCCTGTAGTTAGGATATAGCGGGTTGGATATTGGATGGATGGATGGATGGATGGATGCTTCCAATCCATTCCTGTATGTTTACTTCTCACACTTCCTATATTGAGCTAACTGTAACATCAGACTTCATATGATCCAGTATTTTTTGTTATTGTTGGCTTCACAATAAAAAGAACATGAAGCTAACTTTTTTCAGTTAACATACAGTGAGGCTTAAAAGTTAAAATAAAAAATAAATAAAAATCATGCGTGTGTCACAGCTAGGCCAAATTTTCTTAAATTAAAATTGTCTTGGCAGAATTATTACAAAATAGTCAGTGAAACCTCTTACAATTACATTTAAAAAAAAAAAAAAAAATTCTATAGGTACAAGCCATTCTGCACAACAAAGCTCACCAATTCTATCCACTTAATTCCTCCAAAATAGCTTTGAGTCAAGTTTTGAGGGTGCCGAAAGTCTCACTTTCTACCACACACTACTTGGTAGCTTATTCCGTGTGCCTATGGTGCTCTGTGCAAAGAAAACATTTGAAGTTTGTGAAAAATTTACCTTCAAGTTTCTATCTGTGACCCTATGTTTTGCTGAACTTGCTTCAAAGTAACAGCCAAGATCATTTACAAATTCCTTTTATAATTTTAAACACTTCAATCATGTCACCCCTTAATCTCCTTTGCTTAAATCGAAAAGATTCAAAGCCTTTGTGTTTCCTTATAAATCATACCATGTAATCCTGGAATCAGCCTAGTCACTTTCTCTGGACTTCCGCAATATGTTACATTGACTTACATTAAATTTTATTTGCCACAAATCTGCCTAAGTACCTTGCAATAATTCAACAGATTCTAGATTATCTGACAGTTTGCCTAGTTTGGAAATCTCTGCAAACTTAACATGCTTGTTATTTACATTACAATCCACATCATTTATATATTTTAAAAACAGCAGTGGTCCCAGCTAAGACTCTGGATGTACAACATTCATAACATCACTAAATGAGAAATACTTCAAAATGTGCAAAACTGCACAAAGAAATGCTCACTCAAGTAGGCTAATATATTAGTTCAATCTATTGCCTATTAAAGGATTTCACTCAAATGTCTTGTAAAGGATTTCAAATATGTAAACAGTATGGACAAAAGAGTATACAAAAACAGCAAAAAAACAACAAAATAGATCAAATATGTTTATGGCTGTTTATAAAGTGTGTGAATTCTAGTGCAGACACAGAAAGAATGTACATTTATGAACTCAGTAAACTATTACAGGCTGTGAGACAGAAAGACAAGCTTATCTACAGTCTCAAGCTTGAGTGATGCTGTATGGCAAGTAACAAAAGTTTCCACCTGTGCCAAACACCCTTTTAGACAGGATACTAGTTGCAGGAATATACAAGTATTTCTTTGTTAAGTGGCACACTCAAGCTAAATTGGTTTTATTGGTTTTCCACCATTGTAAAGGATCACACTCAACATCGGCATACAGTCACATGAAAAAAAAAAAAAAAAAGTACACCCTATTTCAATTCTAAGGTGTTATGATTTTTTTTTTTTTATGTCCTGATACATCTGGTCCTTAGCAGGTCTTAAACCTCAGATGAACAACACAACATATTACACCATGTCATTATTCGCAAAATGTAAACCAAAATGCAGAAGCAGTATGTGAAAAATTAAGTACACCCTTACTGCTCCCATAGGAATTAAGAGGGCAAGTAGTAGCTAGGTGCTGTTAATCATATGTATTCGATTAACTGATCATTAGCAAGTGTGACCACCTCTAAAAAAGCTAACTTTTAGCTGTTTGCTGGTCTGGAGCATTTAGGTGTGCGGAAGTCCCACTTTAATTATGGTGCCACGCAGAGTTGTGTTGCTGTGCAGCAGTCTATTAGCCAGTAAAAGTGACAAGAAGAAGCTGTCGGTTACAATTATGCCTTTGTCCAGAAATGGCTCCATAAGCTTTATGACCACAGTCTCAGAAAGTCTTTCTCCCGGGAGACTGGGATTTTTTCCTAAATAAGGAGTAGCACTGCACATGTATTTTGTCTCCAAATCTGACGTAATCCAAAACTTTATGCCAAATTTGTGAGGCTTGGTTGAGATGTATTGCAAGAAAGAACGGACCTTGACTGGAAACAGTTGCTCATCAACAGTAATATGTTGCCCTGGGTTGTAACTTAAAACACAGTTCTCAACAAAATGTTGCCAGATGTCCGAGATTGCTGCAAATCTGTAATATTCACACATTCTACACGGGTGTCTTGGTTGTCAAAGCACAAATGCTGCATGATACTCTGATAGCAGTCATGGGGCACTTTTTCTTTGATTACCAATACAACAAATAATTCTGAGCAAGCAACCACCATAGCACCAACTGTGGTCATCGCTGCTCTTGTAAAGAGAATGGAGATAAGACACCATCAACTCAGAGAGGGAGAGGCAAGTTCGCTATACCACGTGAACGTGACAGAGAATAAAACAATTATAAAAATAAAAAAAAAAACACTAACTTTTACAGGTAGCAAAAATGTACACCGGGTGTTAAAGACTCAAATCAAATGTATGTTTTTAATATATACATAAAATAGTAATAAATGAGCAGCTCACTACTCAAAACAGGGAGAACCGGGGCTCAAACCTGCAAGCCGTGGATTACAAGGTAGCAGTTCTTACCTCTACACCAGCAAAGCAGACAAATCAGTTTTCTGTCAATCGATATTTGGGCTTGGATTTTTATTTATTGACAGCAACATGTAAATTGAATGATTTCCTTTTCTTTGGTTATATTCTTGAATAAAAGTGCACTTGTTTTGTTAAAACTTTTGTGAAAGTGTTTATTTGATATTTGGACTTCAGGTCAGCACTTTGTCAAATAGCTATAACAAGAAAAAAGTTTCTGTTTTAATTATGTGTGCAACATTTCTTGCCTCACTTTTCCTGTCATCTTACATTTACCCAGATCGCTGTAGACAAAGAACACAGTTATATCCTAATTTTTACAAAATACTAAAATCAGACAAGGTTCACCCCTTGTTGGTGCTTTAACATACCGTGTTAAAAAAAAAAAAAGTCACCAATTACTTCTTAAAAGTCCTGCTCTTGTGCTCCGCCATTTGCAAGGTTATCCCAGTTAATATTCAAGTAGTTAAAGTCCCCAATGACTAGAATATCCCCCTGTAAACTTGCCTTTTTAATATTACTAAAAAGATGCGTGTTGAAACTACTGTCTGCATTGGGTGGTCTATAACACACTTCTAAAATAAGGACTCTTTCCCAAACGCTTTCCAGGTGAAGCCACATGTCCTCACTAAGATGGGTCTCATTGTCTAAATAATGAGGACTTGCAGTTATATTCTGTTTGACATAAACAGAAACCCCAACTCCTTTTATGTTCTGTCTATCCTTCCTAAACAATGTGCATCCCTCTGTGTTATAGTCATCCCCATCTTTGTTAATATTAGCCAGATTTCCATTATTGCTATATCATAATTATGCTCTGCTACATACAACTTAGATTCACTTGCCTTATTTTTACACTTCTAGCATTAAGGCATGCTATTTTTAATGTGGTACTCCTTCTACATTTAAATGTTGGGTTGTAGAATTTACATTACTATGCATTATTTCTACACTGTTTGTTCTTCCATGTACAGTTCTAAAATTGGCCTGTACTATACTTCCTGCCCAAATTCCCTAGTTTAAACAATCCTCGAGTAGTCTACTCATATGCCTCCCCAATACATTGGTGCCTCTCCGGTTCAGGTCCCATCTGTTCCAAAAGGAGTCCCAATGCCCCATAAACCTATACCCTTCTACCCTGCACCAAGACTTGAGCCACATGTTAAGCCTTCTAATCTACTCAATCTAACCTGGACTGGTGCATGACACAGGCAGAACTTTAGAGAAGACTACCTTATCAGTTCTGCTCCTCAGCCTGGCACCCAACTCTTTGAATTTGGATGGCAGAACTGATCAAATAACCTTATGTATGTCATTTGTTCCAACATGGACAATGACAACTGGATCCACCCCCACTCTGGAGACTTGAATCGATTCACGATTACATGAAGGTTCCTAACCTGTGCAACCAGAAGGCAACACACCATGCCAGACTCTGTCTCTGGAGCAAATCTGTGTTTCAATCCCCCTAATCAGAGTCTTCAACTATCATCAGCCCTCTCTTTCTGGGAACTGGTTTTGAGGTGGCCCATTTAGGCTCCTCATCCCTGCCTACCACCTCAGAATCAGAGACACTGTCCAGCTCCGCAAGGACCTGAAAACGGTTTGACACTTCTAATTCGGCGGTTGATGCACCCTTCATCTTACACCTTGTGTTCATGACCCACTTATCTGTACCTGTCTGGTCTGGGATCTCCTCCTGCTCCACCTTAGGGGTACACACTATCTCTAAAGTACACCTGGCTTTTCTACAACACAGGCCAGCCAACTCCTCCGGTTCAGTGAGTCTGAGCTTGAGGTGCTGGATCAGCTGGCATCTCCTGCAGATGTAGCCCTCATGGACGACTGGATCCTCCAGGCGATCATCTAAAAAGTTCAACATCCAACAGGACCTACATTGCACTGGCCTCATTAATAAAATTTGATTTAAGATTACTAAAACTCCCTTAACTTTTTTTTTTAAATTAAAATTAAATGATTTAATGTAAATAGTAAAGCTAAAAAAATTTAAGCCAAAGGAAACAGATTATGAAACTGGTACAGTTATTTCACACCTTCTGTCCTCTTAAGCTCTTGTAATATTCTCCCTTTCAATTGTCTGTGGTTTGTCCTAGGAGGTTAACTTTACTTTCCTCTGTCTGTTTTTCTAACTTGGTACTCCTTATTCCTTACTTAAAAGCTCTCCACACGTATTAATGAACCCTTATGCTGTTACCCACTTCACTGTTCTGCCCCTGTACCGCTAAGAAATGTTCAATCTAAAATCAATCAATCAATAAAAACTTAGTTACTGAATATCTGCTGCTAGTTAATTTCTTACTATCTTATCTGCTCCTAGAGCCCCCTTGTGCCTGATCAGGTGTCTTAAAGCTGGCCGCCTACTTCTATGCCTACTGCTGAGACTTCCCCTTTATAGCTTTGAAGTCACCCATTTTTTTAAATTTTTATTTATTTATTTATTTTTATTTTTATTTTTTTTTAAAGGAGTGCTTCAGTTACTCATTAACTATTTATTGCTGTTATTTATTTACGGATGCCAATTTCAGTTACTGCTGCTTTCTACCCTGGCTCCTCGATGCTAGTTCAAATACAGATAAACAAGAAAAAGTACACATAAATGCACAAGTACATGTAAAATGTACAAGTACCTTTACCAAGTGCACCTCCAAACACCTAGCTACTTTTGTATCTGTGTAGGTGGGAAAAAAAAAAAAAAAAAAAAAAAAGAAGAGCTTTGAAAATTCCTGCACGGTTCCTTAGCAGCAATTATACCCCAAGTTTACATAAACAAAATGCATTTTTTATTTATTTACTTATTTTTAACTCTCACACCACAGAAAACAAACTCTCAGCTGCCTCTCTCATTTATGAAGTTTATGTAAGGATGTCCTCCTCAGCCACTAGTCCGCTTATGTCGCAATAAGTTAGATACAGCAAATATCAAGGTATAGGAAGTTAGATATAGCAAGAATCACATTTTTTGCCCAAAGATGTTCATGGGCTGCCTCCAAGAGCTATTGTGTGGCTGCATCATCCTCTACTACAAGTGAAAAATGTGGTGTAGTGGTTATAGTTCGCCATGCTTTGTACCCGAAGTTTCTTTGTTCTAGAGGTGATCTGGAATTTGGGCTTTGTTATACTTTGATGGAGATTAGTGGAAGGAAATTTGCTTTTGTTTTAGTCTACACCCCAACTCAATATAATAATTTTTCACCACTATTACTAAATGCATTCTTTGTTTTCCCAATTCCAACTAATCATTGTTATGGATGTGAATGCTTTTATTTAAAAAAAAAAAAAAAAACCCAACCCCCTGCTCAATAACTCGCCTTCTTAATACTAGAATCTCTGTCAAAATTTAATTCTCCCTGAAGATCCTAATTTTCCTAACATAGAAATTCTTTTGTTTTGCAAATGTGCCAATTTTCAACACACAGCCTGTATTCACCCATCCCCCATTCAACCAGACATAACCATCACCCAGCCACAATTCTCTGAGCTCAAATCTGTGTTGAAGATTTTATCTAGCAAGGAGTTGTAAGGAATTATATAGGTAATGATATATCATGATTTGAAATACATACATTTCAAGTATGTTGTGTGTACAACAATCTATGTAAATATAGGATGACATAAGAGATGCGAGACAAGAAATGATGCACACATAACTAAAACAAATTCTTTTCATATGGTACAGTAATAATGACAATGTTGAAGTGTAGAATGTGTAAAGACTGAAGCTCAAATATTAAATAAACACTTTCACAAAAGGTATAACAAAACAAATATGCTTTAATTCAATTGAATTTAATTACATTACAAAACCCAGACTCAAAACTGCCAAAGTAAGTATATCAGGTACAGATACCAGCTGAAGAGGGGAGACTTAGGAAGCATTTGTTTAAAGGGTAAGAAACTCTGCAGAGGGGACTAATGTCACCCAACTTCATCTCTTCTGTGAAGTCCCTTGCCTTTTAAAGAAACAACCCTGAAGACTCACCTCTTCTGCAACCACCTGCTACAACCTTCTGCACTGTAGGCGTACAGGAAGGTTGTTGCCCTCTGTTTCTAAGGCTTCTTAGTCCATTGGTTGATAAACTGATCAATGCTAGATTCACAAGTACGTAATTCTGTACCAACTAATCCAGGATTGAGTAAGCCTTCTGATATCTAGTATTTTAGCACAGAATACTGTGATAAGAAATCACACTCTAGCAAATCATCTAATCTCTTTCTGGGACAAACCCCGGTAAGGTTTTCATTTATTTTGAGGCCTATTCACACCTTTTGAAGCAGCAACACAAAATGGTAAAAACTCACCTCTTCATCCATAAAATCTTCTGGTTGAAAAACTTGTTTTTCTGCTTTTTGTTGTCGAGATGAAATAAACTGTGATGGTGCCCAACCTAAGCAAGGGGGGGAAAAAAAAAAATTAGCCAATTTTTTTTTTTTTAAATAAGTATCTTTATAATTAATCAATCAAACAAATCTTTACAATAAAATCACCACACATATAAACAAAAATTATAAACTTTAAATTAAAAAATATATAAGCTAAAATACAACACATTTGTACTGTAATTTGTCATGGGTACTGATCCCATTATTTCACCCCAACAGCTATTGAATCCTCTCAAAACCTTTGCAAATAAATAAGGTTTCTGTGTTAGAGAAAGGAATACTTAATGTTTAGAACCTTTTTAACTTCATTTTGACTATGTACTTGTCGTATGATTTCAATACACATGCTGGTATTGAAAGACTTCTGTTCTTTAATCTCTACCAGTTACTGACAATTCTTTTGTTTGTTCCCAAGAACGTTTTCATCTCCTTGGGTCAGATTTTAAAAAATTGTGTACACACAAAGAGGCTCAAAATGTGGATGTGTACATTTCCACACAAATGTCATAATTTATACTAAAAACTTGATGTGCTTGCCTATATTTACAGCAACACTGACGTACATAGTCATAGCTAACTATCTGTAAGTTAACCCCTTTCACTGAATTACTACCCCTCCCAAACTACTGGCCATGGTGGTGGGGGGGGGGGGGGTGGTGAATTAGTGAAAGTATTTAAAAGCCAATATTACTAATCGCCAATGGAAAACTGACAGCTACTCCAGCTTTGAATTACAATTGTTTGAAATAGAAAATTCTTGTTCTGTGTCATGTACAGTGGTGTATTAGCCAACAAAATTTAACAAGGATTTTAAAAATGATTATGCTGAATTTCTGACAGGAATTACACCAAATTATGACAGACTTTTAATATTCATGTGTGCTGCCCAAAAAAAAAAAAAAACCCTGGTTAAAGACTATAACACTACAATCCCTGAAGCCTATGAAAAAACATTTGTAATCCCAATCAAACTAGAAATCCTTGGCACCTCTCCATCAGCACCATTTGTTTTGTAAATTGCCGATCAGCACAAGCAGTAAGCAGACAAGTTGTACAGGTTTTATTTTTTTTTCCAATACAGTGTAATGTACCTGGGTTCTGTGTAAGTGTGACGACATGTTGACTTTTTTCTCGACATTTCCACTTTAATCTCGACGCTTATGATGAGAATAAAGTCGACATGTTGACTTTATTCTTGTAATTTGTCTTTAAAGTAGAACAACGTAAAATAAATAATTTACTAGATTTTCTCAAACCCCCGTCATAAGTTATATAGCACATTAAATGCTTTGTGTTAAGTGTTCCCCGATCCATGTTAAATCGGTACATGCTTCTTAAACTGACTTCCTCTTGTACTGAGGAGGCGCCGGCAGCGAGCGCTGCACAGAATACATTCACTTCATGACATTCCTGCTCCCTTAACATTTAGAATGCTAGGATAAATACTTGATATAATTGTCCTGATGAAATGCATTAAAGCATGCATTAATCATGTGGGAGCACGGGGGCATGGAGGTTACACTGCTGCCTCGCAGCAAGGGGGTCTCGGGTGTACCCTGCCTTGCATTTGCACGTTTTTCTGCTGGGTTTACTCACCGTGCTTCAGTTTCCTTTCAAAGTCATGTAGGATGTGGGGTATTGTTATGCTATATTGACCCTGCTAGTGTATGTGTTGCTTGTATTCACCCTGCGATGTGCTGGCATTCAGGATTTGAACCTGCCTCACACACAATGCTTGCTGGGATGGGTGCAACCCTGAATGGATGGCATAATTAAACATGTATAACAAAGATTTTTTTAAAGTTCTGAACACTCCATGGGCCAAGTTTATAACTAGTTTTAAATTCCACAAAGATTTTTATTGTGTGGTGATTGGTTAGATGGAGAAAAAAAAAAAAAAAAAAAAAAAGAAGGATAGGAGCCGAGGGTTTGGTACATCAGACAGACAGCACGCATGCAATAAAGAAAGCTCGCTAAAAAGAACACTCATTGAAATCTGTGTTCATGTCTCCGACCAACAGATCACAAACCTAACATTTACACAATATTTAAGTTAAACCTGTGCGATACGCATTGATGCATCAAGTTTTTTGGAGCCTCGTCACACCTGCCATAGCATTCTCTACACTGAACATACACCTGGAGACCCCTTACTGCAAGGGAGCAGCACTACCGCCACACTACTGTGCATGTTTAATACATGCTTTAATGCATTTCACCATGAAAATGATATCAAGTATATATCTTAGCATTCTAAAATTTTCAGAGAACAGGAATATCATGAAGTGAATGGGTTCTGTGCGGTGATCGCTGCCGGCGCCTCCGCTTAGTGCGGAGGAAGTCAGTTTAAGAAGCGTAGTGATTAACAACTGGGTCGGGGAACACAACACAAAGCATTTAATGTGCTACATTAACTTATGACAAGGTTTGAGAAAATCTAGAAAATTAAACATTGATTTTAGGATGAAGTTTAGTTTACAACATTCTACTCTAATTATAAACTATGAGAATAAAGTGGGATTGTCGACTTTAATCTCGACATAAGCATCAAAATTAAAGTGGAAATGTCGAAAATACAGTCAACATGTCGACTTTATTTTTGACATATAGTTTGTTTTTTTCTTCACCGTGTCCCTAATACGATTCCGTAGGGCTATACCACAAATAGCATTATAAATGCAAGTTGCTGTTTTATTATTTACAGTATGTATATAGCTTAGCTTGAAGCAAGGTCCATATTAATGCAATCTGCCTAAATGATGGTTAAGTTGGTAAAGATGTCATCACCAAGTTGCACTTGTTTTATTTTATTTTATTTTTATTTGGTGAATACTGTGTAATGCACCTGGGCTTGAAGTCTTGAAGTAATATTATTACTGGAAGTTGCACTATTATTTATTTTATTGTTATTATTTATTAGTTTAAATATTATGCAGTTTAACGATGGTAAAGTTGTTTAAAACGTCACTTTAACGTGTCAGTGGACAGAGATTGTTAACATTAACAGAAAGTGTAGTTGGTTTACAAAAAATATTTACTATTTATTCCTTTTCTATGACATGTTCAGTGCAATACAACTTTTGAAAAGCACCTCTGGATATTTTACTAAGCTTAAATGCCTCTTTAGATGGTTGAAAATATGTTGTCAAAATTATAGTTTAAGTTGTTTGCAAAATTTGTTCAATAAAAAGGTTCTATATTTTGACTGCATCTGTCATGCAATGTGATTCCTTCTCTTCATTAGTGCCACCCCCTTTATGGGGCCATGCAAACCTGTATTAAATACTTGTGTGCACATTAAAATGTTTTTTTTTTTGTACAATGCTCATGACAGTGGAATAGGTTATTCTTAGCCAGTGGTTAACATATACTTATGCATGGGAAAAAAAAAATACTGTTGAATACCATGAAACCAGGATCATTTAGAAAAATACTGTGATATAGAATTTTGGTCATACCGCCCAGCACTATTTGGAGCACTTGCAAGCAAGTGTGTTCCATGTCTACAACTATCTGTGTAACTGTAGGGTGACAAGAATTGCGAGAAATGCAAGAAATGTTGAACACATACTGTACCTAAAACAGAAACTTTTTTCATGTTATACTACTAATGACAACATTTTGACATGACATGTATAATGTGTGAAGACTGATGTCCAAATATCATTCATATCAAATAACATTAATTCCAGTAAGCGGCCAGGATCAAACCCACCACCTCTTCATTATGAGTCAGCAGTTCTTGCCACTGTACCACCAAAGCGGTTGTATCCACGTTGTACCATAACCCGATTTCTTTTTCTTCGGTTACATACTTGAATAAAAGCACACTTATTTCATTTTAAGTTTCTTTTGTGAAAGTGTTTGACATTTGGACTTCAGTCTCCACACATTATACACTTCATGTCAAAATTTTGTCATTAGTACTAAAACATGAAAAAAAATTGTGTTTTATTTATGTGTTCAACATTTCTTGCATTTCCTGTCATCCTACACTTACATAGATCGTTGTAGACACGGAACACATTTGAAATGCATTTGCTCCAAATAAAGATATATTATTTACCCTATACAACTCCAGGTGCCTCACAAGCAGATAAGGAGCCTTGGCTTGAGCTGGGAGAGCTTTTTGCCGAGTTGAGCTCCGTCAGTGGGGGGCTGGGGGGTAGGGGAAATTGGACATCAGTCTGCTTGCTGCTTGTGCTGATTGGAACATTTATAAAACAAGAAATTTAAGGTTGGCCAGGATTACAAGATTTTTCATAGGCTTCAGGGATTCTAGAGTTCAACCTCATTGATTATTTTAATTTTGTTCAGCCTGTGAGAAAGCCAAACACATAAGCATGGTCATACATTAAAACCATATGATAAAACAAGGTCTTTCTGTAACAGTGATAATGGTTATGCTTGCTTTTCTGAACACATGCCTTTTATAACTGAGGCTTCCTTACCTTGCCAAACAGTCAACATTAGTAATGAGACTCACTACTCTCGCACAATGATCTCCACCACTACTAGCAAATTCTCTGCGGCTTTTATGGGTGCTGTGCCATTTCCCAAAGTCTAGTGACTTTGTTTAATGATACTAGTTCTAAACATTTTAGACTCTGTTTCTCAGTTTAAAGACCAGCACTGAAAACTTACACCTGAGCCATGTTCAAATGATGCCACTTATACCCTGATGTGAGCATGTAAATGAAGTGCAAGTGGGGTTTGCGGTGGGGGGATTTTGGGGGGAAACAAGGTTCAGGTTTCTTATTTTAAATAACAGTTTATCTAATTATCATAAAGCTGTAAAATCTGCTAGAATAAAGTACTTTTCAGATATGATTTCAATTGTCATACACCTAAACTTTTATTTAATACTATTAACACTATTCTTCACCTGTCTGTTCCTACATTGTGTGACATTACACCAACAGTCTGCAAAGAATTTCTCCAATTTTGTGTTAAAAAAAAAAATTGCTAACATTACATCCCACATTACAACCTTAGTTGATTACCTGTCTGTCCCTTCCAACATGTACATCTGTTTTTCCATCAGTTTAAGCCTTATCTCTCCCTTTTTTGCAGAAGTAATTAGTCATCTTAAACTCACAATTTGTCCACTAGATATTCTTCCTACTCATCTTCTTAGATGCTTCTGAAGTAGTCAGACCTAGCATTTTGGACATTACAAATAGTCGCCTTGAAATTGGTTCAGTCCCAGCCTTTTATAAACATACTCTGGTACAGCCTTTAATTTAAAAAAAAAAAAAAAAAAAAAAGACCTGGACTTTTGTAAAACTTCAGACCCATTTTATTTCCTTTTGATTATGCCATCTTAGTCTATATATCTATGTGCCCAATTTATGCATCTATTTGAGGGAAAGATGGGACCTCTACCTAGAACAACAATTTCAATTTCATAACATGGATCATTATCATTAAAAAGTTTTAGTATGTTAAAACTTTTAATGTGTCAAGATAAATCAGAACTCCAAGGAGCTAATAAACAGACGGCTATGGACCAGGCGCCTCATGCATAACGGCGTGCGTAGAATTCACACTAAAACAAGGGGTAAGGACAAAACTGGAAATTTTCATATGCATAAAAAAAAAATCCAGATGCACAAATCTGTGCGTTCACCAACTTCCATGTTGTTCCGCTCCATAAATCCCGGTCAGCGTGAAAAGTAACACACGTGCACGTGCCTGCTGCCCCACACAAACTCCTCCCAGAATTACGCCTCTTTGAATATGCAAATCAATATAAATAGACCTTAAGCTCAGCGTTCTGTGAAAAGGCAATGGCAAAAGCACAGAGGAAAACAGAAGAATTTCAGCGAATACCAAGTGGAGGCAAGGAGAAGCGTACTATTTGTTGGTTTAAACAGTGGTATAAACAACAAAAGGAAATTGATCGAGTAACAGAGTGTTGGAGAAACTCAAAAGCTCAAGCTCACAAAGTCGCGCAGCGCCCGAAATAAAAAACAAGTCATAAGATATCAAAGTCGCAGTAAAAAGGCGAGTCATAGCCCTCCGTCTGAGTATCATATGAAAGCTTACTAGGATACAGAGAAGCAAAAAAAAAAAAAAAAAAAAAAAAGCACACAGTGGGGAAAAAAATACGAAAGGTCAACTTCAATCTCAAAATTTCCACTTTAATCACATAATTTTGTCATTAAAGTAGAACACCATAAACTTCATCTTAAAATCATTTAATTTACTAGTTTCTCAAATACCATCGTAACATCGTAAGTTAAATGCTTTGTTTTGTATGTTCTTTTATGTGCTCTATGTATGTGAATCACTATGTGCTTCTTAAACGGGCTTTCTCTTCCTCTGACTGGACATAGAATCCATTACATTCGTTATATTACAGCTCTCTGAATAATTAAAATACTGAGATGTATACTTGATATCATTTTCATGACGATAGAAGTTAAAGTCCGTTATTAAACATGGGAACACGGTGGCGCAGTGACAATGACGAGTTGGCGCTCGGTCTAGAGATTTTTCCTGCCTCGCATAAGATGCTTGCTGTGCCGTGCACAACCTTTGATAAAACCTTTGATAAAATAATTTATTGCAGCAGTACTGTCTCTTTCAAACGTGCTAACCTCCAATTCCAGTCCTTCCTTTTCTTTTTCCAAGTAACCAATCGCCACACAATCAGCTCTGTAATAGATGTTAAGTCATCTGTAAGCTTAAAACGCCGATACTTCAAAACTTAAGGAACATTGAAATATCTTCATAGTACATGTTTAATTATTCCATCCATCTATCTATCCTTCCAGTGTCGCGCCAGCCCCAGCAAGAATACAGCGTGAGGGTAGAACAATCCCTGAACGGGCGCCAGCTCGTCGCGAGCACTGCGCCACCATGTCCTCACGTTTAATTATTAACAATATAGATTATTTAAATGATGTTAACATTTTATCTGTATAATGTAATAAACATTTTTCAGCATTTCATCTTGAAAATGATATTTTCATATGTAAATAAGTGCTTTATGAAGTGGCTCAGGTTATGGAATATTATAACTAATTTATAGTTAAGTTTACAGTGAGGTAATTGTACTAATAAGTACAAACAGTTCTACACAGAGCACTTGGACTGAATGAGTGTGTTTATAGTTTTTGGGATGAAACTGTTTCTGAACCGCGATGTCCCTACAGGAAAGGCTCTGAAGAGTTTGCCGTATTAGAGCAGTTCAATAGACAGCATGGCTGAGGCAGCATATGCCTGATGCTGTATACCAATAATTCTCTTTACAAGCAGCTGTACAGCCGATTCCACACACAGATACAGTGATATAAATACTCCGTGTGGTGCAGTGAGAGTAATATGGAAAACGATGATCCATTGGAGGCAACCCCTAAAGGGAGCAGCTGAAAGAAGAAGAAGAAGAAGGTACTGCAAGAGTAACAACGCTAAAGCAGCCATTTTATTTAGAATAGTTTGGCCATTCTGTGGAGCATTATATTGTTACAGGTTAATTACAATCAGATGCCTTAAACTAATCGACAATATGCAGTTAATTTCAGTGTATTTATAAAACTGCGTCAGGGATGTGCATCTAAAAAAAGAAAGGGAAACCACACTTGAACAAAAGCACTGCTTTGACGCTGGGTGCTGCCAGTTTGCAAAACTGAGCTGAGAACTCGCGTACGCCAGGGTTTGAGCTAATATGAAAATACGCGTAGCTTTATACCAAGTTTAGGTTATATACATTGCAATTTAAGCGTGGAAATGGGCTTATACAACATTTTTGTGCATACATACCATTTATACATGAGGCCCCAGATATACTACTGTGCAAAAGCTCATGACTGTTAAACTTCCAGCTTTTACAAGCCCTTTACCAACCTGAAAACAAAACCTTTGAACCACAATGTATCAGTTCAGCCTTCTTTCACTCAAAGTGAATAACCGAAATATCCATCATCAAATTTTTATCATCAACCTTTTTTGAAAATCTCAAACCATTTCAGTCTAATTTAGGTTAAATAAGGTAAGCAACACTATAAGATTCTGATAACTGTATGAAAATAAGTTTTAATTATAAAAATAATTAGAACATAGAGAGTACATGAAGTCTTAATCCCACCACTCAAAAGTGTTATTTTGCAATACTTATTGTATTATTTGACAATAATTATTGCCTAGTGAAGTCAATATCCTCATACATGAGTGTGCTCCGAATGTCCCGTGATAGTTGATAAGGGACAGATCAAGGATGTGCATACGTGCAAAAAAGTGACAAAAAATGAATGAGTCACTGTACATAGGTATATATTTAATCCCGTGTGTACTCAGGCATAAATTTAATTATTCCAGTTAAGCCAGGGATTATCAAAGGAGCACGGAGTGTAAGGGAAGAATCAATCTGCTGCTGGTAGCATCTATCATGTTCATGGATGGAGAGATGAAGAAAAAATGTATATTGCAATCAATGGACAATAACTGAACAAAAGTTGCTGGCATATATTTAAATTTATCCAGATTAAAGTTTAGTACAACATCTGTACCAACAATAGTAGTACAGAGCAGGCACATTATTAGGATTTTCAGAGATCAGGGTTTTAGCCCCCTCTGTGACTTTTGATACAACCTTGGGGCTTTCTCCCTCAAAGTTGCACGATCTTCTATGCAATATATAAATTCAAACTGCTTCTCCATTTGCCTTTCACACTATGATCTGGGGCTGAATCGAACAGAATAGATAGAAAGATTAGGGGCTTAATGATGTTGTTCTTGTACATTCCTGTAAAATATATTAGGGCTTCTGATGACAAAAAACCTTTTGAACTGATAAAAGTTTAGGGCTGGGAAGAGTTTTAATCAAATTTAAATTTTCTTAATCGATTAACCTCCTTTGCATTAATGCAAAGCATGAATTAGGCTTGGAATTATACATAATTACATTTATTTTCCCCATGAGTCAGATATGAGGACTTTATTGTTTTAAGATTGAATAACACTGGGGACATTATTCTGCTGCCATCTAGTGGATGAGAACATCATGCTTCTAACTCATCGGTACTCATGAGTGATTCAGGACTTTCAACCAAAGTACAATGGCATGAAACAAGAAGCTATAAAGTCAGATGTGGAAGAAAGTGAAAATAAACCATTAGTTGAATCAAATGATAATGATGACAATGTGAATTGATTAGATTATGACATGGACAGTGAAATTAATGCATATGGCACTGAATGACACAAATGCCACAATATGCCAAGGGACTTCAGACGCATAATGCTGTGGCAAGGTGCAGCTAAATGCATTGCAAAAAGGCAAAATTACTGCCGTCAAGTAGAACGACAAGACAGACATTAGCGCCATAATTACTATTCATAGTGCACCAACCTTCAATTTTCGTGTGGGGAAATGCGGAAGTCCCTAGACTTAATCAAAGTCAGTCTTCAATAACAAAAAGAAGCATCTCACTCAATCAAATCAGGCACTGACATTTCACCATCTCATTCTCAAAAAACAGAAAAAATTTGTACCAAAAAAAAAAAAAACCACCAAAGAAAACATGCTTCTGCTGTTCCAACTGCGTCATTGGGATTGTAAATGTATCAATCACACAAAGATGTGCACTAAATCTGCATCAGTCTAGTTGTGGACAATAGACCTACTGTATTTTATATACCACCATTTTTTACTGTTGAAAAATTATGTTTGACTTTTTAGCATAGAACTAGGGAGGGTACTCATCCCAAACCCTCTGCCATATTATGTCCCACCAAGCTACAACTCTCTGCACAGGTTTTGAGTAGGCTGGTTATGACAGCAGCTGTACCACTTTCAAGAGAAGAGTGTTCTTCCAAATATTGGGCTATGTTCTGTGTGTGAGTATTTCACCGAGAAAATCTGAGAAATTGGTGGTTCATTGTTTAAAATGTAGATTGTGTTCCACAACAACACTACTATGCATGAACATCTGCTGAAGAAGCACACTGGAGGAAGAGCCCAGGACAAGACAATACTATAAGTAACCCACTTACATTTAAATCACCTTTCAACAATACTTGTCTTAGCTTTTTGAATCTGGTAAAATGTGAGAAATTCCTGCTAGTGGCTAGACTAGAGACAAAACGTTAGAACCATGGTATTTTTTTTGAACAGAACAGGTAAATTGTTAGCTAAATGCACTTGTCAGTTACCACCATTATTAATCCTGAGTGTTAACCAAAATAGTGTTTCAGTACATAGACTAGCCTATTAAATGCACTTGCTAGCTTTATTTTAGGCAGAATTACATTTTCACTCTATGCCAGATATTTTTGACAGGGCAGGCAACTTCTAGTACTTTAGTAGTCACCTTATGGATATGAAAGAAAGCTACTTGTCAGCGGTTGTCAAAGCTGAGCAGCAATAACATTCTATAAAGTTATTTTTAGGAAATTTCTCCAATCATTAAACTGTAAATAAATCAATCAATAAATGATCAGGCTGACTCAGGAAGATGCAATTTTTTTGTAAACTACCATAGTTGATGTAGTTGATCCAAACTGAAAAGACAGTTTGCAGTATAGTAACATACAGCTGTTGGAACGTAGGGGACCTGCTGCTGGGTAGATGTATTTTTGTTAAAAGAAACACAATTTCTACTGCAGTTTAGCATGCCAAATGCCTCGACCCTGTAGCTCAGCAAAATCTCGATTTTAGCAGGAAAAAGATATGCACGTCTTCAGTAAAATGGTCCTAGCTCTTCCCACATTTAAGTCATTGAGGAGAAGCAGATAAATGTGCTGGCAACCCTCACTTCACCCAAAAGAAGTGCCCTGGAAGACAAATAGGCAACTTCTACTAGAGCAATGGGCAAGTTCCACTGAATGCGCTAAGGAAGTGTTCCATAGTATAAAAGTTAACGTTTCTCCCGCATCTTTACTTTGACTCCTGTGTCTGAAAGACAGAACAATTATTTACCAGAAAAACCTGATATGAGTCAAGTCATTTGTGTGCTACACAAAACCGTTTGTACAGGATTTCTTATGGATTAATATTGCTCACTTAAAGTATGTTCTAACCAACTGATTAAGATGCACAGTAGGATCCCTCTACAATATTGAAAAACTACCAATGAACATCAAGAATATATCAAGAAGAATAAGCCCTGGATTACCCATTAGACAAAATAATCACATGCTTAGGTCTCAAACAAAAAGAGAGAGAACCTTAAATCGAAAAAAAAAAAAAGTTAAGTGAGCAACAATAACCATTATTTTTTTACATCTTTTGACCAATGTATGTTGAAATGCTGCATAACTTCAAAATCAATAAGCAATGTTTTTGTTCAATAAGTAACAGAAGGAAAGGAGAACAACTCTTTCACTGTCAGTCATTTCTCCTTTACTGTCTAGTCAGTACACATTTTCAAAAATTGCCTTTTTAAATGGTACGCGCAATATACATTTTAAATCTTGTTCAGTTCTTAGTTTATTTTCTGCAATAAAAGATATTTTGAATATAATTTAATTAGATCATCTGACTTAATTCAGTCAAAAAAAAAAAAAAACACAACCAACACCTCATTTGTTCAGAACGACATTCCGACACTTCAGTGCTCAGGACTAAGTTGGTTTAATTGAAATATTTCTATTTTGTTAACGTTTATTGTCCGCTACTCTTATTAAAAGCTTTGTTTTTCCTATATTTACCTTTTATTTCATGTTTCATGCTGGCATTTTTAGTATCTAGTGTTATGTACTTCATCTTTTTCCTTTCTTCCTGTTCATTCTGAAACTTTGGGAAATTCTTTGAGCATGGGAAAGGCGCTACATACAGTGGTGTGAAAAACTATTTGCCCCCTTCCCGATTTCTTATTCTTTTGCATGTTTGTCACACAAAATGTTTCTGATCATCAGACACATTTAACCATTTGTCAAATATAGCACAAGTAAACACAAAATGCAGTTTTTAAAAATGATGGTTTTTATTATTTAGGGAGAAAAAAAAATCCAAACCTACATGGCCCTGTGTGAAAAAGTAATTGCCCCCTGAACCTAATAACTGGTTGGGCCACCCTCAGCAGCAATAACTGCAATCAAGCGTTTGCGATAACTTGCAATGAGTCTTTTACAGCGCTCTGG
Source organism: Polypterus bichir lapradei (assembly GCA_026402145.1). Taxonomy (NCBI): domain Eukaryota; kingdom Metazoa; phylum Chordata; class Cladistia; order Polypteriformes; family Polypteridae; genus Polypterus; species Polypterus bichir. Next base: position 8,050,033 of record JANRMT010062806.1, on the reverse strand, counting down.
AGGAATTTTGGCCCACTCATCTTTGCAGAATTGTTGTAATTCAGCTTTATTTGAGGGTTTTCTAGCATGAACCGCCTTTTTAAGGTCATGCCATAGCATCTCAATTGGATTCAGGTCAGGACTTTGACTAGGCCACTCCAAAGTCTTCATTTTGTTTTTCTTCAGCCATTCAGAGGTGGATTTGCTGGTGTGTTTTGGGTCATTGTCCTGTTGCAGAACCCAAGATCGCTTCAGCTTGAGCTGACGAACAGATGGCCGGACATTCTCCTTCAGGATTTTTTGGTAGACAGTAGAATTCATGGTTCCATCTATCACAGCAAGCCTTCCAGGTCCTGAAGCAGCAAAACAACCCCAGACCATCACACTACCACCACCATATTTTACTGTTGGTATGATGTTCTTTTTCTGAAATGCTGTGTTCCTTTTACGCCAGATGTAACGGGACATTTGCCTTCCAAAAAGTTCAACTTTTGTCTCATCAGTCCACAAGGTATTTTCCCCAAAAGTCTTGGCTTTCATTGAGATGTTTCTTAGCAAAATTGAGACGAGCCCTAATGTTCTTTTTGCTTAACAGTGGTTTGCGTCTTGGAAATCTGCCATGCAGGCCGTTTTTGCCCAGTCTCTTTCTTATGGTGGAGTCGTGAACACTGACCTTAATTGAGGCAAGTGAGGCCTGCAGTTCTTTAGACGTTGTCCTGGGGTCTTTTGTGACCTCTCAGATCAGTCGTCTCTGCGCTCTTGGGGTAATTTTGGTCGGCCGGCCACTCCTGGGAAGGTTCACCACTGTTCCATGTTTTTGCCATTTGTGGATAATGGCTCTCACTGTGGTTCGCTGGAGTCCCAAAGCTTTAGAAATGGCTTTATAACCTTTACCAGACTGATAGATCTCAATTACTTCTGTTCTCATTTGTTCCTGAATTTCTTTGGATCTTGGCATGATGTCTAGCTTTTGAGGTGCTTTTGGTCTACTTCTCTGTGTCAGGCAGCTCCTATTTAAGTGATTTCTTGATTGAAACAGGTGTGGCAGTAATCAGGCCTGGGGGTGGCTACGGAAATTGAACTCAGGTGTGATACACCACAGTTAGGTTATTTTTTAACAAGGGGGCAATTACTTTTTCACACAGGGCCCTGTAGGTTTGGATTTTTTTTCTCCCTAAATAATAAAAACCATCATTTAAAAACTGCATTTTGTGTTTACTTGTGTTATATTTGACTAATGGTTACATGTGTTTGATGATCAGAAACATTTTGTGTGACAAACATGCAAAAGAATAAGAAATCAGGAAGGGGGCAAATAGTTTTTCACACCACTGTAAATAAAATGTGTTACTGTTATTATCATTGTTTAGTTTTATAATGATTGTTTTAATAAACTATATTGTCACAACACCCTTTTGACTATATATATAGCTAGCAGAAAAAGGGCTCAGAAAGAAATGGATAAGAGAGCTACTCGTAAAACGTCATGAGTGATTCAGGACTTTCAACCAAAGTAAGTTCCCTCAAGTTCAAGGTACGGCATAGCAGAAACTGACCTGGAACAGATAGGTGAAAGAATCGCCTCCAGCTAATAGTGAAAGAGCAAGTGAGTCGGGCCCACAGAACTTGTCGATTCCATAAGGGTCACAGAAACTTATAATGACCTTACTATCTGTGCTGTCTACTACCTCTTGTAAGCCAGCAACACTGACTCAGAAAGGGCTTGCTACTTCACCCACAGAGCATGGAGAAGGCTGAAACGAACAGTCCGAGAAGAAGGTAACAATCAGCATAATGATTACTGCAATAACTACCAATCTCCTTCATAAAGGAGCTAAAAAAAAATGAAATAAAGGTTACAAATGATACAAGATATAAAAAGATACATAAACAAGACAAACGAGAAGTTGCTTCAGAATATCGAAGACCAGAAAAAACGTTTAAGTAATTGCTTTCAGAGAACCTTTAAAAAGGTATGCAAGAAAAAAATTGAGCAAAAAAATACAGGATAATAAGAAGGCAGAGTTAATCAGTGAAATTACCCAAATAGATCAAGAATACACCAGGTCTCCAAATTTGGCACTTTATATGAAAGGATCGGCTTTGCATTCAGAACTGAACCTCTGAACAACAAAAGAAATGGAACTCATTTTTAAATCTCAACATCATTACTATGAACATGGAGAGAAGGCTAATAAAAGATCTTAGCTCTACAAATCCACTAGCAGGAAACTCGCAATGCAATAGCAGTAATTTCCAACACAGATTGATACAAAATCATTGACTATTAAAATATAATGCACACATTTAGAGACTACTATAAGTCCTTTTATTCTACTCAGTTTAAAGACAAGACAAAATCAAATGTGTTTTTGGATGCATTACAGATGCAACAGCAAGATAGGTTTATGCAAATCCTCTGCACTAAAGTGACACTCTCAAAATTACTAGATGTTATAAACTCACTTCAGAGTGGGAAAGCAACAGGCCCTAATGGCTACCTTATCAAATTTATTACAAAAAAAATTCAATTAAGTTAGCTCCCCTTTTATTAGCAACATTTACAGAAGCCAGAGACAATAAAATTCTACCTCAAACTTTTCACCAAGCATTAATGACCATCTTTCCTAAGAAAAATAAGGATTACATGTGCATCATACAGACCAATGTCACTTCTGAATAATGACAATAAGATACTCTCCAAAGTTCTAGGTAGAAGGATCGAGAAAGTGCCTCCTAAATTATTTATTAAGATGTTAGATTCAATCATACCCTAAGGGCAACCCTACAAAAGCCTAAGGCAGAAGGTGGCATGGCTCAACCGAACATTCGATTTTATTACTGGGCGTCAAATATACGAGGTGTGGCAGAAAAGTAATGAGACTGGCAACGCTGTGCTGTTGTCCTTGAAAGAGCACGTGTATCAGTACCCTCCCATAGCTCAGTGTGAGTTTCAACTCCCTCCGTTAACTACGTGATTTTTGTGACTGCTATTAGCGAAGTTGTGTTTTTGGTTGTGCGTCACGCAAAATGGAACAGCGGTATTTGGAGCAACGTTGTGCCATTAAATTTTGTGTTAAGCTTGGAGAATCGGCAAGTGTGACGTTTGAAAAGTTAAAACAGGCCTATGGGGAACATTCTTTATCCCGAGCTCAAGTTTTTCGCTGGCACAAATCATTTTTGGAAGGCAGAAAACACGTTGAAGACGAACACCGTTCAGGGAGGCCTTCAACTTCGAAAACCAATGAAAACATGGAACGTGTGAACACTCTTGTGAGATCAGACCGTCGTTTAACATTAAGAATGTTGAGTGAACAATTAAATTTGAACAGATTTACCGTTCATCAAATTTTGACTGAACATTTGCACATGCGAAAAGTCTGTGCTAAAATGGTGCCGAAAAACCTCACAATTGAGCAGAAGGACAATTGAAAAAACAAGTGTCTTGATCTTCTTGACAGAATCGCTAATGAGCAAGATTTCTTTAGTCGTGTGATCACAGGTGATGAATCATGGATTTTTGAATACGATCCTGAGACCAAGAGGCAAAGTCAGGAGTGGCACACTGCAAACTCTCCTCAACCAAAGAAAGCTCGAATGAGCAAATCGAAGATCAAATCAATGCTGATTTGTTTTTTTGACAAAAGGGGAATCGTCCACAAAGAATTTGTTCCTCCAGGACAAACTGTTAACCAAGTTTTTTATAAGGACGTCCTTGAAAGGCTCAGAAAAAGGGTCATTCACGCAAGACCAGACATTGCAGACAAATGGATGCTCCATCATGACAACGCCCCATGTCACACTGCCCTCTCCATAACAGAATTTTTGACCTCAAAAGGCATTCCTGTGGTTCCCCAGCCCCCTTATTCACCTGACCTCAGTCCATGTGACTTTTTCCTAAACTGAAAAATGTCCTCAAAGGACGTCATTTCAGGACTTTAGAAAACATCCAAAAGAGTGTAACGGACATGCTGAAGACCATACCGGTTGAAGACTTCCAGCGCTGCTACCAACAGTGGGAACAACGTCTCCATCGGTGTGTAGCTGCCCAAGGGAACTACTTTGAAGGGGATAACATTGATGTTTGAAAAAAAATAAAAACTTTGGTAAATAAAAAATCAGTCTCATTACTTTTCTGCCACACCTCGTATAATCTTAGGGCCCTATGATTTCTGCGATGTGGAAAACACAGACGGAATCAATGCATAAAAACTAACTTTAGACTTAAAAACAAAAATGTGCGGAATTTAGAGACTGAAGGGGTGACTATTATAAAAATTACCAAAAAATTAAACAATTGAATAATCTGTAGTTCTATTATTCATCTATCTATCTATCTATTCAGATACTATTTTCTAAGAAACACGAACTTAACTACAAAATCCAGGGCACAATAATATCCCAGCAACTTTACAAATCTGGACTACTTTTCTGCAAGTTTTGCAACATACCATAGACTGGGCATGAAAAAATACTTGCAATGACCATGTCAAATCTAAAACCTATCTCAAGAACAAGGAGAAATTAAGATCAAAAAGTGTTCCCATTCAGATAACAATAGAGGAAACAACAAAATCATCAGATGCAAGACACCAGTTTACATAGGACTTTGTGGCCATGTGAGTCAGATATACCTTTGAGAGAAAAAAAAAAAAAGATGAAGATGCGTCCTTTCTTTATTAAGCATTGTAAACAAGGACGAGTACTGCCATAAATGAGAGCAGACTTTGTCAAACTCATTTGCTCAGTGTCTTTGAACAATATGTGGACGCAGTTTTTCAAAAGATTCAAGGAAAGAAATTTTGTTGAATTTGATGAAACCACTAATAGCCAAAACCACATAATTCTCAACATAATGATAGATGAGTAAACATTTGGCTGTATGGTAATTCTTTTACGTAGGCAGTTCTAATTGTACATAATGAACTTTACTGTAAATCATTTAACTAATTAAATTATATTTAAACGGTATCAAGTCTTTCCCGTAGAAAAATGTTATTAGTGAACGGCACTGGTTGTTAACGGGTTCCCTTTTAAAAAACTAACAACGATGTTTCTGGATTTAAAAAATGTTTTGCCTCGTGATGACAAGGCATGCAAAGTCCACATTTGATTCTTCCGTTATAAACTCTGCACCTACAAACCTGGGCAGAAGAGCAGGCTTCCCCTCGGATACAATAAGCCGTTAAAAGCAGGTCTTTCTTTTTTCTCTGTCAAATTCCCGGATTTAGCATCTTCCAGATAAGTTAGCTTCTGCTTTGTAATTAATTATTTTAAGATATACAGAAGATGAAGCTACAGATGTAATGATGCACTTTTTCAATCTGTAAACATTTATGGTTTAAGAATCATTAGAATTAATATACAGTACATAATTACAATTACAGGTACTGAAGACCAGTACTTTTTGGTAGAGGTTATCTTTATGAAGAGCTGCAACTTTTCCACATTTTCATAGGCAGCACTTCAGTTCCTTCACAATCTTAATGACATTTTGGCAGTGGTTGCAGACTGTCATACTGTCTGAAAGTATATCAGGAAGTTTTAAAAGGGGTTATGCCTAACAGTGTACATTTACCCTGCTTGTACCATGTCATCAGTTTGGTAGGAGAGACCTGAGAGCACTATAAATACTTCAGTGAGTCTGCATCACTAGTGATGTGAGTAAAGTCTGCCTTCTTCAAGGAGCCTGCCAGGAAAAGGAGATGGGCAGCCTTCTTGTCACTAAAAGAGATTGTGCTGACCAAGCCTACCTGATAAATGGAACTGCAAAATAAAGATTCAGTTGTGCTTTTTTTAATAAAAAAAAAAAAAAAAAAAAGGCTCTGAACCAATGAAACAAAATTGTAAAAACCGAAAATAAAAAAATAAATAAATACATACATACATACATACAACGGAATTTGAAAAAAAAAAAAAAAAAAACTGATTCCTTAAGGCCGTACAAGCTATAAAAACCTGGACATTGACACAAATAAATGAACACATACAGGCTTGGACCGCAATAGAAATAAAATCCTTCAGTACTTCTTTATATTCCTTGCTTTGTGCTACAGTAAATACAAGTTATCATTGATATACTAACAACCCAATGTTCTTCATTCACTCAGAATATGGAACCAATGTAGGAAGTACTTCAAGATAGAGAAGCTTCTAACTGTGGCACCACTACACGATAACCACCTTTTTTTCCACCCTCTCAAGTGTATGCAGATTTTAAATGTTTGTAAAGCATACGGGATTATATCACTTAGAAATTGTACATAAATTGTACATAATTTCTTTGCATCCTATGAACAATTACGCTCCAAATTTAGCTTTCCATCAACACAATGTTTCCACTATTTCCAAATTAGAAACTTTCCTAAACAAAATCTGCCCAAATTTCCTCACCTCCCACCAACTTCTATTCCAGAAAAAATACTGATCAGTCTTGAGGACAGCATTTCTGTAATACATAAAAACATTATAAAGTCCCTTCCTTTCAAAGGTCCCAGAGTACAGTGGGAAAAGGATCTCTTACTCAACATCTCAGGAAAAGAAAGGAAGGCAACCATGCACAGAATTCACTCTAGTTCCATATGAGCAAAGCATACAATTATTCAACTTTAAAATCTTTTATTGAGCACATCTCTCTATGCAATCAAGCTCCAGCCTCATTGGGCAATAATTTTTGGGCATGCACTAAATTAACATCATTCTGGGCCAAAATGTTTAAATGCCTTTCAGACAGCTTTGGTGCCACACTCTTTCCTAATCCATTAACAGCTGTGTTCGACAAGCAAACTGTAATTGCCTTTACTTCACTATTAGCACACAGACTTATCTTGCTCAAATGGAAGAATCCTACCCCACCTCTTTTATGTCTGTGGGTACCTGATGTTATATACTATTTAAAATTGGAAAAAAAAAATAAAACTCCCACTTAAAGGATCTGTTCAAAACTTTTCTTAACCCTTAAACTGCCACATACTTGGAGGTTAATGCATCCCTGGATGCCAAATACTTTTTTGCTACACTTTTTAAGTAAACGTCACAATTCACAAAGAAAATGTGAAATTTTAATGGAACACATTTTTTTCATGCAAAGAGCATCACAATTACTGCAATACTGATCATTTTACACACTGCCAATGAACTGCAAAAACTATTGAAAAAACCTACTGCAATAATCTATTATATGTACAAGGTGCAACCGACACCATTGATGAAATTCAGTAAATCACCGAGCCAACTGCCCTTGAACTGGCTGCACGCGAGCACACAGAGGTAAACACTGATGCTTGCAGGCTAATCTAGTGCAGCGGCTGAATCCCAGAGACAGTGAGGCTGCAGTGCTGCAGGCGCTGGCAGTGGTCATGAGCTGACTGCTCAACGAATGTACGGCACTGACTGATCAGCTCCAGTATGCTGGAAAATTGCTCTGGGAAGCGACTATAGCCGGTTGCGGCGTTCAATGAATGTACGTTGCCGAATATACTCGGCTCCTGCGTGGACATCTTCAGGACATGACAATAAGCAATAGGACATAGGCAATCGTCATAGTATTTATGCCCGAAAAGCTCACAATGCCTTTATACATCAATGCTAGCTGCAGAAAATAAATGTGCCTGGTAAAAAGGGTAAGTGACTTTAACAGAGATCGCCCTATCTGTGAAAACCAACACAGATGAATTTATCTTCGGAAAAGGCAGATTCACAATTTCGATGTGAAACTGAAATGTCTTAATACATATAACCAATCTATGAAGACAAAATTAAAAAGGGATATATAAAGACTAAGTGCTTTATTTTATAGCACAGGTTTCTCAGATTTTGACACATGCAAGAGTGTGTAAAGTCATTAGAAACTACAAACTACATACTGTTGCATGAAAATTGGAGTGTCTTGATACAAACAAAAATCTAAAATAAAAATCAGCATAATAAATTCATGTTGGAACTTGGCAGATATTTCTCAGTGCTGATATGCCCAGGGGCATAGAATTAAATAAACACGGAATTGAAAGACCACAGGCAAACAAGCATAATTTTTCAAGGAACAAGTTGGCAATACATTTGGAAGATGTCCGAGAGTAATGTGAACATTTATAGTATGAAATACCTTTAATAAAAACACTGCATCATATTTCAAATACAGCAACCTACATAACAGTGACCAACAAAAGACATAATAGTTAAATTATAAGCTTCTATAATAAGCATTTGATAAACTGGTATTAGTTTCAGTGTGAACACGTGTGTGTGTGTATTATCATCTCAAACATATTAAAATAGAAAAACACTTGGGATGCCAAAGCCACAAAAATGCATGCATTCTAAAATTGATGTGCAGAAATTGAACTGTTTAAAATATGTTTATACCAAAAAAGTCACTTTCATATTAAAATTACCTTCTTTTGATCCCACAGTATTAAAATAGCCTGCTGAAAAGCCTCCAGTGAAAGCTCCATGAAAACGCTTGATTCTTCCTCTCTCATCTTTGACTGTCTGCTCTTGTAGTGGAACCGGTCTTTTAAGAGGCTCGTCTGAAACAAAACCAAAAGAAACTATTTCTACAGAAATGTTGCTTTGTTTTTTCAGTAATCTTGCAAATTTTTTATTTTTTGTTAATTTACATAACAAATCATTAAAATGCTGAGAAACATAACTATTACAATATAAATATGCTGTACATACAACTTCTTATAATTGTTAGGTTTTATTTTAGGTTTTATAAAAGGTACAGTATGCATGTCAAAGAGGCTAAAATTATCCATGAGGGCCAAGCTTTCTAAAATGTTCCTAAGATAGCCTTACTTAGAATAAAGAACATTTGTGACATACCAATTCTTACTGAATTATCTTTTTCTCTCTTGCAAGAAATAGATTACCTATAAACAAAAAAAAAAAAAAATCTGTGCGATACCCAAGCTATACAAATTCAAAAGTGTTATTTAAAAAAAAATAATATTTAGGACCAAAATGAATATTTGAAAATTTTTTTTAGGTAATTGGAGATTTTTAGTTGTGTGTTCAATAATTCCTGCCTCGTATTTCATCCTACATTTACACAAATCGTTGTAGACATGGAACACACATGAAATTTACGTATTCCAAATGACAATATATTATTTACCCTCTACAATTCCAGGCACCTCACAAAAGGATAAACAGACTTCAGCTCTGAGACTTGTGCTGTGTCGGTGTGGGGGGTGCTATAGCAGGCTGCTTGTGCTGATCGACACATTTAAAAAAAAAGATGCTAATGGAGAGGTGCGAAGGAAGTTAAGGTGGGCTGGGATTACAAGTTTTTTCTTAGGCTTCAGAGCTTCTAGTGTTAATAAAATGCAAAGACATTACCAATTTAAATTTCTGTCAAAAGTACTCTCTCCTTTAAAAATTCTTCATGTAATGAAGTCACTCAAATTACATATGATGGTGAGAGGAGGAGGGAGGGAGGGAGGGAGGAAGGTAATGGAAACCACAGATACTGAAGCAAACATTGATCATATGGGAAAAAATGTGGTTAAGTTTCGATGGGGTACCAGTTCAGGGAGATGCACCAGCCCTCCAAACTCTCCCCATGAAGCTCAGTAATGAACCCTTTGTTGGGTGCTAATAAAACCTGGAAAAACACACTGACTGATGGGAAGTTTGCAGATAAGATGAAAAGAGTAGAAAGTTAATATATATTACCCTCCTTAGTCTATCGGTTGTGCAAATTTGACTATGGTCAGTGCTTCAGGGCCTGTGGCAAGCACTTGCTAAATTAGTCTTTTTAAAGCTTCGGAAAACTTTGCTCTGCTCACTTCATTTTTACAAATGGCCTTCATGTGTATAAACCCTCATGCCCCATTTCTCTACGCGAACATTGTCAGTGCTGTGGTGAAACAGGGGACACAGAATTAGAATATCACACTTGCTACTGCATTATTAATGAAAAAAGAAAAAAAAACTGTCAAGATAATTTTCTTCAAATTTAAACCATATCGATCAAGGCATTTTTGAGATTTTTGGGTATTTCATTTTTATTTTGAAGGGTTTTTTAAACCTTAAATATAAATATATCAAAAAGTCCTTTCTTAGTAGATACCTACTGCCTTAGACACAACATCCCGCCAAATTTCAGCTTTTTAGCTAAATGGGAAATAGTGGTTTTGTTGATGAGTGAGTCAGCTAACGATGTGATAGATCGATAGGACTTTTCCTGGAAACTTCAAGAATGATGTTTGAACTGAAAAACATTTCTTTGCTTCCTCTTCAAGTTCACGGCTAGACCTCAAGTGACTTATCTGAAGTGTACCAAGCTTGGAACTTAAAAGAATATGGCTATTTTCCCCTCCTATAGAACTCAGGATATTATTTTGAATTTTTGTTTTGTAAAAAGAAATATTTTTTTCTCCTGAAATTTAAGTGTGAAAGACAAGACGCTAAAATGAATTTAAGTTAAAACTTTTCAAATTTGATTTATTTTCTGTCATTTTATTGACTAAAGCTACCAATCCATCAAACTACTGTATACCAAACATCATTTGTCATAACCTAATTTACAAGCTACTGTTTTCAACAAGGATGATTAATTGATTCATTACAATATTCACCTGAGTAATCGATTTTCAATATATCAATTTGTTGCAGTCCTAGTGATAAATTATCAGCTCACTGTCAAACTGTAGTACATAGCTCCAAAATACATATCATGCTACAAGAAGGCTGTGTTTACACTACCACTTTGATGTGAAACGATTTTGATTTTTCTATGACTTCCACATGTCTGATGCGGATCATATTTTGATGAA
>JANRMT010062806.1:8027861-8039173 GCA_026402145.1 Polypterus bichir lapradei | reverse complement strand
AGATTGGACACAGGGCACTTTTGTATGTGGTCCTGAATTCTGATTCAATTCCTATCATCCAATTCTCAATCTCAATTTAAACAGAATGGATTTTCACTCAAGAATGTGGCTTATGTCATTTTTTTGCCTCATAGGACACATTAAAACAAATCGTAGTAAACAAAGTGAATGGTCAATAGTATGGCAAAGAAAGACTTTTTTTTTTTATATATTTATGGGATGATAAAGCTACTCATTATTTGAACATATGTTGTGCTTCTAAAACAGAAATTGTTTTACTTGTGTCACCAGAGTACAATATTTGTGAAGCAAATGCATCCAGCACAATGTGAATGTGCTTTGTGTAGAATCTAGCAATACAAAACACAAAGCAGAAAAATAAGCATTCACTTCAAGAACAGCATCAACTTGACTAGGCGCTCTCAAATACTACTGCACATGGCAAATTCAATGTTAAATGCTGTCAGATATATTCTGGCACTCTGTGTAATGAATGACCTCACCCTACTTTATATGCATATTCCAGAAATCATTCTTCTGAAACAACTGACACACCAATTCCTCTTGAATTTACATTAACACCATTAACCGCAATGCAAGGATCAAGGTATTTTTGTCTTTTCTCCAACATATTAATTTAATAGGTATTAGGAAAAAATATATAAATGGTGGGGATGGCCTATGGTGTAAGCCAAAAAAATTTACATTGTACACAAATTAAAATTTCAACAAGGCAAAATATAGATCACTAAATGGCCCAGAAAGACCTATGCCCACCCACTTTGCCCACTGGCACACCCAGTTTTGTAGTTTAGCTTTATTTTACTGGGTTTTTTTTATATTATACATCCCCTTTGATTAAAACATTAATTTAAAACTATCATATCAAGACCACTATTATATTAACTTTACAGTGATGAAGTAACTCCTAAAGTAAAGTATATGTAGAGTATATGAATGGAGAATCTACTGAGCAAGTCTGCTCAGGTTTAAAAAAGATAAATAAATAAGACCAGACTAAATTTTACCAATCCCTCAAGTTATCTGACGTTAAAGTGGTGGATCCCAACTTGTAACTGAACTTTCCAATCTTACTTACATTGGATACACCCTATTAAAGGGAAAAATGAGCAAGGAAAGAACCGTGAACGACGTCTCAACAAAAAAGCATAGCGGTTTTACTAGCAAATTTTGGTGACTAGCGACGGGATTGCTACCTACACAATTAGCTGGAAAATCTACAACTACTTCGAGAAGGTCAGTCAGTCATTCACGAGTCATCAACTAAATCAGTACTAAAAGTTCCAGGTTTATGTTATAGCGACTCTCTGGGTCGAATAAAGTATACCGAAAGACACGGTCTTTTTGGACAAAGGTGTACAGACATTTCGGCAATAGCTTAATTGAGGTCATGTTCGCTCGCTGATACATAGACTGGAAACGTGCACATCAGTTATATTCAAAAGGTGAGTCTAATGGGACACCGCCTCGTAAATACATGAACTTAACCGTCACCAAAAACGAAAAAAATGTATTTAACTTTTAAAACGGCAATTGTAATGTATGCGAGTCAGACGATAAAATAACTGACCAACCCTTTGATAACATTCTGTCGCCGTTGCTGACTCTCATTAGAAATCCACAAAAATACTACAGTAATGAGGCCAAATTTGAGACAAATAAGTATATACAGGAAAAACGGTTAAAAGTTATTTCCACGCTGAAATGGAAAGGTTGAAAACACGACATTTGGAATGTATAGCCCTCAACAGGTATGCCAGGAACGAAGCCGTATGTACATGATTCCACCTCCGAAATTTGGAAGGACAGCACTGGTGTAGTGGATTCCTTTAAAACTTATAGAGCTTATCCGTCGAACTGGGTGCAAGGCAAGAACCAACCCCTTGTCGGACCGCTGCGTTCTCATTCCTATCCGCGGATAATCAAGAGGTAATCTTCCAGTCAGCACCAGTATCTTATCCAAAGCTTGTTTATGACTGACCACTGATCCTACCATGAAAGGCTCCCATTTCGAGAAGTGTTTTAAGAAAATGGATAGATGTTCTGGAAGACTGGCCTATAAAATAGATCAACCTATCCAAGCAATACAACATACAGCAGACAAGCAACATTAGCTTTCTTACCTCAAAAATCATTACTATCAGCTATTAATAGTGTCATTGCTACCAGCAATATTAAAAACGCACAAAACTTGAGATACAAAGGCATCACAGGCTACTTGTCTAATCACGTTTAAAATACCACCTGTACCTAATTTCCACCTGTATGTATTAAGCAAGCAAAGGACATAACATCCTAAGAAATAAGTAAACAGAAATGGATTGTTAATGTAAACAATTACATTAATCTGATCAATTACCTTCAGAAAGTAGCTCCAAAGGAGTCCCAAAAGAGACATAATCCAACTGCTCAGTCGGTGCCGCCATGATGACAACTTAAGCAGCTCAGGAGATACTGTAAACAATTGTTAGAGATTTATACTCTGCTGCCATCTGCTGTTCGGGATGTATAATCGTCACTGTGCCAAATTCAAACACATTGAACGAAAAGTAAAATAGTTTAATTCAGTAAAATAGAAAGGATCTCTCTATTGAAGCTTACTTTATATTACTAATGAATATATTCTGTTTTCGTAAAATCGATTGTCGCCTGCGTGTTTTGAGGACTGTCTAGAAAATGAAGCGATGTCTTTAACATTCAGCCTTAAGACACATATCGGAAAGCAATGTGCACCAGCTCCGCAATAACTTGTTACTACTGGAAAGGTATGTTGTCACTTAAGGATTATAAAACCCAGCCACAGGGTGTTTCTATCATGGTGTGGATAGGAAGAGAAATGGTGTTGGGGTTATTCTGAAGAAACAGTATGTCAAGAGTGTTTTGGATGTGTAAAGAGCGTCAGACAGAGTAATGATTATGCAGCTGGAAATTGGAAATGTGATGATGAATTTTATTAGTGAATATGCCCCGTAAGTTGGGTGTGCAATGGATGAGAAAGAAGATTTTTGGACTGAGTTGGATGAAGTGATGAACTGATGAACAGTGTACCCAAAGGACAGAAAGTGTTGATTGGAGCAGATTTCAATGGACATGTTGGTGAAGGGAACAGAGGAGACAAGAAGTTAATGGGTAGGTATGGTGTCAGAGGTCAGAGGATAGTGGATTTTGCTAAAAGGATGGACATGGCTGTGGTGAATATGTATTTTAAGAAGAGGGAGGAACATAATGTTACATACAAGATTGGAGAAAGATGCACACAGGTAGATTATATCCTATGCAGAAGAGTCATTCTGAAGGAGATTGAAGACTGCAAAGTGGTGGCAGGGGAAAGTGTAGTTAAGCAGCATAGGATGGTGGTCTGTAGGATGATGTTGGAGATCAAGATGAGGAAAAGAGTGAGGGCAGAGCCAAGGATCAAATGGTGGAAGTTGAAAAAGGAAGACTGCAAGGTTCAGTTTAGGGTGAAGGTGAGACAGGCACTGGGTGATAGTGAAGAGTTACCAGACACCTGGGAAACTACAGCAGATGTAGTAAGTGTAACAGCAAGAAGGGTGCTTGGCGTGACATCTGGACAGAGGAAGGAGGAAAAGGAAACCTGATGGTGGATTGGGGAAGTACAGGAGAGTACGAGGGGGGACCCAAAAATAACCGGAAATATTTTTAAAACATGTTTAATTTAATTTTCTGTACAAACTACAATTAGTCCCCTTCAAAGTACTCTCCATTGGCAGAAATACACTTATCTAACCGTTTGTTCCATTGTTCAAAACATTTTTTAAATTCATCTGAAGTAATGCCCATTAATGCTCTGGTCGTTTCTTGTTTTACCTCTTCGACGCCTTCCTTTCAAGTCTTTTTTCATCCGAGGTAACAAAAAGAAATCACACGGAGCCAAATCCGGTGAGTAGGGTGGGTGGTTCAGGGTTGTCATACCGTTTCAATAACAATAGTTTCTGCAACACTCAAGAAGAAAACAAAATTTCACTGCCGTGCGTTGCTCATGCTAATCGGCCATCATAAAAAAACGACGCTTGCACAAAACTACTTTTACAAAATTCACTGAACACAAGCACAGCCTTCCAGACTGATGGCACTTGGCAGACTGACTTGTGACGAGTGTAACTAGATCGCCCTAGCGGCGCAACCACGTACTACAAGTACCAACCTAACAACAACAAAATTCCGGTTATTTTTGGGGCCCCCCTCGTATATAGAGGAAGAGGATGGCAAAGAAGAAGTGGCTTAGTCAGAAAGATACAGAAAGTAGACAAGATTAAAAGTAGATAAGGCGCAAAGTGAAGAGAGAGGTGGCGAAGGCTAAAGAAAAGGCGTATGATGAGTTGTAGGACACAAAGGAAGGAGAAAAGGACCTGTACCAATTGTCTAGACAGAGGGACCGAGCTGGGAAAGATGTGTAGCAGGTTAGGGTAATAAAGGATAAAAATGGAAACGTACTCACAAAAAAGAGAGTGTGTTGAGCAGATGGAAAGAGTACTTTGAGAGGCTGATGAATGAAAAGAACAAGAGAGAAGAGGTTGGATGATGTGGAGATAGTGAATCAGGAAGTGCAACGGATTAGCAAGGAGGAAGTAAGGACAGCTATCAAGAGGATGAAAAATGGAAAGGCCATTGGTCCAGATGGTATATCTGTGGAAGCATGGAGGTGTTTAGAGGAGGTGGCGGTGGAGTTTTTAAAAAGATTGTTTAATGGAATCTTAGAACGTGAGAGGATGCCTGAGGAGTGGAGAAGAAGTGTAATAGTGTCAATCTTTAAGAATAAAGGGGATGTGCAGGACTGTAGTAACTACAGAGGGATAAAATTGATGAGCCACAGCATGAAGTTATAGGAAAGAGTAGTGGAAGCTAGGTTAAGAAGTGAGGTGATGATTAGTGAGCAGCAGTATGGTTTCATGCCAAGAAAGAGCACCACAGATGTTTGCTATGAGGATGTTGATGGAGAAGTATAGAGAAGGCCAGAAGGAGTTGCATTGCATCTTTGTGGACCCGGAGAAAGCATATGACAGGGTGCCTCGAGAAGAGTTGTGGTATTGTATGAGGAAGTCGGGAGTGGCAGAGAAGTATGTAAGAGCTGTTCAGGATATGTATGAGTGAAGTGTGACCGTGGTGAGGTCTGCGGTAGGAGTGACGGATGCATTTAAGGTGGATGTGGGATTACATCAGGGATCAGCTCTGAGCCCTTTCTCATTTGCAATGGTGATAGACAGATTGACAGACGAGATTAGACATTAGTCCCCGTGGACTATGATGTTTGCTGACGACATTGTGATCTGTAGCGATAGTAGGGAGCAGGTTGAGGAGACCCTGGAGAGGTGGAGATATGCTGTAGAGAGGAGAGGAATGAAGATCAGTAGGAACAAGACAGAATACATGTGTGTAAATTAGGGGTAGGTCAGTGGAATGGTTAGGATGCAAGAAGTAGAGTTGGCGAAGGTGGATGAGTTTAAATACTTGGGATCAACAGTACAGAGTAATGGGAATTGTAGAAGAGAGATGAAAAAGAGAGTGCAGGCAGGATGGAATGGGTGGAGAAGAGTGTCAGGAGTAATCTGTGACAGACAGGTATCAGCAAGAGTGAAAGGGAAGGTCTACAGGACGATGGTGACACCATCTATGTTATATGGGTTGGAGACGGTGGCAGGAGAGAGAGCTGGAGGTAGCAGAGTTAAAGATGTTAAGGTTTGCATTGGGTGTGACAAGGATGGATAGGATTAGAAAAGAGTACATTAGAGGGTCAGCTCAAGTTGGACGGTTGGAAGACAAAGTCAGAGAGACGAGATTGCGTTTGTTTGGACATGTGCAGAGGAGAGATGGTGAGTATATTGGGAGAAGGATGCTAAGGATAGAACTGCCAGGGAAAAGGAAGGCCTAAGAGAAGGTTTATGGATGTGGTGAGGGAGGACATGCAGGTGATGGGTGTAACAAAACAAGATGCCATAGACAGGAAGATATGGAAAAAGATGATCCGCTGTGGCAACCCCTAACGGGAGCAGCCGAAAGAAGAAGAAAAAAGGTGATTTGAAAAGTACAGAATACCAGGTACCTGTTACAGTTTTGAAATGATAGCAAGGTAATTCATCCAGACCATGTTACCATAAATATTAAAAATTATATATATATATCTTGTCACACACGTGCAAGTAGGAGGCATCTAAAGGGCCTGAGTAATGGTACTTCCACCATAGACCAGGGGCAGGTTGTGCTAACTGTCTTTCTCAGTTACTTGCAGACCATTCCCATGTCATCCCACCAGGTTCTGGCACCCTTGATGACATAACTTCCGGATCCGGTCACAGAGATGATGTCACTTCTGGTCCTGACAATGTCACTTCCTGAACAGGCCTTTAAAGCTGCCATCTTGACTGTCTGTGATCAGTTCTGTTTTGGACTCAGTCGTGTGAAAATCTCTGTTCAATTATTGCTATTTTAGCAGCCAGGATACAATATACAGGTGATTGCCCCAACCCTT
This sequence comes from Polypterus bichir lapradei, assembly GCA_026402145.1. Taxonomy (NCBI): domain Eukaryota; kingdom Metazoa; phylum Chordata; class Cladistia; order Polypteriformes; family Polypteridae; genus Polypterus; species Polypterus bichir. The sequence goes on along the minus strand of JANRMT010062806.1, from coordinate 8,032,665 downwards.
TATCATGTCTTTTGGCATTATTTGTCACATTGCCATAGTCGGCAGGATGGGTTCCCAGAAGAAGCCGGGACCAGGACAAAGATCTAACCAGGTGGGAAAGTACCGGGGCTGAGTTCCTGAGTGTGGGGAGTTCGTTCGGGGGTCAGGAACGACTTGGGACAGGCTTTACTCCCAAATAGTAACTCCGTTCCAGAGTCCCCGGGCCGCTGGGCATGCAACCTGCCTGGGAACGAGGTTAAATTCAAGTGGAAGGGGCGAGGCGGTTTATGCGCACTTGCTAACCCCCTGAAGGTGTCACATGCGGGACCTGTAGTCGTTAATGGTTATAAACTTGAAGCCTTGTTTGACTCCGGCAGAAACATTTCCATTGTTGTTTGCCGATATGTTTCTTACCGTGTCAATGGATTAAAATAGAGACCATATTCCCTAATAATAGAGATATATTACATGTATACACGGTGAAACCCGCAAATACAAAACCAGACTATATTTCGTTAGGGGGGAATCGCTTAAAAAATTTCCCATGGTGGTCCTTCCCAATCCAGCTTTTCCACTAATTCTGGAGCGAGACTGGTCTGATAATAAATGTGGTAGACTATTGACTACACCTATTCAAAACTTAGGCCTAGTGACAGACAGAAACGAACAGTCTCAAGCTGTCTCTACGCTGTGTAATCAGCTGGCAGAGAGAGGTACGAAAGCCCACAAGGAGGATGGGGAGACTCCTGGTCTGTCGCAGGCAAACACGTCATCCACCCGCGCCGCAACCATTCGGGAGGAATCTCCGTCCCTTGAGGTTTGACCGGATCCTCTCTCTCCGAGATACACTTTCAGTTTAGAGAAATGCCAGCTTCTTTAAAAAGGGAGCAGTGGAACGATGACTCCCTAAAATTTGCCAAAAATACAGTGGTTCTAGCCACAGGAACCTCACTTGATGATCTATTATATCAGGTTGCAGAGCATTACTGGGAGGTCCGGAAACTGCTGTTAATTCCACGAACTTACCGGCGGCAAATTTGTGAGTTACCACATGCCCACCTCCTTGGAGGCCATTTAGGCTCCGACAAAATGTTAGAGCGGATCAAGCACCGATTTTATTGGCCGGGAATTAACAAGGAGGTTCTCCATTTTTGTATTTCTTGTCCGGAATGTCAATTGTGGCAAATTCCTAGGAGGGACAATGCTCCTTTCATTCCCCTTAATTGATGTTCCCTTTGAAAGAATCAGGGTTGATATAGTAGGACCCCTAGAGCCCACCACCCATATACAGTGGGATGCAAAAGTTTGGGCAACCTTGTTAATAGTCATTATTTTCCTGTATAAATCATTGGTTGTTACGATAAAAAATGTCAGTTAAATATATCATATAGGAGACACACACAGTGATATTTGAGAAGTGAAATGAAGTTTATTGGATTTACAGAAAGTGTGCAATAATTGTTCAAACAAAATCAGGCAGGTGCATAAATTTGGGCACCACAAAAAAGAAATGAAATCAATATTTAGTAGATCCGCCTTTGGCAGAAATTACAGCCTCTAAACGCTTCCTGTAGGTTCCAATGAGAGTCTGGATTGTGGTTGAAGGTATTTTGGACCATTCCTCTTTACAAAACATCTCTAGTTCATTCAGGTTTGATGGCTTCCGAGCATGGACAGCTCTCTTTAACTCACACCACAGATTTTCAATTATATTCAGGTCTGGGGACTGAGATAGCCATTCCAGAACGTTGTACTTGTTCCTCTGCATGAATGCCTTGGTGGATTTTGAGCAGTGTTTCGGGTCGTTGTCTTGTTGAAAGATCCAGCCCCAGCGCAGCTTCAGCTTTGTCACTGATTCCTGGACATTGGTCTCCAGAATCTGCTGATACTGAGTGGAATCCATGCGTCCCTCAACTTTGACAAGATTCCCAGTCCCTGCACTGGCCACACAGCCCCACAGCATGATGGAACCACCACCATATTTTACTGTAGGTAGCAGGTGTTTTTCTTGGAATGCTGTGTTCTTTTTCCTCCATGCATAACGCCCCTTGTTATGCCCAAATAACTCAATTTTAGTTTCATCAGTCCACAGCACCTTACTCCAAAATGAAGCTGGTTTGTCCAAATGTGCTTGAGCATACCTCAAGCGGCTCTGTTTGTGCTGTGGGCGGAGAAAAGGCTTCCTCTGCATCACTCTCGCATACAGCATCTCCTTGTGTAAAGTGCGCCGAATGGTTGAACGATGCACAGTGACTCCATCTGCTGCAAGATGATGTTGTAGGTCTTTGGTGCTGGTCTGTGGGTTGACTCTGACTGTTCTCACCATTCGTCGCTTCTGTCTATCCGAAATCTGTCTTGGTCTGCCACTTCGAGCCTTAACTTGAACTGAGCCTGTGGTCTTCCATTTCCTCAATATGTTCCTAACTGTGGAAACAGACAGCTTAAATCTCTGGGACAGCTTTCTGTATCCTTCCCCTAAACCATGATGGTGAACAATCTTTGTCTTCAGGTCATTTGAGAGTTGTTTTGTGACCCCCATATTGCTACTCTTCAGAGAAAATTAAAGGATGAGGGAAACTTACTATTGACCCCCTTAAATACTCTTTCTCATTATAGGATTCACCTGTGTATGTAGGTCAGGGGTCACTGAGCTTACCAAGCCAATTTGAGTTCCAATAATTAGTTCTAAAAGTTTTGGAATCAATAAAATGACAACGGTGCCCAAATTTATGCACCTGCCTGATTTTGTTTGAACAACTATTGCACACTTTCTGTAAATCCAATAAACTTCATTTCACTTCTCAAATATTACTGTGTGTGTCTCCTATATGATATATTTAACTGACATTTTTTATCGTAACAACCAACGATTTATACAGGAAAGTAATGACTATTAACAAGGTTGCCTAAACTTTTGCATCCCACTGTACATAAATATATATTAGTCCTCGTGGATTATGCCACCTGATATCCAGAAGCTGTTCTTTTATGCTCAGCTATATCTAAGGCAATTGCACTGGAATTGGTAGGGGTCTTTGCGAAAGTAGGCATCCCTAAAGAAGTCCTAATAGACCAGGGGATGCCTGTGAATTTCCCCTTGGGATTAATAAAGTATCTATCTATCTATCTACCCATCTGTCTATCTTTTACCTCAGAGACGTTCAGGGAAACGGCCAAGTTACTGAAGATAAAGCACTTAAAGACCGCGGTGTATCATCCTCAAACCGACGGTCTAGTGGAGAGGTTTAATCAAACTCTCAAGCAGATGTTTCGCAAGGTGGTCAGCGGGGATGGGAGGAATTGAGATCAACTCCTCCCCCTCGTTCTCTTTGTCTATCAGGAGGTCCCACAAGCCTATACGGGGTTCTCACTTTTAGAATTGTTATATGGATGACAGACATCCTTAAGTTCGGCAAGGAGTTAAATCTTAAAACAAGGCGGGAGCTGGAATCAGCTATCCTGTCCATCACGGAGGTGGTGAGTGAATAACCTGGAAGGACCTCTCTGATTGTATATGACATAGTGACTAAATCAGAGCTTATAGTCTGAGTGCGCCCTTATAGACTTCCCAAGGCAAAGAAATCAGAAGTGGAACTGGAAATCAAGCAAATGCTGGAACTAGGAGTGATAGAGGAAAGTTATAGTCTCTGGTCCAGTCTGATTGTCTTGGTTAGTAAGCCTGATGGAAGTTGGAGGTTTTGCATTGACTTCCGTCGGCTTAACCAGGTCTCCCAATTTGACGTTTATCCCATGCCTCGTGTGGACGACCTTTCTGACCACGCTTGATATGGATACGGATTCCGCAAAGGTTAAGGCCACGTTTTGCACCCCTAGCGGACACTGGCAGCGGACACAACATCACTTCCGGTTCCGGCTTCAGAGATGACGTCACTTCCTGAACGGGCCTTTCAACCCACCATCTTGACTGTCTGTGATCAGTTCTGTTTTGGACTCAGTCGTGTGAATATCTCTGTTTAATTATTGCTATTTTTGCAGCCAGGATACAATATACGGGTGGCTGCCCCAAGACCTTTATCATGTCTTGGCATTGGCATTATATATAACTAGCAGAATACCCGCGCTTCGCAGCGGAGAAGTACTGTGTTAAAGAAGTTATGAAAAAGAAAAGGAAAAATTTAAAAAATAACGTAACTTGATTGTTAATGTAATTGTTTTGTCATTGATATGAGTGTTGTTGTCATATCTATCTATCTATATATATATATTGTGATGGATGTCCGGCAAGAGTTGCCGGCCCTCATCCCCAGGCCGCCAGGAGGAGCTCTCCCGACAGCATGGACGTGCCCCGAGTTCCAGCAGGGCCTCATGGACTTTGTAGTTTTTATACACAGCCCTGCTGGATACCTTGGGGACCACAAGGAGTCGCTGTAGGAGTCTATGAGCCTCGCTATGTGCCCTATAACCTGGAAGTGCGTCCTGGTCACGTGAACGGGAGGAATGACGTACTTCCAGGTTGAAGAAAAGAGAAGTTTTACCTGACCCGGAAGTGATAGAAAGTCACGTGGACTGAGGGACAAACACTTCTGGGTCAAGGAGTATAAAGGACTCTGGGAGATCCCAGACAGACGAGCTGAGTTGGGAGGCAGGGTGGCTAAGCGTCTGGGAGTGGAGGATTGGTTTATTATTTGTGATTGTTATTGAGAATTGTGGAGAGGAGCGTGCTTTGTGCACTTTATTATTATAATAAATAATTATTTGGATTTTTATCTGGTGTCTGACGTGTAGTCTGAGGGTACAAGGGTGCGAGCGAACCCTAATTCTGTCACAATATATATATATATATATATATATATATATATATATA
>JANRMT010062806.1:7972211-8007861 GCA_026402145.1 Polypterus bichir lapradei | reverse complement strand
AAAAAAAATATTAAAGAGTGATAAAAATGCTGGTTAAACTGACAATATTTTTGTATAATGTTAACTTTTACCCCCCTGGGTGGAATTGAAGAGTCGCATAGTGTGAGGGAGGAATGATCTCATAAGTCTGTCACTGGAGCAGGATAGTGACAGCAGACTGTCGCTGAAGCTGCTCCTCTGTCTGGAGATGATACTGTTCACTGGATGCAGTGGATTCTCCATGATTGACATGAGCCTGCTCAGCGTCCATCGCTCTGCCACAGATGTCAAACTGTCCAGCTCCATGCCTACAATAAAGCCTGCCTTCCTCACCAGTTTGTCCAGGCGAGAGGCGTCCCTCTTCTTTATGCTGCCTCCCCAGCACACCACGGTGTAGAAAAGGGCACTCGCCACAACAGTCTGATAGAACATCTGCAGCATCTTATTGCAGATGTTGAAGGATGCCAGCCTTCTAAGAAAGTATAGTCGGTTCTGTCCTTTCTTGCACAGAGCATCAGTATTGGCAGTCCAGTCCAATTTATCATCCAGCTGCACTCCCAGGTATTTATAGGTCTGCATGCTCTGCACACAGTCACCTCCGATGATCACGGGGTCCATGGGGGCTCCTTGGTTTTGTTGGTGTTCAGTTGTAGTTGGTTTGAGTCACACCATTTAAAAGTCCTTGGTTAGGTTGCTATACTCCTCCTCCTGCCCACTCCTGATGCAGCCCACAGTAGCAGTGTCATCAGCGAACTTTTGCACGTGGCAGGACTCCGAGTTCTATTGGAAGTCCGATGTATATAGGCTGAACAGGACTGGAGAAAGTACAGTACCCTGCAGTACTCCTGAGCCGCTGACCACAATGTCAGACCTGCAGTTCCCGAGACGCACATACTGAGGTCTGTCTGTAAGATAGTCCACAGTCCATGCCACCAGGTATGAATCTACTCCCCTCTCTGTCAGCTTGTCCCTGAGGAGCAGAGGTTGGATTGCGTTGAAGGCGCTAGAGAAGTCCAGAAACATAATTCTTACTGCACTACTGCCTCTGTCCAAGTGGGAAACATAACCAGGTGGAAAGTACCATGGCTGAGTTTCCAAGTGGGTGGTTTGTTTCGGAGTTCAGAAAGATCAGGTACAGGCTGCGCTCCCAAAACACATAACCAGGTAAACTAAAAAACACAGGGAGTGTTTGGGAGGAGCACATAAGATTGGGCTGGTCCCTATGGGGGAAGTGAAGGGGGCTTATTATGCTCTCTCGGAGGCCTCAATTAAATATGGGGCCACCCCAGACCAGCAGGTGGCTAAAGTAAAGGGCTGGCATTTTGACCCAGAGCAGTCAACCTAGTTTTTGGCTTTGGCTCTGTGGAAGGAAATAGGGCAGTGGTTAAGGCCATTTCAGCATACTGCCGTACAAATTGTGGAGCAGGTGGCCTGCTTCCTATTACTCACCAGCCTCCCGAATAATTTCACCCAGCCAGTCTGGGGAACATTTAAAAATATGAGCAAACTCATAGAGTTCATTGAAACAGCTAGGACAGCCTCACCATCTCAGAGGGCAGAACTGCTCTTTAGGGGATGCCAGAAGGAGTATGTACCAAAATCTCTGCCCCTCCCTTACAAGCCAGAGCCTGTTCCGAAGTCCCCAGACTTGCGGGGACGCTGCTTACTCAGGAATAAAGGGGAGGTAAATGAGAGAGAGAGAGAGGGGAGGTTGGTGTTCTCTGACAAATCCTTTGATGATCCCACATACAGGAGTGGCGATTTGTAAATGGGTTTAAAACTGAAGCCTTATTTGATTCCGGCAGCAACATTTCCATTGTTGACCGCCGGTTTGTGCTACTGCAATAGTGGTTAAAACTTAAGACCAGCCTAACCTGCGTCCACGGAGAATCCGCTGGTACAGGTCCACCACCTGTATCATCAGTTGCGAAGAATCGCTAAAGAAATTAACCATAGCGGTCCTTCCAAATCCACCATTCCCGGTGATGCTGGGGTGGGACTGGTTTAAAATTAAAAGCTGTTGAACACATACCATTCTTGATGCAAATGTGGGCCTTATTATAGATTGAGATGAAACGTCTCATGCTGCCTCCACATCGTGTAACCAGCCGATGAAGAGAGATGAAGTGGCCACCCAGAGTGATGTGGCGAATCCCAGACCATCATGATCTGATACTTCATCAACAGATGTGATGGAACAGGAGGAACCAATGCCCTTTGAGATTGGTCCATCCTTCAGTATATCCATTGTCACACACATGTGTTTAGGAGACAACTAAAGGGCTTGAATATATGTAATTCCATGCCAGACCAGAGGGTGGCGTAGTACACTAATTTTCCCTCTCGATCTTTTGCAGACCATTCTAGGGAAATCCCGCCCGACTCTGGGGCAGCCAATGACGTCACTTCCGATTCCAGTATTGATGACATCACTTCCTTTACCAGCCTTTAAAGCCACCATCTTGTCTCCAGAAAATCAGTTCTGTTTTGGAGTTGAATGAACATGTCTTTGTTTACGAATCAGTTTTGCAGCCGGGAACAATTATACGGGTGGCTACCCCAAACCTTCTCAATGTTTGATGGTCGTTATTGTGACACCATCTATCCATTATCCAACCTGCTATATCCTAACTACAGGGTCACTTGGTACCCCTTTTTTTTAGACTTGCAGGGCGCTCGTTACTCTGTTAGGTCGTATTGTGTTAGAAAGTAGTGTTTATATAGTTAAGCATTCAACATCTGGGGTGATATGTGAGAGGAAGTTAGAATGTCACTTTTTTGATTTGGTCCTACCATGTGCTTGCAGCTGCAGAGAATACAGCTCTTCAGAAACAGAAATCTGCTTCCATCCAGTCTTTTTATTCCTGAAAAGGGTTCCATTCACTTTGGAAATTATATCTTGTTAAACTAATCAACTGCATGGATTAAAGCATAAGTACTTGCAATAAATGTTTAAAACATGTTTTACATTTAATATGTTTTATCTGCAGTACATCAGACATTTTCTTACTGTGTTGGACTCTGTTCTGGTTATTTTCAGGTGTCAAAATAATGACTGTGATAGTAAATATACCTTGTTTGTACTTTGTGCAAAACAACTTATAAAACGGATGTTTATTTTATTTACAGTACATGATTTCATTGAAAAAATTTTACTTCTTTCTGTCTTCATTTTATAAAGTATTTTTAATGTCTATGTAATTATAATTTTATAAGTTTAGCAGGAGCACCACTAAATATCATTTTTGCTCACCAATGTTTAATTTTGTGTTTTCTTATCTCATCTGTTTTCCTTTTGTTCTGCTTCTACAGGCGTTTTTTGCACCCCCTTATAGTAACCTTTGTTAGTTATTATTTAGCTGACGCCTTTCTTCATGGCCACGTACCACATTTACAATACAATTGGTTACATTTCTTTTGTTTTTCCAGTTGGAACTTTGGCAAGTAAAGCGACATTACTGTGTAGATTGTTTTTTTTTGTTCTTTATTTCACCTTTACTTCACCTACAATTTCTTGTATTAGGAATTTGTTAGTTTTCGCATACCCCTTGGGGTCAGAGCGCAGGGTCAGCCATTGTACAGCACCCCTGGAGCAATTGAAGGTTAAGGGCCTTGCTCAAGGGCCCAGCAGAGTAGGATCTCTTTTGGCAGTGACGGGGATTTGAACCGGCAACCTTCAGGATACCAGTGCAGATCCTTAGCCTCAGAGCCACCACTCCGCCCATTTGGTTTGTTTAGTGGTTTTTCAACAGGATGCCTGCCCCAAACAACATTTGGCCCAAGGCACGCTCCAACCTTGAACAGAGCACTAGTTTCTTACTGGTCTAATACATAGCCATATTTGCATGCATACTTCAGATTTTCCAGTTAACATGACATGTGCATGTTCGAGACAAGCTGTCATGGTGAGGACATGCAAGCCTCATAAAGAAAATGACTGAGCGTAATATTTGAACTTAAGAGAGTGTATCTTTGAAGGAGTAGTTCAATTGTGTTACTATGCTATACCACAATAAGCTTTATTCATTTATTACTTGATTGTGTGATACAGAGTACTTTTTTCTAACAGATAAAAACAAAATTAATTTATTGCATGTTATATGAACACTTATATAATGAAATGTCTCAATAAGAAAAATGTCAACTAGGGCAATTTGATGAACGATAATTGAGGTTCAGGGGCAAGAACTGCAGGCGACATGGTCTCTTAACCTAGACAAGTAAATCAAGCCTTTCCCAAAATTCCCCAAGACTCTTCGCAATATATCTCCTTTCAAAACAATATATATTCTTTTACTTTGCATGCACCAATAAAATATGCTTGTGTTGTTCTATTTTAGCTTTAATTCTACCTCATAAATATGTGCAATATTTTTAAAACACCTGTCCATTTTCATATATCGTTATCCACTAGAGGGCCATCGTGTACAGTATGTTTCTACATATTTTGTGTTGTACTTCTTTTACTTTTTTGCACCCTCTTATGGTTAACTTTGAAATTCCAGTTTTATTTTTAAAGAGGTAACACTATATAAAAATATAATAGTTTCAAAAGCCCGGTATACTTCTACTGTAGTACTTTTTATTGAGTAAACAGGATGCAGATAAACCTCTTCTGTTCACAGTATGCCATTTAAATATATTTGTACTGTCTTTAAATATTTTATTTTTATATGACACATTTAATAGATAGATAGTGTAACTAAAGTGTAGGACAAGACAAAGAGTTGATGGGCCAGATTGGCACCCTATTCAATAACCAATGTTGAAAACAAAAGTTCACACAATAATAACAATGCTTTCTTAAAGGAATACTCCACCCAAAAGTGACTTTTTTTATAAGTTATTACCACATTTAGATTTATGAGAAAAAATGTAATCTCATATTTTTGTGGAGATTTTAGATAACAGCCTTTCTGGTAAAAAAGGAGCCTCTGGTGACCAGTACTGGACAATAAGCAATATCACAAGTGTTCATAAAAAAATCTCCTGCTACTAGTGTAAATTCCATAATTTAACAAAAATGAATTGCAAGCACTGATATATGTTATACGGGGATGCTCTGGTATTTATTAATGTTGGTTTTTAGGATTTTCATTCCATTTTTCCAGGTGTTCTGGTTGTTTAACCCACTATTTACTAAAGAGGATGCTAGTTTGACTTGCTTTAAATCATTTATCTTTTTCTATAAAGTTTCACTGAAATATGTCTGGCCATTTTTCTTTTAGCAACAATAATAATAATATTCTTATATATAATCTTATATAAAACACTACTGTGGCTGTACATTTGTCTGTCCAGGATTTTAAATCACCTGTAGCTCACAAACCGTTCGAACTACTGATCTGAAATTTAGTACACATATACTATGTAACATCTACTATCCACTTCTGGGGTGATAATTGACCTCCAAGGTTATTCCTCTTTTTATTTTTATTTTATTTTATTGTAGAATCAACTCTTGGCAATGGCCAGCAGGGCAGCATTGCGGCACATGCATACAGGCGCCATTCTCATCCCTGCCACCTTCGCCATCACTTCCCCTACCTTTTCATATCTTAAAACATTATTGAGGCAGATTGAAAACTTAAGTGCCAGCTTAAGTGAAAAATTAAGGAAAACGTACTGAGTAATTGCAACACAAACACTGACTTTATCAGTTTTAACGTGAAAAGATGCCGACAAAAGAAGAGAAGAAGCGGGCCACTAGGGTGGAGAAAAGAAGAACTGCTCAGGAAGCAGCAAGCACATCATTCTCTGAGCAAACAAATGCTGAATGTACAGAGAAAGAGTATGAAAACTATGAAAGCTCAAGTCAAGTGTATTCACTGCACGTTATCATGCAGTGTGCCGTTACTGGTAACAATAATAATAATAATAATAATAATGGGGTGACAGTGGCGCAGTGGCTGCCTCACAGTAAGTTAGACCATGGTTCATATTCCTGGTCCTCTCTGCGTAGAGAGTGTATGTTCTCGTTTTGTCTACATGGGTTTGTTCTGGGTGCTTTGGCTTCATCCCACAGTCCAAAAACATGCTGGTTAGGTGGATTGCTTACACTATATTGCCCATGGTGTGTGTGTGAATGTGTTCACTCTGAAATGGACTGGTGCCCTGTCCAGGGATTGTTCCTGTCTTCTGCCCTATGCTTGCTGGGATAGGCACCCCACAAACCAGCTCAGGATTAAGAAAGCTTGGAAAATGGTATAGTATGGTATGGTATGGTATGGTATGGTATGGTATGGTATTATAGTGGGTCTGATACTAAAGTAACTACTAAACCTTGGTGTAATTTGTGCAGTTGTTTTCGTTCCACCCTCAAAACTTCATGCATTGTATTGTGTTTTTTGTGAAAGCTGTTAGTAAAATTTTGTTTTCAAGGTAAAATTTAAAATGTCAATAGTTATTGTCAACATTATTTTACAAATATTTAATATCAGAACTATGGGACAATGTGACTTAGGAGATGACAAATACTGGAATTGAATGTTCCTAAGTATGTGGTAACCAAAACCTTTCCCTTAAATTAAAAAATAAAAATAAAAAAACTTATTTTGTTAATAAGGAGTTAAAAGTTACGTTTTTGTCCTACCCTAGTTAATAAGACTTTAATTGTTACAATATTAAAATCAACAGTAAAACAAGTTTTTCTGGTTCCTAGAATGTGCATACATCTGATTTTACTCTTATTACTACTAACTTTTCAAAGGTTTCTTTAACCACCAATGAAATTTCATTGCTTGCTTTATTCTTGCTCCATATGTGAAAGTCATGCCTATGCAAACACCTTGAATAAGGTGTGGTTGCACAGTGAACACTAACCGGTTTTAGCCCGTGTTATATGTATATCATACTCATTATACATTTGCAACAGTCACATAAGTTGTTTGAATTAGTTTTGCTTTGTGCACTGATCCTCTTTTTTGTGTAAAAACTGGTCACAATTGCACTCCGTTGCAGGTAAAGTGCAAGCAGGAGGAGCTGATGACAGTTTTCAATGTAACCTGGCAACTCTGACCCATAATAAGAAAGTATAAAGGCAAATATCCAAGAAACCAGAAGATTCTGAATTTATTTATTCTGGAAAAACAGTGCAGAAAAAATAAATAAAAGTCAGTACATAAGAATTAAATGAAGGTAGAAGAACAATTAGCACTGCAATAATTTCTTCCATATCTGTCATGTGGATAAATTATCCATTGCCCACATGCATCGTAATCTACAGTATGTATGGAAAAACATTGAAAAAAACCTGGAACCTGACCCATTGTGTTCTGGTGTTTCTTTTTAAATTTTTGCAGCTCTACCTTAGCCTCTAAAACTATTTGAAACATAATTGTGGAGGTTTTGAAGGCCAGGAATCCATAGTTACGTTTATTTTCAATTATGTTAAACATGAAATGTGTTCTTCCTCAGCACCATCCTGCTTTTCTTATGGGTATAGACATTTTTGGACCTTCTTTTTCATGGTTGCTCTACAATTGCTAGGTAAGGTCCACTGAAAATGTGTGGCATGTGACATCACCAAGTTGAAGGTATAAAGATCAACCTTATGCACTTCCTGATTGTTCAAGTTTGTGGATACAACCAAAATATCTAGTGTTATTTCCAGTGGAAAAGCAGCATTATACTTTTTAAATGTGTTTCTTTGTGCCGGTCCCAAACCCCGATAAATAAGGAGGGTTACATCAAGAAGGGCATCTGGTGTAAAATTTTGCCAGGTCAATATTTGGACAACAATACTGATTTCCATACTGAATAGGTCAAGACCCAGGTTAACAACGGTCACCACCAGTACTGTTAACCAACAGAGTGTTGGTGGAAATTGGGCTACTGTTGGCCCAAGAAGGCGAAGAAGAGGGGAAAAACGTTTCCAGAGGCAGAGAGAGAAGAGGAAAGTAAAAAGAATGAAAGTGAGGGTAGGACCTTTGAATGTTGGCAGTATGACTAGTAAGGGAAGAAAGTTAGCTCACATGATGGAGAGAAGGAAGGTTGATGTATTGTGCGTGCAAAAGACCAGATGGAAGGGGAGTAAGGCTAAGTGTATTGGAGACGGGTTAAAATTGTTCTACCATGTTGTGGATGGGAGAAGAAATGGTGTAGGGACTATCCTGAAGGAACATTATGTCAAGATTGTTTTGGAGGTGAATAGAGTGTTGGACAGAATGATGACTATGAAGCTGGAAATTGAAGGCATGATGATGAATGTTTTTAGTGCACATGCCTCGCAAGTTGTTTGTGTGATGGATGAGAAAGAAGATTTCTGGAGTGAGTTGGATGGAGTGTACCCAAGGGAGAGAGAGTGTTGATGGGAGCAGATTTCGTTGGACATGTTGGTGAAGGGAACAGAGGAGATGAGGAGGTGATGGGCAGGTATGGTGTCAAGGAGAGAATGGTCAAATGGTAGTAGATTTTGTGAAAAGGATGGACATGGCTATGGTAAATACTTATTTTAAGAAGAAGGAACACAGAGTGGCATACAACAGTGGAGAAAGATGCACACAAGTAGATTATATCCTATAAAGGAGGATCAATCTAAAAGAGATTGGAGAATGCAAAGTGGTGGCAGGAGAAAGTGTAGTTAAGCAACATAGGATGGTGGTCTGTAGGATGATGATGGAGATCAAGAAGAGGAGGAGAGTGAGGGCACAGCCAAGGATCGAATGGTGGAAGCTGAAAAAGGAAGACTGCAAGGTTGAGTTTAGGGAGAAGGTGAGACAGGCACTGGGTGATAGTGAAGAGTTACCTGGGAAACTACAGCAGATGTAGTAAGTGTGACAGCAAGAACGGTGCTTGGTGTGACATCTGGACAGAGGAAGGAGGATAAGGAAACCTGGTGGTGGAATAGGGATTTACAGTAGAGTATACAGAAGAAGAGGTTGTTGAAGAAGAAGTGGCTTAGTCAGAAAGATACAGAACATAGACAGGAATTCTAGGAGATAAGACATAAGGTGAAGAGAGAGGTGCTGAAGGCTGAAGAAAAGGCATATTATGAGCTGTTGGACACTAAGGAGGGAGAATATGACCTGTACCGATTGCCTAGACAGAGGGACCATTCTGGGAAAGATGTGCAGCAGGTTTGGGTGATAAAGGATAAAGATGGACATGAAATAACAAGTGAGGAGAGTGTGTAGAGCTGATGGAAAGAGTACTTTGAGAGGTTGATGAATGAAGAGAATGAGAAAGAAAATGTTGAGCGATGGGGAGATACTGAATCAGGATTCACCTCCGTAACATATCCCGTGTTTGCTCCTTCCTCTCCTTTTCTAATGCTGAGAAACTTGTCCATGCTTTTATCATATCCCGCATCGATTATTGTAATTCACTACTGGCAGGTGCCCCTTCTAATCTTATATCACAGCTCCAGCTTATTCAAACCTCGGCTGCAAGAGTCCTTACTCGAACCAGGAGCAGCGAACATATAACACCCATCCTGCTCCGCCTTTACTGGCTCCCTGTGTCTTACAGAATCGAATATAAAATCCTACTAATAACTTACAAATCCTTAAACAACCTTGCGGCAAACTACATCAGTGACCTTCTCCATCACTATGTGCCTGTCCGCCCACTAAGGTCCTCTGATTCTGGCAATCTTGTTGTGCCCCACACTAATCTACACTCCATGGGTGACAGGGCCTTCAGCTGTATAGTGCCCAGACTCTGGAATGACCCACCGAAAGTAATCAGGTCAGCTGACTCCATGAATTCTTTTAAAAACAACTCAAAACTCATCTGTTCAGGAAGGCTTTTAGCTCTACTTGACTTTACTACCCTTCTCTCAGTTTACCTCTCTGTCAAGATGCTCATGTAACCTTTGTGTGTGTGCTAGACCATCAATTATGTTGTCTGTTAGGCTTTTTTCTCTGAATTAACTGTCTTAATCTTATTTATTTACTTATCTGGTTTGTACAATGCTATATACTGTATACCCTGCCATTCTTTCTTAAATTCTGTGAAGTGCCTTGAGCATGGGAAAGGCGCTATATAAATAAAATGTATTATTATTATTATTATTATTATTATTATTATGGATTAGCAAGGCGGAAGTAAGGATTGCTATGAAGAGGATGAAGAATGGAAAGGTGTTTAGGAGAGATAGCAGTGAATTTTTTAACCAGAATGTTTAATGCAATCTTGGAATGTAAGAGGATGCCTGAGAAGTGTACAGGTACTGAATTTTAAGAATAAGAGAGATGTGCAGAAGTGTAGGGAGGGGTAAAGCTGATGAGCCACAGCATGAAATTATGGGATAGGGTAGTGGAACCTAAGTTAAGAAGTTAGGTGATGATTAGTGAGCAGTAGTATGGTTTCATACTGGGAAAGAGCACTACAGATGCTATGTTTGCGCTGAGGGTGTTAATGGAGAAATATAGAGAAGGCGAGGAGGAGTTGCATTGTATCTTTGTGGGCTTAGAGAAAGCATATAATAGGGTGTCTCAAGAGAAGTTGTGGTACTGTATGAAGAAGTCAGGAGTGGCAGAGAAGTATGTAAGAGTGGTACAGAATATGTAGGAGGGAAGTGTGACAGTGGTGAGGTCTGTGGTAAGAGTGACGGATGCATTCAAGGTAGAGGTGGGATCACATCTGGGATCAGCTCTGAGCCCTTTCTTTTTTGCAATGGTGATGGACAAGTTGACAAATGAGATTAGACAGGTGTCCCCATGAACTATGATGTTTGCATATGACATTGTGATCTGTAGTGAGAGTAGACAGCAGGTTGAGGCAAACCTGAAGAGGTGGAGGTACTCACTGGAGAGAAGGGGAATGAAAGTCAGTAGGAGTAAGATGGAGTACAAGTGTGTAAATGAAAGGAAAGGTGGTGGAAGGGTTCAACTAAAAGGAGCAGAGATGGTGAAGCTAGACAATTTTAAGTATTTGGGTTCAACAGTCCAAGGCAATGGAGAATGCAGAACAGAAGTGAAGAAGAGGGTGTAGGCAGGGTGGACTGTGTGGAAAAGAGTGGCAGGAATGATTTGTGAATGAAGAGTGATAGGGATGGCCTATAAAACAATAGTGAAACCAACTATGTTGTATAGTTAGGAGACAGTGGCACTGACGAAAAGACAGGAGGTGGAGCTGGAAGTGACAGATTTAAAGATGCTATGATTTTAGAATGGAGTAACAAGGGTAGACAGGATTAAAATGAGTATATTAGAGGGAAAACACAGGTACAACAGTTTGGTGACCAAGTGAGAGATGATAGATTGAGATGGTCTCGGCAAGTGCAGAGGAGAGATAAAGGATATATCAGGAAAAGAATATTGAGGATTGAACCGCCAGGCAAAAGGAAAAGAGGAAGGCCAAAGAGGAGGTTTATGGATGTGGTGAGGGAGGACATGAAGGCAGTGGGTGTGACAGAAAATGATGTAAAAGAAGAGTAGATGGAGATGGATGATCTGCTGTGGCAACCCCTAAATGGGAGCAGCCAAAACAAGAAGAAGATTCTAAATGAAATAAGAGGGAACAATGGAAAATGAAGAGCATTAATCCATGTTATTCAACTGAACATTCTTTACATTTTGCAAAGAAAAGTTAAATCCACACTGGTAATGATTCATTATGTAACAGAACAAAAGCAAGATTAAGCCATCTTATTAATTGGTATGCTCTATTAATAGGAGGAACTGGCTTGACACCACTCCATGACCAGGGTTGCCTGCCTTTGACCTAATATACAGTATGATATGGTCTAAGCCAAAAATTCTTTAGGTATAAAAAACAATATTTTATTGTGATAAGGGATTAAAAGAAATACATATTACAAAATATGTAAATAAAAAATTCATATAATGTCACCTGAGGAAGGCTTACATACTAAAGTGGTTTGTCTCTTATCTTTCTTTCTACAATTTTTTTTAGTATGGAAACAACTTTCACACAGCCTTTCGATAACTGCATTAAAATCAATATGTACCAGTGAGTCAACTTCTCATCAGGCTTTCCTGTCATGTAACGTTAGCAATGCTATATACAGTACATACAAATGTGTTTCTCTATTTACAGAGTCCAGTGTGTTATACTAACTGGTTCACATTGTTTACTTGAACATACATTTATTTGCCATTCTGAACATGATTTATAACAAACTATGTGAACCCACACAAGCTGACACATTTACACATCATCTTCTGTCTCTCCTCAGTAATTCATTTAGGGCATGGCTTCTCCTACTAAAAGTTATCCTTCTCGAGATTGCATCTCTGGGATATAAAAGTGAGTTGCAGGAATTACAAGCTGCAAGATCTACCACCCATCTAAACAGAGATATTTTCATTCACTCGATGGTGAATCTGGTAGCCAGCTGTGGAGGGGCTTGTTCTTGTGAATAGAAAGCTTTCTTTCTTTGATTCCCACCAGCACTTTATTGCATAGTAGTTGAGAGGAACAGTAACACAATAAGAAAATCAATTAGGAGAGACATCAGCTATTTTCACATTTTTCTTTTTTCTTTATTTAAATATATTAATTGACAGATCTAAATTGGCCTAGTGTTAAAATTATTGTGGTTGTGTCACAATAATTTTGACATTCACACTAAATGCAGAAGCTGGTGTAGAAGCCTAGAATGTACATTTGAAAGTCCTATCACAGTTTTTAAATGTTTAATGTGCAGTCCACATATTTTAATCAACCATTTTTGATAAAGAAGAGTGCCAATATAATATATAACAGTAAGAAGATATGACACACGCTTTATGAAGTCCTGCTGTCTGTGTATGTATCAAGTTCAGATTTATTGCTGTGTGTATATTGTCAAATGAGTTCATTACTTGTATGTCTCCCACTAGTTACAGCAGCACAGCATCAACAGTTTGATAAAAAAAAAAAAAAAAAAAAAAAAAAACGTTTTTTCTTTACTCTAGTAATGTGATTGATGATTGACCTTTACCAGAGAAAGTTACTGTGCAGGACAGAGACAAGTAAAAATTACTTCATTTAAAAAAATATCTCATTAAATATATACCTTAAGATAACTGGAGAAATCCTGCTCTGCTGTTTTAAACTTATCTGAGTATCAGAATGGCAGTAATGACTGGAACAGTGTGTAGGCCATCAAATATGATGGTTTTAGTTATATGAAAGAAAATTCACTGGCATAGTTCTCTTTTACAAAGTTCATCTTTAGCTGACAGACTGTCTAGGGCCAGTCTTGGGATAGCCAGACATCAACCTACAGCACAGATCATCTGGTCTAAAAGGAGTACTAAGTGAAACCAAGACAAGCAAACAGCCACCCGCCCTAGGTAGTGACTGCATTGTTTACTTTACCTTGATTTTTAATTTTCTTTTGTGTGTGTGAGAGAGAGAGTGTGTGTTTGTGTGTGCTGGCCCTGTTTACAAATGTAGCTAAAGCCCAAAATAACATTTAAGCTCATAATAGAAGCAAGCAAAACAAAATTACAGTTAACACAAAAATACAGAAAATAAGATTCACAATCTTTAGAAAAAGGCAAAGTCTATCTGACATAGGTCATTCAGCTTCCAATTCCCTCTCATGGCTTTTCTCATGAATGCTAATATCAATATTTATGCCTCAGTATGATGCTAGGTCTGACACAAGTGAAGCCCCATTCATTCTTAGGTCTGCTTTCAAGGCCAGGAGAGAGATAACATAATCAAAGTGGCGGCAGTACCAAATAATGCATAGCATGGCAGAAATGAAAAAAGGAATGTGAGAAGCCCAGATACCAAGAAGGATCCAGTGAAAGACTCCAAATCTACTTTAACAAAGTTATATTTGGCTAACATACTAGATTTGTAGTCTTCATGTAATTGCTGTAGCTGATGGGGTCTCATTTATAGATACATAGATTATGCCAGAAGTTTGATGCCCTATATATACAAATAACGCCTCTGTCAATAGTTGTGTTTATCTCTAAAACTTTAAGAAAACGTACACCTTAAGACAGACGTGTACACTCTGCCTTACAGCTATTAATAATTTCTGTAAAGTGAAATACAAATAATTTTGTATGTCAAACTTTTAACTGAAAGCCAATGTTGAGTAATAATTCTTTTTTTATATAATACGTTTTTTGAGTTCCAGACAGAAAATTAGTACCCTGTAGTTATAATTAGTACTCGTTATCATAAAATATTTTGAATTAAGTGCAGGATAGTTAAGCAACAGCAGGACAGGAATGCATTACAGTAATAGCACCTTTGGACAATCTGCAAATTGGAGATATGTTTAAAGGTGAGCATAAAGGATTTGATGGCTACTTATAACTATACTGTCAGAGAATGTAAGAGACTTTGAGGAATGTAAAGTGGGATTTATTAAATATTCCTGTATTTACCTGTTTAGCTCACTTTCATCTAAGGCCAGGGTTATACTTCACGCAACGCGACGCATGCTGCAGCAGATGCTCCTGCTACGCAAGCGTTGTACTGTTTATACTTGCGTGTGTACTTTATGTCAATCAGGAGGAATTTTATTGTAGCCACATCTGCATATCTTTGGAAGGAAATTCAGCAGGAAAACATGTACACTCCAGGCAGGGAATATCAGCGATGTGACTCCCTGCAAGACAGCAGCACTAACGCTCCGCAACCGTGTCACCCCCATGTGTGTAATTATTAACAGTATTCATTATCTAAATGAAATTACCGATTTATCTGTAACATGTAACATACTTCAATGCATTTCATCATGAAAGTGATATCAAGTATAAATCCTAAAGATTCTAAATGTGCAGAGAGTTAGAATATCATACATTTAATGTACTCAGTGTGGCGATCTATCTCTGTTTGCTGCTGCTGTCAGTACTGGAGGAAGCCCTAGAAAAAAAGACGGCACAGAAGATGGTATGTGAGACTTTTAAAAATTATCGTGTCATTACTATCAGGAATATGCAACGCTTGAATATAAAAGTACCACGAATGCATCTGTATGTCGGCATTTTGCTTGACCACATCGAACTGTTCATCAAACACCGATCTCGTAGGATCCGCAAAGCGGCTTTCTGTCACATGCAGATAGTAACCAGAGACTCTGACGTCACATTCCAACTTTTAGCACACTGCACCCCCCGACTTTTTGCTGGTACTGCAACTCGCACACGTGCCACGTTCATTTCTGAGGACCTGCTCAGAGGACACATCAAATGAACACTGGAAACACATGGCAGCCATAATGCAGGCGCGTGCGCATTCTGAGCATGAAGTATAAACGAGCCCTAAGGAGCCCAATTGGAGAAGTAGATTGTCCAAAGACGGAAAGGGCAAAAATCAGGAGTGTCGATAAAAGTAAGGTGGAAAGGATTCAGACTTGACTTGACACCAGACACCAGGCTTGACCTGACACCATATAATGACACCATATAATGGGAAATGTTTGATTGCATTTATGTAAGTTGTATGAACTGTGACATCTTATGGCAAGTTATGGAGAATACAAATACTGTGACATTTTAGGTATTGCAGTGTACTAGTTTCAACCTTTTATTTCAGACACTATTTCAATGCTGGAAGGGATTTATCAGATGAAATGAAATAAGTAGGAAGGGAACTGGAGATTTATGTGAATGATCAATGGTAAAAAAGAGAGCACATTACAACTAAAACTAAATATGTGATCTAGATTGAAATGCACACTGAATTCATCCATGGTACTTGTCCAAGAGAATAAGTTACACCATTCTAGTTGACTGAGCAACAGAAATTATCCACTCTGTATCAATATCTTAATGTTTAATCATTCTAAATGCTGGTGACTTCAAACAAGGAAACAGACTTGTCAGCATATTCAATTTATGCACATTACAAGCTGGACCTGCTCTATCCATATGTTAATGACTTCAAATATAAACCTCTGGTACAAACTGAGGAGGCCTGACCATCTTACTGCCACCAAGACACCTGTTATTGACAGCAGCAGGTTTCTTATGATCTAATTCAGAAGTACTTAAGTGTTTTTTTTGTGGGTTGTTGTTGTTGTATATATGGGCTGTGAGCACAGGTCCCACTAGTAGACGTCGGGCCTTCATGCCACCTTATGGAGTCTTTTCTAACAGTTTGGTCAATAACATGCATATCAACAGCCAACTGGAGTTCATTTTGTAGGGCTCTGGCAGTGCTCCCCCTGTTCCTCCTTGCAGAAAGGAGTGGATACCAGTCCTGCTGCTGGGATGATGCCCTCTTCCTGTCACCTAACTATATGACAGTCATGTTGTCATTATGTACCACAGTTCTTCTCAGTTTTATCTGCCAAGCTGAACTACCTGGCCAATCATTAATTCAGACACAACACCAACGTGTCAGTGATGCCACTTGTTACCTTCCACCCCCTATAAGCTTAATTTAGGCAGAAGTCTTCCTATATTTTGGGTGTCTCGTTTACGCACACATGCGTGGCTGTTGACACACACATGCTGTCATCTGCACACACCCCCAGCTTCAGGCAACGTCCTGAATTTATTTCATTTTAGCTAACAGGGTGCTGGTGGAAATTGGGCTACTACTGGCCGAAGAAGGCGAATAAGAGGAGGAAGGTCTGTCCAGAGGTAGGAGGAGAGGAGGAAAGTAAACAGAGTGGAACTGAGGGTAGGAACTTTGAATGTTGGCACTATGAATGGTAAGTGAAGAGAGTTAGCTGATGTGATGGAGAAAAGGAAGGCTGATATATTGTGCTTACAAGAGACTAAATTGAAGGGGAGCAAGGCCAGGTAGATCAGAGTTGGGTTCAAATTGTTCTAGCATAGTGTGGATGAGAGGAAAAAATGGTAGGGTTTATTGTGAAGGAACAGTATGTCAAGAGTGTTTTGGAGGTGAAAAGAATGTCAGGCAGAGTGATGATTATGAAGCTGGAAATTGAAGGTGTGATGATAAATGTTGTTAGAGCATATGCCCACAAGTTGGGTTGTAATGAATGAGAAAGAAGATTTCTAGAATTAGTTGGATGAAGTGGTTGACAGTGTACCCAAGGGAGAGAAAGTGGTGATTAGAGGATTGATAAAGGAAACACAGGAAATGAGGAAGTGATGGGTAGGTATGGTGTCAAGGAGAGGAATGCAGAAGGTCAGATGGTAGTGGATTTTGGATGGCAGGGGAAAGTATAGTTGGGTAGCATAGGATGGTGGTCTGTAGGATGATGATTGGAGATCAAGAAGAGGAAGCGAGTGAGGGCAGACCCAAGGATCAAATAGTGAAATCTGAAAAAAGAATACTGCATTGCAATTTGAGTTTAGGGAGAAGGTAAGACAGGCAGTGGATGGCAGTGAAGAGTTACTAGATAGCTGGGCAACTACAGCACAAGTAGTAAGTGTGACAGCTATAAGGGTGCTTAGTGAGACAGACTGGACAGAGGAAGGAGGAAAAGGAAACCTGGTGGTGGAATGGGGAAGTACAGGAAAGTATACAGAGGAAGAGGTTGGCAAAGAAGAAGTGGGATAGTTAAAGAGATGCAGAAAGTAGATAGGAGTACAAAGAGATAAGGCATAAAGTGAAGAGAGAGGTGACAAAGGATAAAGCAAAGGCATATGATGAGCTGTATGAGAGACTGGAGACTAAGGAGGGAGAAAAGGACCTGTACCAATTGGCTAGACAGAGGGACCAAGCTGGGAAAGATGTGCAGCAGGTTAGGGTGATAAAGGATAAAGATGGAAACATACTCACAAGCAAGGAGAGTGTGTTGAGCAGACGGAAAGAGTACTTTGACAGGCTGATGAATGAAGAGAATGAGAGAGAGAAAGTTGGATGATTTGGAGATAGTGAATCAGGAAGTACAATGGATTAGCAAGAAGGAAGTAAGGATAGCAATGAAGAGGATAAAGAATGGAAAGGCTCTTGGTCCAGATGATATACCTATGAAAGCATGGATGTGTTTAGAAGAGATGGAAGTGAAGTTTTTAACCAGATTGTTTAATGGAATCTTCGAAAGTGAACGGTTTCCTGAGGAGTGGAGAAGAAGTGTACTGGTACCAATTTTTAAAAATAAGGGAAATGCAGGGCTGTACTAGCGGGATAATATTGATGCGCCACATCATGAAGTTATGGGAAAGAGTAGTTGAAGCTAGGTTAAGAATGGAGGTGATGATTAGCGAGCAGCAGTATGGTTTCATGCCAAGAAAGAGCACCACAGATGCGATGTTTGAGTAGGCCAGAAGGAGTTGCATTACTTCTGGACCTGGAAAAAGCAGACGACAGGGTGCCTAAGAGAGGAGTTGTGATATTGTATGAGGAAGTCGGGAGTGGCAGAGGAGTATGTAAGAGTGGTACAGGATATATACACATATAGAGTAAGAGATCCTTTTCCTACTATACTCTATGATCTTTGAAAGGAAGGGACTTTAAAATGTTTTTATATATTATAAAAATCCTGTCTAGGTCCTAGACTGATCAAAATTTCTTCTGGTTTAGAAGTAGCTGGGGGATGAAGAAAATTGGCAAAGTTGCTTATTTGGAAATAGTGGAAAAATTGTGTTGAATAGAAGCTAAATTTGGAGTGTAATTGTTTGCAGGATGAAAAGACATTATCTACTGTGACAGATGGGGGGCGCCATCGCTCCCTTGAACCCTTGTCCACGACTCCAGATCCCAGGTAAAAGTCCAATAGTTGACTTTATTCAATCGCCACAGTGCACAAAGCACACTCTCCTCCACTATACTCATATAAATCACAATAACAATTACAAATACAATCCTCCGACTCCCAGACGCGTTGCCACTTTCCACCCAGCTCAGCTCGCCGTCTGGGAGCTCTCACAGTCCTTTTATATTCCCTGACCCAGAAGTGTTCCTAATCCCAGTCCATGTGATCCTGTATCACTTCCGGGTCAGGTAAAAGTTCTTTTCTTCACCCCGGAAGCCCGTCGCTCTTCCTTTGACGAACTTCCGGGTCATAGGGCACAAAGAAGTCTTCGGTCCTCCCTGCAGCTCCCTCTTGCGGCCCCTGTGGTATCCAGCAGGGTCTTGTATAAAAACTACATGTCCCATGACTCCCTGCTGGTCTTCGGGGCACCACCATACTGCAGGGAGGGCTCCATCTGGCAGCCTGGGGGTATTGGCCGGGATGACAAGCCGGTCATATATCACACTACGTACAAGTGATTTTATTCCATATGTTTTCCAAAGATTTAAACTGTGTAAGTTTGAGAGGGTGGAAAAAGGTGGTTATTGTGTAGAAGTGCCACAGATAAAAGCTTCTCTGTCTTGAAGTGATTCCTACATTGGTTCCATATTCTGAGTGAATGAAGGACAATTGGGTTGTTAGTATATTGATGACAACTTGTATTTAATGGGGCATAAAGCAAGAAATATAAAGATTTACTGCAGGATTTTATTTCTATTGCAGATCAAGCCCGTGTGTGTTAATCTATTTGTGTTAATATCCAGGGTTTCAAATAGATAAAGAAGCTTGGAAGGATATTCATCTTGACAGAGTTAATTCTCCCTGGTAAAGTGAGATGGAGGGTAAACCATCCATGCACACCTTGTTTAAGTTTTTCCATGCAGACTGCAAAATTTTGTTGAAAAAGAGCTTCATGTTTACATGTGATGTTTTCCCCTTGGTATTTAAACCCATCTGCAATGATAAAAGGAAAAATGTCCAATCCTAAGCTGTGTGGGAGAGAGTTCACTGTTAAAATCATACTTTTATTTAAATTAATTTTGAGTCCACATATCTTTTGAAAATTTTCTAGTTCTGTTAGGACTGCAGGCACAGTATTTTGTGGATCTGAAATATACAGTTCCATATCATCTGCATATAGTGATATTACTCTGATAATCCCCTTTATCTCAGAAACATTTCAAAAGTGTACAGCCAATGGCTCAATGGCAATTGCATATAGGAGTGGTGACAGGGGGCATCCTTTTCTAGTACCACATTCTAGTTTGAAGTAAGTCTGAAATAATGTTGTTAAAAGAAACTGAAGTTTCTGGACTGTGTCAGGGATGCCAGGGGCCATGACCCGGCAGGGACGCCATGAGGGACCGGATGTGGGTCTGTGCCCACCCTGGATCACGTGGGGGTCGCCTTCCTGGTTGCTTTGGGGGCCATGGGTACAGGGCATGGAAGCTCCACCCTGTAGGGGCCCGTGGTCACTGCCAGGAGGCGCCCCAATGCCTTGGGGACCTGTTACCTCAGCACTTCCGCCACACCAGGAAGTGCTGGGGGGAAGAATTAAAAGGGCGCCCGGAGAGCTGCCGGGAGAACAGCCGGCACTTCCGCCATGCTGGGGTGTGGCCAACGAGGGAATGCCGGGAGCCACCTGGAGCTCATCTGGGAGAGGATAAAAGGGGCCGTCTCCCTTCATTCGAGGCTGGAGTCGGGAGGAGGAAGGATGAAGCACAGAGGAGGTGTGGAGGCGGCCCGAAGAGAGGCATTTGTGGCCAGGACTGAGTATTTGGGGATTGTGCACTGAATTGGGTCTGTGTGACCATTGTAAATAGTGTAAATAAACGTGTGGTGGTTTGAAAACAACATGTCCGCCTGTCTGTGTCCGGGTCGGCTCCACATCTGGCGTAGCCGGCAGGATGCTCCGCCTGATACAAGGTGGGGACCTGTTATCAACAAATTTGTTGTGGACAGCCCGGTGCAGCAGGGGACCCCACCCACGTTCCGCGGGTGCTGCGTGCACACAGCCTCGCAGGGTAAAGAAATCCCACGGACCGCCAGGGGTCTGCAGGAAGGCCATATTCCCCTGATGCGGGTGGGCGGTGTGCCCACCAGGAGTGCAGCGGGCTCTGAGGACCACACCGTTGCTGAAGGTTCCCGGGACGGCATGGCGTCGAGAAAGGCCACGCCGAGGAGGGGTCCTCGGTTTGATGAGTCCGGGGAGGTGAGTTCCCTGCCTAATGGCAGCCGGCCCGTGGGGGCTGGGCGTGTAATTTCTTTTGCAGGCAGGGACTTCCCGGACCCACGTCAGTGGCAGGCGCATGCCGGTCTGCAGGGCTCCAGCAGCACGGCGGCAGCCGCGAGGGCTGCGGAGGAGGAGACGCTGCAGCTCGATAGGCGCTGGCAACAACACGGCTGCCGGCAACCACGTCGCCGCCGCAGAAGGGGACGTAAGATGGCCGCGGACCAGAAGTCCCTCCCCCTGACAGGCACGCGATTGGACGGTGTGTCTTGCGTGCCCGCCAATGACTGTAGAGAGGTGGGTCCAAGGAATGTCCATCACGGGCAGGGGGGAGTCCCGATTGGGCCGGAGGAGAAGGCCCACAGGAAGTGGCCGGCGTCGGAGGCTGACAGACAGGTAGGCTCCGCGTCGGTTAACTTCCTGTCTTTGCCGGCTGCTCTGTCGGAGCTGGAGGCGTGCCTTCAGCCCGTGGAGCAGCGTGTTTTGCAGATGCTACGTGCCATCCGGGCTGAAGTGCTGGTACTGGAGAGGAAGGCGCTCGCGGCGCTGAAGACGTTAGTGACAACGGGACGGAGCGACGCTGGAATCTCCAGCCGGAGGGGTACGGTGGAGGCGGTGAGTACAACCGACTCCGTACAACATGCAGGAGGGTCTGCTGAACATGGCTGTGATGCCAACGACCAGCTTCAAGTAAGCAGCCCTCCGACAGGAGGTGCGGTGCAGCGGGCTGTATGCGCGGCGAGGGGGGAGTCCGTGAGGACGCTGACTGGACACGGGCTGCTAAGTGCCCCGGGTCCTAGCGCCCTCCACCCCGAGTCGGCTGCGGTCTCGCGCCGCACTGTAGGGACGCAGATGGGAAAGAGGCTCTTTCTTTGTAATAAGGAGTCTCAAACCGTCATTGCGTCCCAGAGTGGAAGGAGGAATGAGAGGCTGTGTGCCAATTCCTCCGACAGGTTGGGACGCGGTGCTGGGTGCACGCGTCCGGGTGCTGGCCGCCCTCTGCGGGGGCAGAGGGAATCCCTGAGGCCGGCGGAGAGAGCGCAGGCGGTGTCGGCGATTCCACCATTAAGAGGGACACGGAAGCCGCGGAGAGGGTGCCGAACAGGCAAGTGCCGGGGTGCCGATTGGAGGGGGGGACGCTGCCAGTGCGTGGCACAGGAAGGGTGCCTCGGCAGCGGTTCTGCCCCTGAGTTCTCTTTTGTAGGGACAGACCCCGGGCGAGCAGTAGGACCCCCTTCGTTGGGGACCTGCCCTCAGATGTCGAACCGTCTGCTGAAGGATCTCTCTGCTGGTGCGCGGGTGTCACCACGGCTGGAGGAGGCTGCAGGGGAGCGAGTGACTCCGACCAAAGGGGCGCAGAGGCCTCGGAGAGGGTGCCGAACGAGGGGGCCCCGGGGTGCCAGTAAGAGGGGGGAGCGCAACCTGTGCGAGGCGCAGGGGAGCACCAAGTGGTGCTCAGGCCGTGTCTCCGCCCCTGTCCCTGCTTGGAGAGCGGGACCGGACCCCGGATGTCCTGGAGTAGGACCCGCTTCGGGGCTGTGCTGCCCTCGCGGGACGGGTCGCTCTTTCCCACGAGTGGTCTTCGCTGGCTGTGGGGCAGTGTCAGGGATGCCAGGGGCCATGACCCGGCCGGGACGTCATGAGGGACCGGATGTGGGTCTGTGCCCACCCTGGATCACGTGGGGGTCGCCTTCCTGGTTGCTTTGGGGGCCACGGGTACAGGGCATGGAAGCTCCACCATGTAGGGGCCCGTGGTCACCGCCAGGAGGCGCCCCAATGCCTTGGGGACCTGTTACCTCAGCACTTCCGCCACACCAGGAAGTGCTGGGGGGAAGAATTAAAAGGGCGTCCGGAGAGCTGCCGGGAGAACAGCCGGCACTTCCGCCACGCTGGGGTGTGGCCAACGAGGGAATGCCGGGAGCCACCTGGAGCTCATCTGGTAGAGGATAAAAGGGGCCATCTCCCTTCATTCGAGGCTGGAGTCGGGAGGAGGAAGCACGAAGCACGAAGCACGAAGCACGAAGCACGAAGCACGAAGCACGAAGCACGAAGCACGAAGCACGAAGCACAGAGGAGGTGTGGAGGCGGCCCGAAGAGAGGCATTTGTGGCCAGGACTGAGTATTTGGGGATTGTGCACTGAATTGGGTCTGTGTGACCATTGTAAATAGTGTAAATAAACGTGTGGTGGTTTGAAAACAACATGTCCGCCTGTCTGTGTCTGGGTCGGCTCCACAACTGGTATACAGTAATTTGATCCATGAACATATGTTTGGGCCAAACCCAAATTTGTGCAGTGTAGTGAATAGGTAGTCCCTTTCAACCATATCAAATGATTTTTCTGGATCCAAAGATAATATAATCTCTGGGGTGTTAGACTTTGTGGCTGAATATATTACACTAAACAGGTTTTGAAGATTGGAAGCTCAGTGTCTGCTTTTAATAAATCTGGTTTGGTCTTGTGATATTACCAAATGAAGCACTTTCTCAGTCCTTCTAGCTAGAATTTTGCAGAGTGTCTTAACACAATTATTCAGAAGTGAGATTGGCCTGTATGATGTGCGTTGTAATAAGTCCTTATTTTTCTTAGGAACGACAGTAATTAATGTTTGGCAAAAAGTTTGAGGTATAATTTTATTGTCTCTGGCTTCTATAAATGCTGCTAATAAAAGGGGAGCTAACATAATTGAACATTTTTTTATAAAATGCAGCAGAGTGGCCATTAGGACCAGCTGCTTTCCCACTCTGAAGTGAGTTTATAGTGTCTAGTATGTCTGAGAGTGTCAAGAGGTTTATCCAATTCCTCTGCATTGAGAATATCTAGCTTTGGTATCTGGAATGCATCACAAACCCCATTAGATTGTGTCTTGTCTTCCTTAAACTGAGTAGAATAAAAGGACTTATAGTAGTCTCTAAATGTGTGCATTATATTTTTATGGTCTATTATTTTGTCCCTGTATGTGTTGGTAATTACTTGCATTGCAAATGTCTTACTTGTGGATTTGTTGAGTTAAGATCTTATTAGCCTTCTTTCTGTGTTTATAGTAAGGATGTCGTGATTTAAAAATGAGTTTTTCCATTTGTTTTGTTGTCAAGAGTCTGAGTTCTGAATGCAAAACCTGTCTTTTCCTATAAAGTGCCTCATTTTGGAACCTGGCATGTTCTTGATCTATTCTGGTAATTTCACTGATTAACTCTGATGCCTTCTTGGTTTCCGATTTATTTTTGTGGCAGAGATATGAAATAATCTGCCCTCTTAAAATGCCTTCAGAGTTTCCCATAGTATCCTATAATAGCGAGGATAATGTAAATAGTAAAGTGGAAAACTTTAATTCTAAAGTAAAAGCTGCTGTTGACATAGTTGCACCTGAAAAGACAGTTAAAAAATCTTCTAGCATTGTTATACCATGGAAGACCCAAAGAGTGTCTGATTTAAAAAGAACATGTCGTAGAGCTGAGCATAAATGGAGGAAAACTAAACTAACTATCCATTATGAGATATTGAAGGTTAAAATAACAAAATACAATAACACAGTCCGTCTTGAGAGGCGCTGCTATTTCTCTAAGATTATAAATAACAATGCTAGTAATCCCAGAGTCTTTTCTACAATTGATCATCTGTTAAACCCAGGTAACACAAAGGAATGCCCCAGAATACTTCCAGTGAAACCTGTGAGAACATTGCTGTATTTTTCAATCAAAAAATTAATTAAATTAGAAATAACATAGTATATCTCCCCAACACTGCAGAACCTCCAAAGCCCCGGTACTCCATTATAAACAAATTAAATGCTTTCACCAGGATAGATTTACCTGAATTACATAGTATAATCTCTCAACTGAAACCCTCCACCTGCGTCCTTGACCCAATACCAACAAGGTTTTTCAAAGAAGTATCAGGTGTGCTAATTGACAATGTTCTTGACATAGTAAATTCGTCATTAGATACGGGGGTCTTCCCAGACTGTCTTAAGACTGCTGTAGTTAAACCCCTGCTCAAGAAAAATAATCTTGACCCCTCTGCTTTTGAAAATTTTAGACCCATCTCTAACCTGCCCTTCTTAAGTAAAATTCTAGAGAAGGCAGTCATTATGCAATTAAATGACCACCTCAATAAACATGCTATTCTTGATAAATTTCAGTCAGGCTTCAGAACAAATCACAGCACAGAAACTGCACTCGTTAAAGTAGTAAATGACTTGTGGGTAAATGCAGACAGAGGTCATTTATCTGTTCTCATCCTCTTAGATCTGAGTGCCGCATTTGACACCATTGATCACAATATTCTTAGAAATCGCCTTAGTCAATGGGTGGGCCTCTCTGGCAGTGTCTTAAATTGGTTTGAATCCTACCTGGCAGGGAGAAAATTCTTTGTGAGTTGTGGTAATCAAATCTCAAAGACACATGATATCCGATACGGTGTTCCACAAGGCTCTATCCTGGGTCCGCTGCTCTTCTCAATCTATATGCTTGCGTTAGGTCAGATTATCTCAGGGCACAACGTGAGCTACCACAGCTATGCTGATGACACACAGCTGTACTTATCAATAGCACCTGATGACACCGACTCTCTCGATTCACTAACACAATGTCTTACTGGTATTTCTGAATGGATGAATAATAATTTTCTCAAACTAAATAAAGAGAAAACTGAAATTTTAGTAATTGGCAATAATGGATTCAATGAGGTTAGCAGAAATAAACTTGATGCATTAGGATTAAAAGTTAAGACGGAAGTAAAAAACTTACGGATAACTGCTGACTGTAATCTGAATTTTAAATCGCATATTCATCAGACCACTAGGACAGCATTTTTTCACTTAAGAAACATAGCAAAAGTTAGACCTCTTATATCATTGAAAGATGCTGAGAAATTAATTCACGCTTTTGTTTTCAGTAGACTAGATTACTGTAACGCACTCCTCTCAGGACTACCCAAAAAAGACATAAATCACTTGCAACGAGTGCAGAATGCAGCTGCTAGAATCCTAACTAGGAAAAGAAAATCCGAGCACATCTCTCCAGTTTTGATGTCATTACACTGGTTACCTGTGTCATTCAGGATTGACTTTAAAATTCTGCTTATGGTTTATAAAGCCTTAAATAATCTCGCTCCATCTTATATATCGGAATGTCTGACACCCTATATTCCAAATCATAACCTTAGATCCTCAAATGAGTGTCTCCTTAGAATTCCAAATGCTAAACTTAAAAGAAGTGGTGAGGCGGCCTTCTGCTGTTATGCACCTAAAATCTGGAATAGCCTGCCAATAGCAATTCGCCAGGCTAATACAGTGGAGCACTTTAAAAAACTGCTGAAAACACATTACTTTAACATGGCTTTCTCCTAACTTCACTTTAACTTAATACTGATACTCTGTATGTTCAATTCATCATAATAACTATTCATAGTGGCTCTAAAATCCGTACTGACCCCAACTCTCTCTTCTGTTTCTTTTTCCGGTTTCTTTGTGGTGGCGGCCTGCGCCACCACCACCTTCTCAAAGCATCATGATGCTCCAACATTGATGGACTGAAAGCCAGAAGTCTACGTGACCATCATCATCAAGTCCTTCCACGAGAACTCTAAATACAAAGAGGACTGTTTCATTTATGTTAGGTAGATTGCCCAGAGGGCAATTCTCTTGGTCTGGAATCCCTGCAGATTTTTTTTTTTTTCTCCAGCCGTCTGGAGTTTTTTTTTTTGTTTTTTCTGTCCACCCTGGACATCGGACCTTACTTATTCTATGTTAATTAATGTTGACTTATTTTTATTTTTTATTGTGTCTTCTATTTTTCTATTCTTCATTTTGTAAAGCACTTTGAGCTACATTTTTCTTGTATGAAAATGTGCTATATAAATGTGGTTGTTGTTGTTGTATTCCTGCAGTGACCTCTGAGAATGTATTTGCCTGTAAAAAAAATCAGTTTGCTTAGATATAAATTCTGTACAATTCTAGTCAGCTAATAAAAGTTTGTTAAGGTGCCAGCTGCATGATGAGTATGTGGAGCATAATGATTTGAGCTCCATGAACAGAGGACAGAGGTCAGACATAACAATAGCATCATACTTGCAAGATTTGATCATGGGAAAAAAATTGTTACCTATAAAGAAATAATCAATTCTTCAGTAACAATAATGTGCTGGTGAAAAGAAGGAATATACTCTTGTGTTTGGATTTAAAACTCTTCAAGGGTCTGATAAGTTATGATCAATTACAAACTATATAATTGATTTTGCAGTGTTAGAAGTTATTGCCACTGTGGCTGAAGACCTATCCGGTAGCCTCATGCATAACAACGTGCATAGAATTCACACTAAAACATGGCGTAAGGACAAAAGCGGAAATGTGCGTACACACAAAAAAATCCAGATGCATAAATCTGTGCATTCACCAACTTCCACGTTCTTCCGCTCCATAAATCCCGGTCAGCGTGAAAAGTAACACACGTGCATGTGCACGTGCCTGCTGCCACTCCTCAAACCCCTCCCAGAATTATGCCTCTTTGAATATGCAAATCAATATAAATAGCCCTTAAGCTCAGTGTTCTGTGAAAAGACAATGGCAAAAGCACGGGGGGAAATAGAAGTATTTCAGTGAATACCAAGTGGAGGCAAGGAAAAATATACTATTTGTTGGTTTAAACTGTAGTATAAACAACAAAAGGAAGTTAATCGAGTGACATAAAGTGTCAGAGAAACTTGAAAGCTCAAGTTCACAAAGTCACACAGTGCCCAAAATAAAAAGGAAGTTGTCAGATATCAAAGTTGCCGTGAAAAGGCAGGTCGTAGCTCTCCATCTGACCCACTAAACATTAGACGTCGTATGGACGTGCAGATCATGTCTATATTGCGTCTGTCGGTCCAAGACCAATTCTCGACTTCTACACGACGTGCAAACTATGTCTGCTATTTGGACGTCGATCTATGACCCCACTTAGACGTCGATAAGACGTTAAACATCGGACGTAACTTTTTTGGACGTCATGGGGACGTCTAACACAGGTGCAGGAAATTTAATGAATTAATTTAAATTTTAAGTTTTTTCATTAAAAAAAAGTAATACTTTTTTTTATTTTTATTTTTATTTTTTTTTACATTTATGACAAATATCAGCATTGTAGTTAATATTATTAATAAAAAAAAATTATGGTGGGCATGATTTCATCCAGTCAATGCCACTGCCACTGATTTGCTGAGGCAGCGCATCATCATTTCCCAACGCCACTCTGACTGGCCAAGGCAACACCCCAAGGCATTCGGCGCGAATCACAAGTTTTCTTTGTTACTCGGCTCTGCTCAGTTTGTCTTGCAACAAGCGGAAGGAACGCTCGGCCAGGTGAGTTAAATGTATGTTTATTCATGTATTTGTAAGTGTGAGCTGTTTATTTGTGTTAGGGTGTTACTTATTTTTTGTTTTGTCTTCTACTATGTTTGTTAATTGAGACTTATGATCTGTTTGCGAAGAAAGATAAAAAAAAGTGTTAGCTGTTTTAGCTTTGTGGGCCATTTTGCATTGCCTCTTTGTTAGCTTACATTAGCGAAACATTGGCCATAGTTAAAATTAAATTTTTTTAGGTGTCTAACCAATTTTTCCCCTATCCCTCAGGTGCTGTGAGGTGTCTCTTTTGTGAAATTGTGAACGTTCAGCCAGGTGAGTTAATTGTATGTTCATTTATGTATTTGTAAGTGTTAGCTGTTTTAGTTTTTTTTCTTGCTTTTAGCCTTTTTTCTTGCTTAACCCTTGTGCGCCCCTTGATAAATTTTTTGCATTTCAGTTTTTTATGAAATTTTGAATCTTGGATCTAATAATAGGACTATAATATACTGTACAAGAAAAAGTTCCATCTTTTACCCTGCAGACATTTTTTGCACCATTGACTCCCATTATAACATCAATTTCTGTTTGCATAAAACAATGTCTGAGTATGTCATAACAGATAAAAATTAAGTGAAATTATAAATTCACAACGCATTGTGGTCTCATTGACCAGCACCAGCTGTTCTGAAAAGAGGGGGCCAACCTAGGGTACACTGATCACACATCATAAAGCCTTTATACTACATTGATGTTGTTCCTATGTATATCATTCACATTGATTTATAAATGTCTTTTTTTTTTTTTAGGCTCTTCAGTAATGCCCTGATGGCGAGGTTTAATATGAAGGGGAAGGGGAAAAAGGGCAAGAAACCTTTGGAGAACACAAAGGTTTATAGAGCAATACAAGGTACGCCCATATTTCATGTTGGCTAAGGCAAGAACATTAGCCCTTGCCAACCTGTAATAATTTGATTTATAACTTGATTTCCGCCTAATGTCTACTAGCTGTGACTATCTTTAACATTTGCAGACATGGTTTTGTATTAATCCAGTATTGGTAGTGGATGCATAGGCAACCTATTTTTGCTTTCAAATATGGGGACTTGGTGTATGACTGCAGATTACCTTCATAATTCTAATCACTTGTCTTTTTGTACTCGTGCAGATGGAGTCATGAAATTTGACCCGGCAGCCACAGAGGGCTTTATAAGGATGTGTGCTTCAGAGCATTTAAAGCATGCACCACAAAGATGTGGAGGTCGAGTGGACACACTCATCTCTCAACTCTCATCGATCATGACTGATTAACTTTTTAATTTTTTTTTTTTTTTTTTTTGTATTCAATATGGTGGATGGAATTAATAAAAATGGAAAGAAATGTGTGATGAGTGAATTGTGATTTTTTTTCTTATTTGAATAAGAATATGATGACTGGAAATGCATACAAAATGCATACAAAAGTGTAAAGCATTTCCAGTTCAAATCGGCTGCTGAGCCCTTATCTGGAGGTCCTGGGGACGTCAATACTTGACGTTCGGAAGATGTCGAAAAAAAGACGTCATCTGGCGTCACTATCTGCACCTTCAGAGGACCAAAATGGTACGTGCAAAAATGACGTAGAAAAGACGTCGCTTCAACGTGTCTCTGCGCAGTGGGGGGTGTCATATGAAAGCTTATTAGGGTACAGAGAAAATAAAAAAAAATAGGGAAACAGTGGGAAAAAAGCTAGAAATGTGAACTTTAATATCGAAATTTCCACTTTAATCACATACTTTATTTTGTCATTAAAGTAGAACATCATAAACTTCATCTTTAAATCGTTTAATTTACTAGTTTCTCAAATCCCATCGTAACTAAAGTAGCACATTAAATGCTTTGTTTTGTATATGTTCTTCTATGTGCTGTATGTGTGTGAATCACTACATGCTTCTTAAATGGGCTTTCTCTTCCTCCGACAGGACACAGAATCCATTACATTTGTGATATTACTGCTCTCTGAATAATTAAAATACTGACATGTATACTTGATATCATTTTCATGATGACAGGAATTAAAGCATGTTATTAAACATGGGAACATGGTGGTGCAATTATTGTTCATGCCCCATGCAAGATGTTTGCTGCATTGTGTGCAACCTTCAATGAAATAATTTATTGCAGCAGTACTGTCTCTTTCAAACATACTAACCCCCAATTTCTGTCCTTCCTTTTCTTACTCTAAATACCCAATCACCACATAATCAGCTTTGTAATAGACATTAAGCCACCTGTAAGCTGAGAACACCGATTCTTCAAAACATTTAAGGAACATTGAAATATTTGTATATATATATATCTGTATATATGTATATATGTTTAATTATTCTATCAATCTGTCCTTCCAGTGTCGTACCAGCCCCAGCAAGAATACATCACGAGGCAGGAACAATCTGTGAACGGAGCGCCAGCTTCTTGCTAGTGCTGCGACACCTTGTCTTCACATGTTTAATTATTAACAATATAGATTATTTAAATGAAGTTAAAGTTTTATCTGTATAATATAATAAATATATTTTTCTGCATTTCATCTTAAAAATGATATCATCATCATATGTAAATACGTGCTTTATAAAGCGCTCAGGTTGTGCAATATTATAACTATCGCAAGTTTACAGTTAGGTAATTGTACTTATAAGTACAAAGAGTTCTACAAAGAGCACTTGATGGACTGATTGATTGCGTTTATAGTTCTTGGGATGAAACTGTTTCTGAACCGTGAGGTCAGTACAGGAAAGGCTCTGAAGCTTTTACCACATGTGAGCAGTTCAAATAGGCAGCATGGCTGAGGCAGCTTGTGCTTGATGCTGTATACCGATGATTCTTTTTCCGATCAGCTGCTGTAGATCTGTGATTCCACACTCAGATACAGTGATATTAATACTCCGAGTGGTACAGTGAGAGTAATATGGAAAAAGATGATCCACTGTGGTAACCCCTAACGGGAGCAGCTGAGAGGAGAAGAAGAAGGTGCAATGAGAGTAACAACGCTAAAGCAGCTATGATATTTGGAATACTTTGGCTATTCCGTGGACCATTATATTGTTACAGGTTAATTATAATCAGATGCCTTAAACTAACAAACAATATGCAGTTAATTTCAGTGTATATGATAAAGCCGCGTCAAGGATGTGGATCTAAAAAAGAAAGGGAAACCACACTTGAACAAAAACACTGCTTTGACACTGGGTGCCACCAGTTTGCAAAACTGAGCGGAGAACTTGCGTACGCCAGGGTTTTAGTTAGGTTGAAAATGTGTGTGGCTTTATGCCAAGTTTAGGTTTTATACATCGCGATTTGAGTGTGGAAACGGGAGTACGCAACATTTTTGTGCGTATGCACCGCTTATACATGAGTGCCCAGGTCTGGATTTAAAGCACAGTTTAAGTCTCCGGCCATTATGATTTTATGAGTGTTCACATTAGGAATGGATGCAAATACATTTTGGATGAAGTCTCTATAATCCACACTGGTTGTGTAGATATTTATCAAAATCACTTTATAATTAAATAAATTACCCATAATAATGACATATCGCCCTTCAGAATCAGATACTACACTTGATACTGCAAATGAAATTGTTCTATGTATCACCTCTAGTTTACTTTGTATAGCTGGAGTGGAATATTTGTCTTTGCTTAATAAGTGGGTGTCCTGTAAAAATACTTTGAAAGGTCTTTAATGATGTGTTATTAGCTACTGACTCAAGGGATTCTGCCATTCTCATGCTTTTGGATCTGATAGCTGCTTTCGATGCTATAGACCACAATATCCTCATTCATTACCTGGAACATTCTGTCGGCATTAAAGGTAGTGCTTTTCAATGGTATAAGTTTTTATTTGTCTAACAGATATTTTTCTGTTAGCTTTGGTGATTTTGTTTACTCCTCATTGCATCTTACATGCAGAGTTACTCAGGGCTTTCTTTTTGGGCCATACCTTTTTCAGTTAAACATCAGTCCATATTTACAGTTGGTCCAAAATGCTGCAACTTGTCTTTTAATGGGAACATGCAAATGAGAACACAATTTTCATGTGCGTGGCTTCCCATTCATTTTATTATTGATTTTAGGATTGTATTGTTTGCTTATAAAACTCCCTGTTACTTCTCCAACCTTTTGCAATTATATACTCAGTCAAAGTCACTCAGGTATACTGATCAGTTGCTTCTCATGGTCCCTACATCAAGACTAAAGTGTAGGGGAGATTGTGTCTTTGCAGTTATAGTCCCCAGACTCTGGAATGAGCTAGAACTTCATGTTAGTCTGACCCCTACTTTGCCTATTTCTAAAACACTTCTAAGGCACTATTCATTGGCTTTTAATTAATTATAATTATAGAGCTCTGTCTATCTGTTTTATTGTTGTATTGCTTATTGTCTTTTGTACTGTTTTGTTCTTGGTTGTACAGCACTTTGGTCAGCTATTGCTGTTTTTAAATGTGCTATATACTGTAAATAAATTTGATAATGGTTTGGAGTTTGACACATCCTGTTTAATTGCGGCAATAACAAAAATACAAAATATAATCAAAACAGAATGCTGAGTCCTTTAAAACCAGACTTTTTATTCAATGATGGTACGGTGCCTGTAATGACACTGGTAGTTGCTAGATTAATGTTGATCTTGTCTTTCAGTTCCAGCATGGTTTATATTCCAAGACAGCCAGATCAGACAGGGCTTCTCTGGTGCGAGGCATCAAGGTACATCGTTGGTCTCCTCCTCTACTCCAGGACTGAAACAAAAAGAGAGGTTAGTATGTGTGCAACTGCATTACCAATCCCCACCTTAACATCAGCCTCAGGGTTCTGCTTCCTCCTTGCGTAGGTTGTGCCTTATGGGAATGGGAATGGTTAAAAATACAGGAACGAGCTGGAATGTAGCACCTGATTTAACTCATTTTCTGTTTGCCCTGGAGTGGAGGAGGACTTATCCTAGGGACCCTGATGACATTCCTGACCATCATCCCGTCTCTTCTACCTCTGCCTCTAAAAACCACCTGACCGTAGAAGAAGTCATCATAGAGGACAGATGTCTGCAAAACAACTGCCATATTGTGCTTCAAAGCAACACCGATTAATTTTATCTATTTTTTGACAATCTTGCCTATTTTTTTCCTGGCCATTAAATTGGGTCACTCTAGTGCCCCAACTCTTTTCAGCTATTTCAGAATCGTTTTTACTATATACTGTATATCAAAAATATATAATACATAATCTATATACAGTATATATGTAAGATATTTGACAAACAAGAGGAGATCTCACATTCTTGGCTTTTGAGCATTTGTTCTGCTCTTTAAGAGTCATAGAGACCAAACTTAAACTTGTATCAGTTCTTCTGTGGCACATTAGTGAAAACATAATATTTTTCATGAGAATATAGCAACATGAATTAAAAAAGAATAATCACAAACACTGACAAAGGAATGTGTATGTTAATGTAGGAGTGGCACAGAATGACATAACAGCTTTATACTTTATCTTGGTTTCCTTAAGAACTGACTCATGGAAAAGGTATGCAAAGGAGTGGTTTAGGATTCTGCTCTATTTTTAGGAGAGCTATAAGAACAACACTTCACAAGGCACATATATTTGAAAGGAGTGCCAGGAGGACAGAAAAACATTGAGAGGTGCTCCACTCAGCATTTGGGCTTAGATTTGAACCCAAGGCTCCAGAGCTGCGATACAGCAGGATTGCTTTGCACTACAATACCAAGTATAAGTATAAGTCAATACCAAGACTTATATTGTGTCTTGATATCACTGCCAATATCTAGAATTTTGGAGATTAATAGTTCATATTTTATTATGAAATGAAGTGACAAGTGGGTTATAAAAGTACTGAATTTCAGATAAATCTGACAGTCTCCTTTAGTGGTACGCCTGTTTTATTTTTCAATGAATTTCACATGTACTTTCTTATTCTTTTGGACCTTTAATTAATTATACACCTAGTATGGTAATTTTTGATGTAATTCATTCTTGATGTTGTCCTTTTACATGAGTTAAGGTGTATACCAATTTTCTAATTAAAATATTTTCATAGGGTTTTTCATAAGAAGTTACAACTATATGAAAATAACTAATTTAGCACCAGGACTGTAGAAAGTGCAGGGAGAACAAACTACTAATAGATTTGTAAGATGGCACCTTTGCTTGTGGTCGAACAATCAGCACAATTCATTGCCCAAATCCTACCCACGATAATTCCTATATATGCTGGAGTAAGAGCTAAAAATGTACCAGGAGCTATAAATGACCTGTGTTCCTACAGTGGGAATGCTATGAAAGGTTCTGAATTTCTAAAAAAATCCCTAGCTTTTGTATAAAGTTCCTGGTGCAACCTACATTAAATGAATAGTATTTCAAAGTGCAAATGATAATAAAGAATATTGATCAAATTACTACATGTGCCAATACCATATTCGTAGCAAGTGAACCAGTGATTGTGATTGTGATTTGTTATTGAGCAGACTGAGAAATATATGACTTGGTCAAAAATCCATTCCAGGTAACTGATCATAAAACTCTAAAATATGAATAAATATTTATTTAAACAGGAGTACATTGAAAAACACTTGAGCATTAGAATAATACTTTTAAAATTTCATTAGCTTCTATTACTTTGACTGGTTTACATTCAAACAATTGGAATGGTTTTACTTAATGTTTTACAGAAGGGTAAGAATATATATATATATTGTGAAGGATGGCCGGCCATTTATCCCGGCCAATACCCCCAAGCCGCCAGGTGGAGCCCTCCTTGCAGCGTGGAGGTCCCCAGAAGACCAGCAGGGCATCATGGACATTGGAGTTTTTATGCAAAGCCCTGCTGGATGCCGTGGGGGCCACAGGAGGGAGCTGCAGGGAGGACCGAGGGCTTCTTCGTGCCCTGTGACCTGGAGGTTCGTCACAGGAAGAGCGACGGACTTCCGGGTTGAAGAAAAGGACTATTTACCCTGACCCGGAAGGAATAAGGACTTGTGGACTGTTGGGCAGAAACACTTCCGGGTCAGGAGATATAAAAGGACTGTGGGAGCTCCCAGACGGCGAGCTGAGCTGGGTGGAAGGGTGGCAACGCGTCTGGGAGCTGGAGGATTGTTTATTATTGAGTATTGTAATTTAATGAGTATTGTGGTGGAGAATGTGCTTTGTGCACTGTGGCGATTAAATAAAGTCAACAATTGGACTTTTACCTGGTGTCTGGAGTCGTGGACAGGGGTTCAAGGGAGCGAGAGCGCCCCCTATCGTTCACAATATATATCTATACTAATAAACGGCAAAGCCCTCACTCACTCACTCACTCACTCACTCACTCACTCACTCACTGACTGACTGACTGACTGACTGACTCATCACTAATTCTCCAACTTCCCGTGTAGGTAGAAGGCTGAAATTTGGCAGGCTCATTCCTTACAGCTTCCTTACAAAAGTTGGGCAGGTTTCATTTCGAAATTCTACGCGTAATGGTCATAACTGGAAGTTGTTTTTCTCCATTTACTGTAATGGAGTT
>JANRMT010062806.1:7945221-7967211 GCA_026402145.1 Polypterus bichir lapradei | reverse complement strand
AAATAATGGGAAAATGATTAATCCATTCCCATGAAAATAAATCCTATTGTTATTGGCATATTATACATTGATGGGGTTGTATAAAATAATTTAAACACTGCTTAATACTAAAATACATAAATACAAGAGCAATTAGATGAAATAAATGAAAATTTTACCTCACTTTACTTCTTAATACAGTAACGTCCGTTTTTCACAATTGTAGATACCGTCATTCTCGGCAAACGGTATGCAACAGCCATGTCCCAGATATGCATGCCACCTTCATACTTTTCAACAATCAATTCAAATTTACGTGAAAAAACACAAAATCACGTTTTGACGATGCGGGTTTGCTGTATGCTCCCATCTGCTGTCGGGGAGCCCTTGAACCCTACACCGTCGGTAATGTGCCTCACTGCTAAGCTCATCGGTAACAAAGCAAGGAGATGGTGAAAAAGTGCAAAGTGATATTATTAAAACCATCAACAAAACAAGGTGTTCAAATTAAAGTGCAGACTCCAAAGTTCCAATAAATAATCCATAAAATCAGAAGTGAAACGTGGAGGTTAAAACCAATAGAAAAAAGTCTTCTTAAAAACAATGAGGTTAAAATACAGCAGGAAGCATTCTTTAAAAAAAACACAAGAAGAAGCCCGGTGCCTTTTTACCTTACGGCCCCCCTGCTTCCCAACAAGGGAGTTGCCCTACTTGCAGCTGACCTTCACTCTGCCTACTTCAGCTACTTCATGCTCTCACTCTCACTCACTCTTTCTCTCTCTCTCTCTCTCTCTCTCTCTCTCGCAACCTCCCATCTGTTCTTTCTTTTTCCTCCCCTTCTAGGGGACTCGCACTTCTATTTATCAAGATAAGCAGCCCCAGGAACAATCACGAATGCGGATGGTCTCTCACCTGTGCACTTTGGTGAGAAACGCCCACATCGCGAATCACCCTGAGAACCGCTTCAGCCACACAAGCCGCAAGCGAGGTGATTATTTATTTTAAAGCTGGCCTTTGACAGGAGCTGTGGACCCACTATACCACACACGTGAAAATTCACAGAGAGTTATAGCGCAGGTTGTTCACTGAATGCTAGCAACTGGCTCACTGATGCTCATGGGCAGTCGTGGCTTTGTCTCCAGAGAGGTAAACAAGGGTAGCACGCAAGTCATATTCCAAACAAAGGTCGTATACCAAGTAAAATTTTTCGTGTCCAAATAGGACATATACCAAGTTGGACTTATTCCAAAGCAGACATATACCGAGGTACCACTGTATATACAGTATTATGAAAAAGTTTGGGAACCCCTCTCAGCCTGCACAATAATTTACTCTACTGTTAACAAAAAAGATGACAGCGGTATGTCTTTCATTTCCTAGGAACATCTGAGATTTTTAGTGAAGCAGTATTTAGTTGTATGAAATTAAATCAAATGTGAAAAACTGGCTGTGCAAAAATTTGGGTACCCTTGTAATTTTGTTGATTTGAATGCATGTAACTGCTCAATACTGATTACTTGCAACACCAAATTGGTTGGATTAGCTCATTAAGCCTTGAACTTCATAGACAGGTGTGTCCAGTCATGAGAAAAGGTATTGAAGGAGGTCGATTTCCCTTTGACTCTCCTCTGAAAAGTGACAGCATAGGATCCTCAAAGCAACTCTCAAAAGATCTGAA
This sequence comes from Polypterus bichir lapradei, assembly GCA_026402145.1. Taxonomy (NCBI): domain Eukaryota; kingdom Metazoa; phylum Chordata; class Cladistia; order Polypteriformes; family Polypteridae; genus Polypterus; species Polypterus bichir. The sequence continues at coordinate 7,965,554 of JANRMT010062806.1, read as the reverse complement.
AACAAAGATTGTTCAGTATCATGGTTTAGGGGAAGGCTACAAAAAGCTATCTCAGAGATTTAAACTGTCAGTTTCAACTGTAAGGAATGTAATCAGGAAATGGAAGGCCACAGGCACAGTTGCTGTTAAACCCAGCAGGTCCTGGCAGGCCAAGAAAAATGCAGGAGCGGCATATGCGCAGGATTGTGAGAATGGTTACAGACAACCCACAGATCACCTCCAAAGACCTGCAAGAACATCTTGTTACAGATGGTGTATCTGTACATCATTCTACAATTCAGCACAATTTGCACAAAGAACATCTGTATGGCAGGGTGCCATACAGCCAGATACATTTTGGAACAAAGTGCTTTGGATTGATGAGACAAAAATGTAGTTATTTGGTCATAACAAAAAGCGCTTTGCATGGAGGAAGAAGAACACCGCATTCCAAGAAAAACACCTGCTACCTATTGTCAAATTTGGTGGCGGTTCCATCATGCTGTGGGGCTGTGTGGCTAGTTCAGGGACTGGGGCCCTTGTTAAAGTCGAGGGTCAGATGAATTCAACCCAATATCAACAAATTCTTCAGGATAATGTTCAAGCATCAGTCACAAAGTTGAAGTTACGCAGGGGTTGGATATTCCAACAAGACAATGACCCAAGGCACAGTTCGAAATCTACAAATGCGTTCATGCAGAGGGAGAAGTACAATGTTCTGGAATGGCCGTCACAGTCCCCTAACTTGAATATCATCAAAAATCTATGGGATGTTTTGAAGAAGGCTGTCCGTGCTCGGCAGCCATCAAGTTTAACTGAACTAGAGAGATTTTGTATGGAAGAATGGTCAAAAATACCTTCATCCAGAATCCAGACCCTCATCAAAGGCTATAGGAGGTGTCTAGAGGCTGTTATATTTGCAAAAGGAGGCTCAACTAAGTATTGATGTAAAATCTCTGATGGGGTGCCCAAATTTATGGACCTGTCTAATTTTGTTATAATGCATATTGCATATTTTCTGTTAATCCAATAAACTTAATGTCACTGCTGAAATACTACTGTTTCCATAAGGCATGTCATATATTAAAAGGAAGCTGATACTTTGAAAGCTTAGCAAATGATAAACAAAAATCCATAGAATTAAGAGGGGTTCCCAAACTTTTTCATATGACTGTATATACAGTATATATATATATATATATATATATATATATATATATATATATATATAGTGACAAAAACCAGAAACAAGAGTCAAAAAAAGGTTTGAGGCAGCCATCAAGGGCGGAAGCACAAGGGTCCTCTTCCATAAGTTTGGACCCAGACATGATGTCATGAAAAGGGCCAGAACCGGAAGTCTCTTTGTCCATGGGCTCGACACCAGAAGTGACTTCATCGAGGCCGGGACCAGAAGTGACATGGGCCAGGCGAAATTTGCCATTAACGGTCTGAAGGAAAGTGAGAAAAAAGGTCAGTGTACTCCGCCACCTCCTGGTCTAGTGTGGAATTACTCTTATTTAGACCCTTTAGCTGCCTCCCATGTGCACATGTACGACAAGCCCCCACCTCATCCCAGACCCATCAGGGAGATCATGAATACGAGAAAGAGCATTGCCATTGGCATGAAAAGAACCTCGACGATGAACAAGAAAAACCTATAAGACTGTAGGTCAAGAAACCACCTGGTGACCCATAGGTTCGACTCCTTGTGTAAGGCCATCCACTGTAACAGTGCATGATCCGTGACAAGGGTGAACCTCAGCTGTGTAATAGGCCATTTGATCACTAAGGCCTCCCGTTCCATTGCCGCATACTTGATCTCTCGTTCCAACAATTTCCAACTCAGGAACATAATGGGGTGCTCAACACCATTGACGTTCTGACTCAGCACGGTTCCCAGGCCTGTGTCCGAAGCGTCCGTCTGGAGAATAAAAGGTAGAGAAAAGTTAGGTGCCCTCAAAACGGTGCTGATATAAGGGCCTGTTTTAGGTCACTAAATGCAACCACTGTCTTATCAGACCATACCACATTGTTCAGGGCCCTCTTCTTTGTTAAATCCGCTGGTATGGTGTGGAATTACTCTCATTTAGACCCTGTAGCTGCCTCCCATGCGCATTTGTGTGACTATATATATCCATCCATCCATCCATCCTCTTCCACTTATCTGAGGTCGGGTCACGGGGGCAGCAGCTTGAGCAGAGATGCCCAGACTTCCCTCTCCCCAGCCACTTCTTCTAGCTCTTCCGGGAGAATCCCAAGGCGTTCTCAGGCCAGCCAGGAGACATAGTCCCTCCAGCGTGTCCTGGGTATTCCCTGGGGCCTCCTCCCAGTTGGACGTACCCGGAATACATCACCAGGGAGGCGTCCAGGAGGAATCCTGATCAGATGTCCAAGCCACCTCATCTGACTCCTCTTGATGCGGAGGAGCAGCGGCTCTACTCTGAGCCCCTCCCAGAAGACGGAGTTTCTCACCCTATCTTTAAGGGAAAGCCCAGACACCCTGCGGAGGACACTCATTTCAGTCATTTATATTCGCGATCTTGTTCTTTCGGTCACTACCCATAGCTCATGACCATAGGTGAGGGTAGGAACATAGATTGACTGGTAAATTGAGAGCTTTGCCTTACGGCTCAGCTCCTTTTTCACCACGACAGACTGATGCAGAGCCCGCATCGATGCGGATGCCGCACCGATCCGCCTGTCGATCTCACGCTCCATTCTTCCCTCACTCGTGAACAAGACCCCGAAATACTTGAACTCCTCCACGTGGGGCAGGATCTCGCTCCCAACCCTGAGAGGGCACTCCATCCTTTTCCGGCTGAGGACCATGGTCTCGGATTTGGAGGTGCTGATTCCCATCCCAGCCGCTTCACGCTCAGCTGCGAACCGATTCAGAGAGAGCTGAAGATCACGGCCTGATGAAGCAAACAGGACAACATCATCTGCAAAAAGCAGTGACCTAATCCTGAGTCCACCAAACCGGACCCCCTCAACACCCTGGCTGCACCTAGAAATTCTCTAGAAAGTTATGAACAGAATTGGTGACAAAAGGCAGCCCTGGCAGAGTCCAGCTCTCACTGGAAACAGGTTCAACTTACTGCCGGCAATGTGGGCCAAGCTCTGACACCGGTTGTACAGGGACCGAACAGCCCTTATCAGGGGGTCCGGTACCCCATACTCCCGGAGTACTCCCCACAGGATTCCCCAAGGGACACAGTCGAACTCCTTTTCCAAGTCCACAAAACACATGTAGACTGGTTGGGCAAACTCCCATGCACCCTCCAGAATTCTGCTAAGGGTGTAGAGTTGGTCCACTGTTCCGCGACCAGGACAAAAACCACACTGTTTCTCCTGAATCCGAGGTTCGACTATCCAACGGACCCTTCTCTCCAGAGCCCCCAATTAGAATTTTCCAGGAGGCTGAGGAGTTTGATCCCTCTGTAGTTGGAACACACCCTCCGGTCCCCCTTCTTAAAGAGTGGGGCCACTACCCCAGCCTGCCAGTCCAGAGGCACTGGCCCTGATGTCCATGCGATGTTGTAGAGACATGTCAACCAAGACAGTCCTACAACATCCAGAGCCTTGAGGAACTCCGTTAGTATCTCATCCACCCCCGGGGCCTTGCCACTGAGGAGTTTTTTGACCACCTTGGTGACCTCAGTCCCAGAGATGGGGGAGCCTACCTCCAAGTCCCCATGCTCTGCTTCCTCATTGGAAGGCATGTTAGTGGGATTGAGGAGGTCTTTGAAGACCTCCCCCCACCGACCCACAACGTCCTGAGTCAAGGTCAGCACTGCTTCCCCTCCTGAGACGCCGGACGGTGGACCACAATCTCCTCGAAGCCCTCCGAAAGTCGTTCTCCATGGCCTCCCCAAACTCCTCCCACTCCCAAGTTTTTACCTCAGGAACCTCAAAAGCCGCATTCTGCTTGGCCTGCCGGTACCTATCAGCTGCCTCTAGAGTCCCACAGGACAAAAGGGTCCGGTAGGACTTCTTCTTCAGCTTGACGGCATCCCTCACCGCTGGTGTCCACCAACGGGTTTGGGGATTGCCGCCATGACAGGCACTGACCACATTACGGCCAGAGCTCCGGTCAGCTGCCTCAACAATACAAGCACGGAGCATGGCCCATTCTGACTCAATGTCCCCCACCTCCCTCGGGACATGGTCGAAGTTCTGCTGCAGGTGGGAGTTGAAGCTACTTCTGACAGAGGACTCTGCCAGATGTTCCCAGCAGACCCTCACAACACGTTTGAGCCTACCAGGTCTGACCGGCATCCTCCCCCACCATCGAAGCCTACTCACCGCCAGGTGGTGATCAGTTGACAGCTCCGCCCCTCTCTTCACCCAAGTGTCCAAGACATGTGGCCGCAAGTCCAACGATACGACAACAAACTTGATCATTGAACTGAGGCCTAGGGTGTCCTGGTGCCAAGTGCACATATGAACACCCCTGTGCTTAAACATGCTGTTCGTTATGGACAATCCGTGATGAGCACAGAAGTCCAATAACAAAATACTGCTTGGATTCAGATCGGGGGGGGCATTCCTCCCAATCACGCCCTTCCAGGTCTCACTGTCATTGCCCACATGAGCATTGAAGTCTCCCAGCAGTACGAGGGAGTCCCTAGAAGGTATGCCCTCTAGCACACCCTCCAGGGACTCCAAAAAGTGTGGGTACTCCAACTGCTGTTCGGTGCATACGCACAAACAACAGTTAGGACTCGTCCCCCCACCTGAAGGCGGAGGGAGGCTACCCTCTCGTCCACCAGGGTAAACCCCAATGAACAGACTCCAAGTCAAGGGGCAATAAGTATGCCCACACCCGCTCAACGCTTCTCACTGGGGGCAACTCCAGAGTGGTAGAGAGTCCAACCGCTCTCAAGGAGATTGGTTCCAGAGTCCAAGCTGTGCGTCGAAGTGAGCCCAACTATATCTAGCCGGAACCTCTCGATCTCGCGCACTAGCTCAGGCTCCTTCCCCTTCAGAGAGGTGACATTCCACGTACCAAGAGCCAGTTTCTGTAGCCTAGGATTGGACGGCTAAGGTCCCCGCTCATTACCTATGGGAGGAGCCAAAGAGGTCAGGTGCAGTGTGAGTTGGGTGGTGGACTATATATATATACATACATATATTTACATACACATATATATACTGTGGAAAACCAGCCCGAACACTAACAGGCAGACACCAACAGTTCCAAAATACACACATATTTATTTAGACTATTTACAACAAACAAAGTACCACAACCCAGTGCCCCTGCACCAAACACCCCTAAGTCTGGGCCTTCCAACATTCCTTCCTTCACCGCCTCCACTCCTCTTGTCCGAGCTTTGTCCTCTTCCTCCTGACTCCGGCTGCTGACTGGAGGAAGACGGCCTCTTTTATTCCCACCTGGACGTGCTCCAGGTGCCCTTTAATGATCTCCTGGTGTGGCGGAAGTGCCGCATGAGCACCCGTAAGCACTCCAGGTGGATTGGGCCATTCAAGGATGTCTTTTATTTTCGAACTCTGTGGTTTCACCAGTCCCCCACATACCAGGTAGCCCAAATATTTGGCTTCGTTCAATCTGAAGTAACATTTCCAGGGATTCATACATAGCCCGGCTTTCGCTAGCGTCAGGGGGACTGCGTAAACCTCCAGTACAGGCACAATAGGACTGGTAGGGCCTTAACACTCTGCCTACCAGACACTGGAAGGTTGCTCATGCTCCCGTGCAGCCCGAAAGGAAGGACCTTGCATTGCCAGTGTCCACTAGGGGTGCTAAATGTCGTTTTTTCTCTTGTGGACCCCGTTAAGGGAATTTGCCAGTATCCCTTCATCATGTCAAGAATAGTCAAGTAACGGGCCATCCCCAGCCTCTTGAGGAGCTCATCCACTTGGGGCATGGGGTAGGCATAAAATTTGGAGATCTGATTAAAACGTCTAAAGTCATTACAGAATCTCCACAACCCATCCGGCTTAGATACGAGGACGATGGCTTTATGGCTTTCTTCAATGCTGTCCATGTCCAACATCCATTGAACCTCCAGTTCCACCTCAGCATGTTTCACCTCCGGAAGACGATAGGGACGTTCCCTGACTACCACCCCCAGGTCTGTCACTATGTCGTGCTGAATCAGTGAGGTCCAACCCAATGCTTCACTGACCACTTCTGGGACAGACGGGATTGCACTTTCGAGCTCCTGTCGCTGGTGGGGAGTCAAATTGCGGCCGAGGTTAAGTTTGGCTTTTTCTGAGAAAAAGAAGAGGGTAGGGCCGGGAAGAGGGCAATCTTCCCTTTCCCTCCATGGCTTCAATAAGTTAATATGACATACCCGCTCTCTCGGCCAACAATTTGGTTGACTCACCAAACAGTCAATGAGCCCTATTCTCTCTTTCACCTCATATGGGCCTTGCCAATGGGCCAATGGTATCTGGCTAATAGCCTTCTAGCAGGTCCAGTATGGTACAACAATGCCAAAACAAAGTTGTAATTGGCTGTTGTCCAAATATATGCAACCTTTCAAATGACTGTCTAAAAGACTACTCTATAACTCTCCCCCTTTCTTCACTCTGCTGTTTTAAGCAACAGAAATAATCATCTTTATAACAGTACCAGTCAAATGCTTTGGATATTTTGCTTCCTCTAGTCATGGTGCTGTAGCCCTCTCAGAACAACGCTTCCTGCATCTATGCAACTTGGTCCTCTCCTTAGAGAAAGTGTAAGAGTAGGGAGTAAAGCAAGACGGTGAAAAACCTCCTCCCACCTCTTTATAAACAAAGGCACCAAGCTACCACATAGAAAGGGAACTCTGGCCCTTTAACAACAACATAAGGGCCAGGGATATAGATGCATTATAGAATGCTAAACTAAATTCTATACTGTTGTCCCTGTAACAAATGTAGGTATGCTCCTAACTGTGGAAATGATTCTAGGGTTTGGCCAGATCCTGAGGTTTAAAGGAGACTAACTGTGGAAAGAAGTTTTGGGTATAAAATAGCAGATAGTAGATTCTTAAGTAAACACGAAAATAGTGGAAGGAAGAGGGCAGGATCAGGTTGCTAAGTTTGGAGGGGTTGAGGTGGGGGTGAAAAGGATTAGCTTCAGCAGGCTTCTGACATGTACAAGAGCTTGAGCCACCCCTCCACTTAGACAGGAGGCCTGTACAGTCAGGCAAAGAGGTTCAGTATGTTTTTATTTATAATCTGTTTGCTTTGTATTTTGAGTTGTACTTGTATTCATCCTTTCTGGGTAATTTTGTTGTTTTAATACATGTACTGTTCTGTTTACTTTAGGCCTCCATGGAGTTTCATTGTATGAAGGCTGAGACAAGGGCCCTTCTTCAAGAATAATGTGTTCTGCATATTTATTATTTTATTAATCGTGACTTACATATTTGAACAGATTCCCTTTTTGATTAACATTTAGGCTTCCAGACATTGTAAAAAGACTGCACCTTACTGTGAACTTTTATACCGTATATCTCTATTCTAGAAATCATTGATATCAGTTATCATATTAAAATTTGGTAAATTTTGATGCAAAATTCTGTTTCCACTAATAATGTAGTCTTTATTCTCAACAAAAACAATTTCATTTTGCACTGTAAAAGATAAACTGGACAAGTTTGAAGTTTTGGGACACCTTGCTGCCAGCCCCATATAATTTAAAAAGAAAGAATAAAAATTTTAAAAGAAATGTGTGTTAAGTATTCTAAAACAAGTCATCCTCTGACTTCCGTCTTAGTTTGACTGCCCAAAATGGTGGCTCTACCGAATACCAAGCCTTCTGGGAGGAAGAGGTTGGTCCATGTAGACTGGCCCCAGAAGTGGCATCAGAGATGGAAAAGTGTCAGTCTCCCTTTCTGCAGAGGGAAGAGAAGAGAGATCATTATTGTACAAAAGCCATCTCTTGACTCAGCAGAGAATTACTATCACCCAAGCCTTTAAGCTGTCTCCCATGCAAAATGTGCAAAACTGAATAAAAGGTTTTAGCATTCTTGTTTCTTTATCTATAAAATGAGTTACTGGATACCTTCTGATGATCATTTTGACTCTGAGATTAGTGTTTTTTCTTATATTTTCATATATAAATATAGGAAAATATATAATATATACATTTTATTCAGAGGTATGTCTTCTCTTCTTTTCTGTTTACATTACATATCTCCATCATAGAAGATGTAATTCAGATATGCTATTTCTCATATAACCTGACATCATAGTTATTCTAAACATGTACATTTCAGAGATTAGGCTTCAGACTGTGGATCATTTTGAGCTATGGTAGGAAAATATATGTAATTTTTTTAGAAACAAATAATAGAAACCATGAAGATTTGGAAGTATAAAGTCACAATAGATGAATATAATTTTCATGATAATCATGCTGAATGACCTGGATCCAAAATTTGCGAACTCCATTTTTTGGTTAAAATTAACATTTTAATCAAATGGATTAATATTGTAAATGACTGCAGTTTATCATTTATTTTGTGCCAAACATACTCAATCACATTCCCTGCAAGTCTGAGTAGGAGCTGTACACAAATGACTTTTTCCCACACTATACCACAAAACAATATTGAAACTGATCCCTTCAGTTGTGATGTATTATACTGTACTTAAAAAAAGCATTTGAGAAGTTGCATCTAATGTAACATTTCTGTATAGAAGTAGTCTCCACTACTATCAGGATATTTAACCCAAAAAGAACAATTTCTGTATCATTGTCATATGATTAACCCCTTCAACCTTCTTCACCCTCTGTCTTTGCCAACAAAGGAAGTAATAATGAATTTATTTCAGTTCTTTAAAGCACTCTGAGCATTTCTAAAATTACACCTCTGCAGCATTCATTTTTCCAACACCTCCTTCTTTGATGCCGAACTAATCTGCCATGTCCTTATCATCTCCCCAATGAATTACTGTGGTTCAGATCTTAATGGTCTTCTTGCTAAACATGGTGACATATTGCAACAAGATCAAAAGCTTCTTCCAGAATTTAAAAAAAGACAAAGTTCAATAAGTATTGTACTACACAATTTGTGCTGACTGCTGATTTTCAAAGCTTTTAATTGGAATATCTCACATTACTTGTCCATGCTGAGATCAACAAGACATACTTGAAATCCTCTAAGGGCAAGCTTCACAATATTTCAAGTTATATACTGTATTTCTCTACTAATTCTTTCAGACATTTCTCTCTTTTCAGTTTTATTTTGGTAATTACAGTACACTTTAAAAAGGCAGTTAACAAGCTATTTTAAAAAAATAGTAAGCTTTAATTCTTCTAGTTTTTAATTGCACTTTGTAACTTTCATCAGTTTAGATCCACTTATGACAGTGCAGTCACCTGTGCAATTTGCTTTAGCAAGATATCAAGTTCTTCTTTTGTTAACCTGTCACATAATATATAGAATATATTATATACTCTGTGGCACATTAATCAGCAATATCGAAGTCAAGCAGCTTAGCAGCATTTTTTAATTCCGCGTGAAGTAAAAATCCATAAATAATGCTTGTCTATGCTGTCAAATCGTTGTTTTACTTGTCAACATTGCTATAACAAAGGTTCCCACATTTTGTGAGACTTGGTGAACAGGTTTTGAAAGATGGTATGTAAAATGAGTATGTGGCAATCAGCACATGAAAGGAAGATATCCTCTTACTGGCCTTGTCAGGAGAAGAAAAACATGTTCTTTTAACATTGTGCTACGAAGTCTTTTATCTTTCTGGTGAAGTTTAATGCCAGAGATCACATAAATGTAAATAAATGCATAGAAATGTGTCCATTTTAAATCTGGATGATTGCTCATTCTGCTTTTCCAGATAGTTTTAATGCATTACTGATAGCTGTGGCTTGCATTAAAAGATTTTTTTGCCAGTTGAAATATGCCACAGCCAAACTGGCAAATTGAAAAAGACTTCAAAGTAGCTGTTTAGCTTATTATAATAACTACTGGAAGGTTGCAATCAATGTACAGTATGTGCAGTTTGACAGCATCCATCAAACCATCCTCACCCACTAAATCCAAATTAGATTTCAGGGATCTTTACTCATTTACCAAAGTTATTTTGGAAAATAATAGAAATATTTCTGACTATTTGCAATAATTTTCTGACTTCCAGCACTGACACCTTACCAGTAGATAGAATTGTATTGTACTCTTCTGAGCTATAATGTATGTATTACAGAATGGCATAACATTCTCAAACCTCTTTAATCAAATTCAGGACTCTGAGGGTAAAGAGTCTATCATCTCAATATTAGGTGTGCAAAGCAGAAACCAGCCCTTCATAAGATGTCAGTCCACTGCAAGGCCCACCCAAGAGCACATTCACACTCACACAAGACTGATTAATAATAGCCAATTAATCTAACATATATCTAACTTAAAATGTGGGACAAATGCAGAGTATCCAGAAAAGAAAATACACCTACAAGGAGAAAGTACAAATTCTCATAGATAACAACTAGGCATGGGATTCAAATCCAGACTTTACTACCCACTGTTCTGTGCCACATGGCATTGCAGAATGCTTCATACAGTAAGAAGATATAAGGTCTGCATTTAAATGCAAATAAACCAAAAATGTTGCACAATTTTAAAAAATGTGTTCATAGCGGCTAAGAGCTATGCATTAGCCCTTAGGATTGTATTAGCTCTAAACCGATAACAAATACATAGCCCAAAATTGTAGAAATTCTTAAGCAGACTGAATTAAGCAAATTTTTTTCTTTAAAATTAGAAGTTTTAAGTCACAATTAAATCAGTTTTGAAAATACCAATAACAGTTAAATGAGCTTTATCCTTCTTTTCTGTTGCTTTTCAGGGTATGTGTGAAGTAAATGGGTGGGTGGTTTGTAGGATGCGCTGTGGTAGGGCGATGTTTTCTATATTTATGATTTTTACTTAATATATTGTTATATTCCATTGATTTCCTTCTAGGCCACATGCTTTATAGGTTTACAGGTGCTGTGAGTATAGCTGCAATCTCTGCCTTTTTTTTTCTTTCTTCCATTCCATTATGGGAAGTAAAACACAAGACATCAGGTAGACGTGCCTCTGTTTTGTTTGTAAGATCCATAGTACCTGCACTTGTCATTCTTCATTACTGTGTTATATGCATTATATATTTTTACTTCCAGATGAGCACTTATTTTTTGTCAGGTCAAAAAAAAGAAAAAAAAAGTAATATGCAAGCCTTAAAGGCCATGTCACATTTCATGCCTTTTTCAGCAATTTTCAGGCACAGAATTCATTTACATATTCTTAACAAGCTACAGATAGTCACAAGTCATGCAGTCTGACATACATAGTTACTCAGTGGTACCAGTCAGCAACACACCTAGACAAAAATCAAAAAGATTTGATTTTCTTTTAAGTCATTGTTTTACATGTTTATGTATGCAAGAGATGAAAACCAATGAGCGCTCAGCTGAAAGTACAGTGCATAAAATGCAATTACAAAGAAAAGAAAGTTGTTTATTTTGGTACTCACAAATGGAAGAGAGATACATGTTCCTGATGTCTTGTGTTTCAAGTACAATGACAGAATAGAAAAAAAAGCAGACATTTTGGCTGAACTCACCATACCTGGAAATTATTCATACAACATCAGGTCTTTTAGGCACCACATTGTTAGCTGCCAAAAAGGGTGCAAACTCACAATACTTTGGAAATGCGAAACTGTGCAGGAAAGTTATCACCGAGTAGTGTAATTTTTTCATGTCCTGCACTATCTAGTCATGCACTCTGACATACTCAGGTAATGATACTGAATGTTTTTAATAATTTTGATTTGCAATGGATTGTTGCCCTATCCAAGACTGGCTCCTGCCTTACACTCATTGTATACATATTAGACTCTAAACCACATAATATTTTTTGACAAAAGGTAGACCTAAAGAAGAGATGGATTTATGTCTCATCTGTAAATAATGTACAGTATAGTTGTTATCATGCTTTCATATTGCCATAATACAACTTTTGGCATTGTTACATTCTCTTTTACAACACTGCAACAAGGCATCAAACCTGCATAGGAAAACATTTTACTTGAACAGACTGCCTTAGTCTAGTTTAACCTATAATGTTTTTAATGTTTTACTGTGTCTTGTGGCTTAAGAACTTAAATTAAAATACCAACAATTTAAATGAAAATCATAGTCCTCATGCACTTTGTAACCCTTAGAAACTCAAATATAGTTTATGGGGCTCATTATTAGAGGGTCCGTGTCAATATTTCAGACATTTTTTTGTTTGTTGTTTGTACAAAAATATATACATTAATAAACTTAATTTATCCTTATATGGTTCTCACAGAAACTGATTCACAATCAAAAGTCATCTTACATTGCTTTTCAGTTCTTCTCCATGGCTGACGTAGTTGTTAACCTGTTTAATAAAGCCTGGCATAACTTCTTTATTCTTTATATAATTTCAGTAGTTAGAAAATAGTCATACTGTGTTGTTTACATTTTTAAATTTAGGAGGTTATACTGCAGTATTAAAAGATAATGCTTTGTATCATTAAGTAAATATAGCCCTTTTTAAACAGTCAATCAGTCATCATCCAACCTGCTATATCCTAACACAGGTTCATGGGGTCTGCTGGAGCCAATCCCAGCCAGCAAAGGGTGCAAGGCAGGAACAAACCCCAGGCAGGGCGCCAGCCCACAGCAGCCTTTTTAAACAGCTGATGTTAAAAAAAAACTGAAATTGCAATGTTTAAAGTAAATACTAAAAAAGTAGTAAAATCACTAATAAAACAGTAAGTGAATCAGATCTTTGTGTATTTTAAACGTTTGAAAATAAGCATTTTGAATAAAATGCACAAAAAGAAATATATTCCCTTAAATCATCAGCTATGAAAATATGCCTGTCTCTCTAAATCTGCAATCAGATAATGCATTTATAATGCACTGGTGAGGCCTCGTCTGAAGTACTGTATATAGTTTTGGTCTCCAGGTTACAGAAAGTACATAGCAGCACTGGAAAAAGTTCAGAGAAGATCGACTAGGATGATTCCATGGCTACAGGGGGTGAATTTTGAAGAATGATTAAAAGAGCTGAGCCTTTACAATTTAAGCAAAAGAAGGTTAAGAGGAGACCTGATTGAAGTGATTAAAATTATGAAGGGAATTAGTACAGTGGATCAAGATTGTTATTTTAAAATGAGTTTAACAAGAACATGGGGACAAAATTGGAAACTTGTTAAGGGAAAATTTCACACAAATATTAGTACGTTTTTCTTTACACAGAGAACTAAACATGTGGAATAAGCTGCCGAGTAGTGTGTTAGACAGAAGGAATTTAGGAACTTTCAAAACTAGACTTGATGCTTTTATAAAGCATTTGGGTAGATAGGACTAGTGAGCTTTGTTGTCCTGAATGGCCTTTTCTTGTCTAAATTGTTCTAATGTTCTAAACTGGGAGCTACCTATGCCCACTTTATGCATCACATTATTATAAGTACATTGTAGCATGTTCAAATTTTAAATTTAAGAGAAGTAAAAACCAAGAAGAGTACTTATGAAACATACTTACAGCATTTCCTTGTTTTATTATTACTAGAATTATTTTTTTGGGCCAGCATTTCCAATAGACAGTGTTCAAAGCCTGTCTGGGTAGAGTTTGCTCAGTGCTTCTTTTTGTTTTTCTGAATATTCACAAACTAGTGTTACAGGTGAACTCATATCTCTAAATTGGTCTAATTGTGCCCTGTAATAAACAAGCACCTTGTCCAGGGCTGATTTCTGCCTCGTGTCTAATGGGTTCTTCCTCCCTTCAAAACTGTATTGAGAAAATGTATTGATGATAATTTGGTTAGGTTTTTCAATGCTCAGTTCAATTAATTTCAGATTTACTCTTGTAAAGTTAACTTCTATTGAAAAATAGAATGTATATTTTTTGGATCATGTACTGTGCAATTAAATAATATCAACCATTGCAGATGGGTTTAGTGCATTTTCTATTCAGTTTTATCCTCATCTTTTATCTGTCTCACTAATTGAGTTATTTAATCAACTGAGCAATTGTGCCATTACTTAAAGCTTACATTATTTTAGTGAAAGGAAATCACTTCAGGAGACCTGCAAGTTGTTACCTGCCAAAAGTAAACAAATAAATTGAAAAACAGCATATTTGTATACACAGATGATTACATAGTCTGTATCAGGACAGTTTCACTGAAAGAATAAAGCAGAGATTGAATGACATTAATGTTACTATACTCTGTTGGTTCATATCCTAAGTATAGATGCAAAAGAACAAACAGCATATATTTTATTGTCATCCTTACTAATTAGGATGCTTTATGTATTCTTTATAAGAATTTTCTGAAGATGTGAAGCCTGATTATCAGAATTTCACATTTAAGAAATTGCAGAAATATGATGAACTGGTATAGAAAAAGCAAATAACTAAAAGAAGTTCAACAATATTGGTATTTAATATAGTCACAATAGGTGATAACGGGTGTAAAGGTCTATTGAATATAGTGTTGAATATTATAATATTATTATGAACTCTAATTTTTCAAATCTAGCAGAATGTTCTGACTCAATGCATATTATGCAAATAGAAAATTAAGAACAATGATGAGACATAACAACACTACATAGTATTTAGGAGTTCATGAGGTATTTAGGTAGTCCGTTGTATTTCTGTCTTTCCTGGTTGGTACTGTATGTGTAGTTTAACTGTACTGTGCTTGCTTAACAAGCTGCGTTGTATATTTTCAGCAAGACTAAAGGGCAGAGACTGAGCAGAGGCAGGTGTTGTTCTCTAGGGGCGGAACATATGACGTCATGAAAGTGGGGCGGTGCAGAGTGAAGGGCTTCTTAGCGATTCTGGGGTTGTGCCTTAGACAGAAAACGAAGTCTTTGATTATTGACTCTGTAATTGTAGTACATTTATAATACGCATATATTTTTTACGGATTTCAGACGGGTATGACGGACACTGTTGCGCATCATGGATGCCAGGAGAGTGGCATGAAAGAAAATGGCTACTTTAAAAAGGTACGATTTCATGTTCCCGACTGAGAGAAGTTTGGATTTTTTTTTGGTCTCATTGGTGATTCCTCCTAGTGTCGCGTTAATTTCTCAAATGCGCTATAGCGATATATACATTTTGTATTTTACCTTTAGATTGGATATAAAACGGTATTTATGATATTAACATTTCTTTTTTGAGAAACCTGTTAACTTAAACTGATGCAGCTAGCGAATCACCACATGAGAGAAAAAAATAGCAGCTGTTTAAGTAGGTTGGTTTATTTTGCGAAAATGTTTTGTATTATACAATAAGATATTTAAAAGAATAGGTGGAACAAGCGACGATATTTTAAGTTAGAGGTGTCGTTTGTTTACGTCTCATAATCTTCCTTTCACCTCATCGTCGACCTAGTTGGTCTTTACTTTCTTTTAACAATTGGGCGCACCTTAAGAGAGCGTGACTCGTTTGTTTCATTACTGCGCGGCCATATTAAAACAGGTGTTTGAACAGGTGCGTTTTACTAGACACTGCATTTGGTCTTTTCTAAAATATCAACACATTATAAAAATGCCCCTGCTTTTTGTAAAGTTTCTGTACGTGCACTGTACATGAATAGTTTACAGCCTGATTCGTGTTCCATTGTATGACGAGAACAAACACAAGTTAAAAGATTTTAAGTATATGTTTAAGATGCGAAGTATTCATGATTAAATTTAGCACCAGACGGGCGGAGAGGTTGAAAAACCACGTTATCTTTCAGTAGCATAGAACTACGGGGCGTGGTGAGCGAAGTAGGTATGATATTGCCCGAACTGCTGAAACCGACCTCTGACTCAGCCGTGGCGCTCCAGACCGAGTAAATGCCAGATATTTCTGGAGCTATCTGCGCAATGTTTCTGCGGGCGTGACAGGTAAAGGGTGGTTCATCTCGCACATTACTTTTGGATTATCCATTGTTAAAATCAAGTTACTGATACCTGTGTCTTATTCCTGGACACATCATAATATGTATTTACTATTAATGACAGTATGAGTGGAGTTGTATATTAGAGGTTAGTGTTAAAGCCACAACATTTTTGAAAAGGTGACGTTTCACGTTATTTTGGCAGTTATTTGGAGGTTGCCCTTACTGCCTTTCTTCCCAGGGATTTGGCATAATATGAGGACATAAATCAATTTTCTTAACTCTATTTTCCATTAGGAGTCTCGTAGTAAGAAGATACAAGAATCAAAAATATGAAAAAAACATCTGTTGAAACCAAAAAAAAATTAACTTAAACTACATTCTGATACTAAAACAATAAATATAGAGTTAGATAAATGTCGATAAAAAATTAAGTAGGTATAACAAAATATGCATCTAAATTTCAAAAAATGTTAGGTGGGGCGCGATTACAACTGTTATGAAAACTCGGGTCGCAAATACTTACAGGTTGAGAAACGCGGCCGTAGAAAACCCAGCCGACATCTGGGGAGACTGCATGTTTGAACTTTAAAAACCTTAAAGAACTATCATTTATACTGGATACTCCCCATAAACCTATAAATAAACGAAATAAGCCTAACTTGCAAAAAACTCAATAAACTAATACACAAAATTTTGCAAAAATTATACTCCAAGTAACCAACTGTAGTTCTGGCTTGTGCGGGAGATGGAGCTTAACCCAGGAACATCAGGTACAAGAACCATTCCAGGATGGTGCATCAGCCCATTGCATTTGCCCCAAACCTGAAATCGCACACACATGGCCACATAACACAGAAAGCTAAGTCAAGGTATCTAAACAGTATGTTTAAAATTGATAAGCACAACAATAATTCTCTAAATAAAGGCTTATATGCAAGAACTTGTCCATGCTAATCTATGAGTGCAACACCTTCACAGACACATTGAAACAGTTTCTCAAGTTTCACATACTGTACAAGGTGAAGTTATTGAGCATGGGAAAGGTGCGATTACAAGTAAAATGCATTAATAATAACTGCTGCTTGGAAACCCTGTAATAAAAGAAAATAGTTTTCTTTTTTTGTTCCTCATGCTGGTGATAAAGCAGATTTGTTGTACTGAAAATGTCTTGAGACACTCTGAATTTAGTTCCTTAGTGCAGGATATGATACTGTCAAGCATGTTATTCTTCTGTCCAGAATGGAGAACATTCTTGGTATCTTTGGCACTGCCTTACAGTGCTTCAAGTCCTATCTGACTGATAAGGAGAATTTTGTTAATCTTGTCAACAGCAGGTCCAGCTCGGCAGCTGTCACTCATGGAGTTCCTCAAGGCTCTGTCCTTAGACCTCCTATGTTCTGTATTTACATGCTTCCCCCTTGGCCATGTTATTCTTAGGTTTGTATGGGGTTATCATTTTTATGTAAAAAATACTCATCTGTTTCAGAATTTAAAGTTGAAGCTCTTCAAAGTTTTCTCAGTTCACAACTTTACCTCAGTAAAATTAAAACATAGATAAAACATAACTCTTTAAAATTAAACTATAACACTATAATTGGCACTAAAGCTCAGCTTAAAAAATAAGCTCCTTTTCAATCATTCAGTTGGTGATGATATTAACAGATGTAATGTCTTTGGCAAGGGATATTGGTGTCAATTTTTATTCTTCCCTTTCTTCTACCCAAATCACATTAAGAACAAATCTCTTGCTTGCTTGCTCGCTCATTCCTCTTCTTTTCTAAAACTGTGAAACTTGTCCATGCTTGTGTTACTTCCTACATCGACTACTGTAACACCCTAATGGCAACTGCCTCTTCTGATCTTCTGTCACAGCTCCAGTTGGTTCAAAATTCTGCTGCAAGAGTCCTTGCATATACCTGCAACAGCGAGCACGTAACATCCATCCTGCTTCACCTTTACTGGCTTCCTGTGTTATATAGGATTGAATATGAAGTTCTGTTACTAACCTATAAAGCTTTAAACGGCCTTGCACTGGGCTACCTCAGTAAGTTCCTCCATCACTGTGTTCCTATTTGCCCACTAAGTTCCACAGTTTCTGACAGTCTCGTTGTGCTCCAAACTAACCAGTGCTCTATGGGTGACAGAGCCTTCAGCTCTATGGTACCCAGACTTTGAAACAACCTTCATAACTTAATGACATCAGCTGGCCTAGTTCATTCTTTTTCAATCAACTAAAAACTTCACTATTCAGGAAGGCATTAATGGACTCTCTTTTCAGTTTTCCCTCTGTTTCCAGATGTTCAAGATGATTTGCATTTGTATCACAAATTATGTTATTTGTTCAGGGTTTTCTTGTAGTATTTCGCATATTTTATATTTTTATTTTAGTTTGTTTAATCTTATTCTAATTGAAAGCTTTGTGTTTTCAATATTTTTATTTAGTGTTTTATGCAAATATTATTTGTTTCCAGTATTAATATGCCCTGTCATTTTATTTTGAATTTCAGTGTAGTGCTTTTTACATGGGGAAGGTGCTGCTTCTTCTTCTTCTTTCAGCTGCTCCCGTTACAGGGTTGCCACAGTGGATCATCTTCTTCCATATCTTTCTGTCCTCTGCATCTTGCTCTGTTACACCCATCACCTGTATGTCCCCTCTCACCACATCCACAAACCTTCGCTTAGGCCTTCCTCTATTCCTCTTCCCTGGCAGCTCTATCCTTAGCATCCTTCTCCCAATACACCCAGCATCTCTCCTCTGCACATGTCCAAACCAACACAATCTCGCCTCTCTGACTTTGTCTCCCAACCGTCCAACTTGAGTTGACCCTCTAATGTAATCATTTCTAATCCTGTCCATCCTCGTCACACCCAGTGTAAATCTTAGCATCTTTAACTCTGCGACCTCGAGCTCTGTCTCCTGCTTTCTGGTCAGTGCCACTGTTTCCAACCCATATAACATAGATGGCCAGACTACCGTCCTGTAGACCTTCGCTTTGACTCTTGCTAATACCCATCTATCACAAATTACTCCTGACACTCTTCTCCACCCATTCCACCCTGCCTGCACTCTCTTTTTCACCTCTCTTCCACAATCCCCATTACTCTGTATTGTTGATTCCAAGTATTTAAACTTATCCACCTTCGCCAACTCTACTCCCTGCATCCTCACCATTCCACTGACCTCCCTCTCATTTACACACATGTATTCTGTCTTGTTCCTACTGACTTTCGTTCCTGTCCTCTCCAGGGTCTCCTCAACCTGCTCCCTACTATCACTATAGATCACAATGTCATCAGCAAACATCGTAGTTCACGGGGACTCCTGTCTAATCTCGTCTGTCAACCTGTCCATCGCTATTGCAAATAAGAAAGGGCTCAGAGCCGATTCCTGATGTAATCCCACCTCCACCTTGAATGCATCCGTCACGCCTACCGCAGACCTCACCACTGTCACACTTCCCTCATACATATTCTGTAGAACTCTTACATACTTCTCTGCCACTCCTGACTTCCTCATACAATACCACAGCTCCTCTCGAGGCACCCTGTCATATGCTTTCTCCAGGTCCACAAAGATGCAATACAACTCGTTCTGGCCTTCTCTAAACTTCTCCATCAACATCCTCCGAGCAAACATTGCATCTGTGGTGGTCTTTCTTGGCATGAAACCATACTGCTGCTCACTAATCATCACCTCACTTAACCTGGCTTCCACTACTCTTTCCCATAACTTCATGCTGTGGTTCATCAATTTTATTCCCCTGTAGTTACTGCAGTCCTGCACATCCCCCTTATTCTTAAATATCGGCACCAGTACACTTCTTCTGCACTCCTCGGGCATCCTCTCAATTTCCAAGATTCCATTAAACAATCTGGTTAAAAACTCCACTGCCATCTTTCTTAAACACCTCCATGCTTCCATAGGTATGTCATCTGGACCAACGGCCTTTCCATTTTTCATCCTCTTCATAGCTGCCCTTACTTCCTCCTTGCTAATCCTTTGCACTTCCTGATTCACTATCTCCACATCCTCCAACCTCTTCTCTTCATTCATCAGCCTCTCAAAGTACTCAACACACTCTTCTCGCTTGTGAGTACGTTTCCATTTCTATCCTTTATCACCCTAACCTGCTGCACATATTTCCCAGCTTGGTCCCTCTGTCTCTCCAATTGGTACAGGTCCTTTTCTCCCTCTTTAGTGTCCAACCTCTCATACAACTCATCATACACCTTTTCTTTAGCCTTCGCCACCTCTCTCTTCACCCAGGGCTGTGGAGTCGGAGTCGAGGAGTCGGAGACAATTTTGGGTACCTGGAGTCGGAGTCGGCAAAAAGTTAACCGACTCCTACTAAATTTAAATGGGAATTAAAAAAGTAAGTTGAAATGTCCCAATTCACAAACAGTCATAATGAACTACTTCTCTGCTGTAAGAATAAAGCCCAATGCATGCAGTGCAT
>JANRMT010062806.1:7931921-7945211 GCA_026402145.1 Polypterus bichir lapradei | reverse complement strand
GAACTACTTCTCTGCTGTAAGAATAAAGCCCAATGCATGCAGTGCATAATGTTACCACAAAACGAACATGTCAAGTAACCATGAAGCATGCTTTTCATTGACTGTATGCGTCACTATATGGAATGTAATGCACAGGTAAGGTGCGGCACCGCTTTCCATTGTGTCGTGTTCCACTGTTACAGGGAACTGTGAACCTAGCCTAAAGCCCCCCATACATTTACAGATGCACTGCCGATTTTTTCGGCCGTTCAACGAGTCATCACGCGTCAAACGCCTGAAAAATCATCTGGTGTGTTCTCAGCTCCGTCGGCTCCCCTTCGCTATGCGCTAGTGAAGGGGGCCAAAGGAGCCGAGAACACAGATCTCCCTACCTGTCTCCAGCAGAGGCTCGTACTGCTGATCAGCTGGCCGGTGAGTGACACAATGCACTAAACTTCCGGCTGGCTGACAGAGGAGACAGCCACTGCAGCAGACAGAGGCATCACATTACTTTGGATGGGGGCGGTGGTCGAGATTTTCGGCAAGCTGGATCTGCCCGTCCATGTGGACACCCGCAATCTGTGGCCACCAAAACAAAACCTTGTTTTCATTGTGTTTGTCTTTAATCTGGCATTATAGTAGAGTGTTGGCTTCCTAGCCAGTAGTTCTGTGGTGAAATGACATGTATGTTGCCTTCCTTTCCTTCAATGGATGTAGAAAATACATTAGCATAGTATATACATACAGAGGAGTCGGAGTCGGGGAGTCGGAGTCGGAAGATTTAGAAACTGAGGAGTCGGAGTCGGAGCATTTATCTACCGACTCCACAGCCCTGTCTTCACCTTGCGCCTTATCTCCTTGTACTCTTGTCTACTTTATGAATCTCTCTGACTATCCCACTTCTTCTTTGCCATCCTCTTCCTCTGTATACTCTCCTGTATTTCCTCATTCCACCACCAGATTTCCTTTTCCTCCTTCCTCTTTCCAGATGTCACACCAAGCACCCTTCTTGCTGTCATCCTTACTACATCTGCTGTTGTTTCCAAGCTGTCTGGTAACAGTTCACTGCCACCCAGTGCCTGTCTCACCGCCTCCCTAAACTCAACCTTGCAGTCTTCTTTTTTCAACTTCCACCATTTGATCCTTGGCTCTGCCCTCACTCTCTTCCTCTTCTTGATCTCGAACGTCAACCTACAGACCACTATTCTATGCTGCTTAACTACACTTTCTCCTGCCACCACTTTGCAGTCTTCAATCTCCTTCACATCAGCTCTTCTGCATAGGATGTAATCTACTTGTGTGCATCTTCCTTCACTCTTGTACGTAACCCTATGTTCCTTCCTTTTTTTTTAAATACGCATTCACCACAGCCATGTCCATCCTTTTGGCAAAATCCACTATCCTCTGACCTTCTTCATTCCTCTCCTTGACACCATACCTACCCACCACCTCCTTGTCTCCACTGTTCCCTTCACCAACATGCCCATTGAAATCTGCTCCAATTACCACTTTCTGTCCTTTGGGTACACTGTTCATCATTTCATCCAACTCACTCCAAAAATCTTTTTTCTCATTACATCGCACACCCAACCTGCAGTGCATATGCACTAACAACATTCATCATCACACCTCCAATTTCCAGCTTCATAATCATTATTCTGTCTGACACTCTCTCTTCACCTCCAAAACACTCTTGACATACTGTTCCTTCACAATAATTCCTACCCCATTTCTCCTCCCATCCACACCATGATAGAACAATTTGAATCCACCTCCAATCCACTTGGCCTTACTCCCCTTCCATTAGTCTCTTGCACACACAATATATCAGCCTTCCTTCTCTCCATCATATCTGCTAACTCTCTCCCCTTACCAGTCATACTGTCAACATTCAAAGTTCCTACCCTCCGTTCCACTCTTTTTACTTTCCTCCTCTCCTCCTGCCTCCAGACACGTTTCCTCCCTCTTCTTCTCCTTCTTCAGCAACAGTAGTCCAATTTCTGCCAGCACCCTATTGGCTTACAGTACTGGTGGCCGTCGTTGTTAACCCAGGGCTCGACCGATCCTGTATGGAAATTTGTATTGTTGTCCGCATAGTGATTTGGCAAAAGTTTGCACCAGATGCCCTTCTTGATGTAACCCTTCCCATTTATCCAGGGTTGGGACCGGCATGACAAAACACACTGGTTTGTGCATCCCCTGTGGCTGGGTTGGGGAAGGTGCTATATAAATAAATATATTTTTGTTGTTACTTACTTCAGCAGAAATCAGCATATGTCACAAATTGCCAGAACATGATTGGAACAGTTACCACACAAGATGGACATTTATGGTAAAACTATGCATACATCACATTTCTTTAGTTGGGCAAACTTGTGACTCGCTTCATCAGAATCTAGAAAGGCCAATAAGATATTGGGGCTATAGAAAATGACTACATTGAGTCTCAGAAGAAATTGTTTACTTTTCTCTTCTCCTACCATTGACATGTTCAGGACAAAACAAAATGTCCCTTCATTCTGTTCAGTTGTTTGCTGTTGGAGTGGGAAGTTTAAAATGTTTGTTTTGCTGCGTAATATTATGGAAATTCTCTTTCTCAGCACCACAGATTCCCTGGCTAGCTGTCACACACAAATAGCATAACATTTTCATCTATTGTTTCTTTTTTTCAGTGTGCTTTGTTCTTGTAGTCTAAGAGTTTCTTTAATTAATGCTGTTTGTAATATAAAGTCTAAGTTACTCTCCTCCCACCCCCACCCCCCAACCCTTTGAACCAGAACCCCCAAAAGGAATTCTGTTGTGGGTTATCAACTGTTTGTTTTCAAGGGTTGGCCATACTGATTTATCCAAATAAAGGTGGTGCATAGCAACCTATTGTACATAGCAACTAAATGTTTAACAGTGTACAGGCCAGAGCTCAGCTTGAAGCACAAATCAGTTTGAACTGTTGTGTTCTGTTTTATGTAAGAATTGAGATTTGCTTTTATTTTAGCAAAAATACGTCTGTCTGTCCGAAATCTGTATATTTTTTATTGTACAGGTTTTAATTTTTTTTACTGTACTACTTAAGTTTGCATTGTCTTCCAAGGGTTCAAATGTGACAGCAAGCTGCTTTGTATAATTACAAATTTTCATTTTCATTCTTGGTCAACTAAGGGCTACAATAACTGCAGGTTTTTGTTAATACCAGTTGCTAAGTTTTGCTGAAGTCTAGTACAATCTAAGTACAGTTTCAACTTTTTTTTATTATTAATTTAGAGTACTTTAAACAAAACTATTTATATACAGGATCTGTCTTTGATTTTCATTTTTGCTTTTAATTCACTTACTTGAAATTTAAGTTTCTGATTTTTAATCAGAAGGCGATTAACAATGATACTCTGGCTACTCCTCTTCTCGCATCCCAAAAACATGCAGGCATAGTTAGCTCATTGGCAACTTTAAATTGATCAGGAATGATAAGCTGTAGACTGCCACCTTATCGTGGTGGAGGGGTTTGCGTATCCCAGTGATCCTAGGAGCTCTGTCCGGGGCTTTATGCCCCTGGTAGGGCCACCCAAGGCAAACTGGTCCTAGGTGAGGGATGAGACAATAGACCTTCTATGACAAATAAAAAATTTGGATGGTGTTTTCCCTCGCCCAGACGCAGGTCACCGGGGCCCCCCTCTGGAGTCAAGCCTGGAGGTGGGGCTTGATGGCGAGTGCCTGGTGGCCAGGCCTGCACCCATGGGGCTTGGCTGGGCACAGCCCAAAGAGGCAAAGTGGGTCCCCCTTCGCATAGGCTCATCACCTATGGGAGGGGCCAAAGTCGTTGGGTGCACGGGTAGACTCCCTCCGCCTTTGGTTGGTGGGACAGGTCCTGACTGTTTGTGCGTATGTGCCGAACAGCAGTTTGGAGTACCCACCCTATTTTGAGTCTCTGGAGGGGGTGCTAGAGGGCATACCTTCTGAGGACTCCCTCGTACTGCTGGGAGACCAGTGCTCACGTGAGACCTGGAAGGACGTGATTGGGAGGAATGCCCCCACCCCCCAAATCTGAACCCGAGGGGTGTTTTGTTATTGGACTTCTGTGCTCGTCACGGATTGTCCATAATGAAAACCATGTTCAAGCATAGGGGTGTTCATATGTGCACTTGGCAGCAGGACACCCTAGACCTCTGTTTGATGTCGTCTGACTTGCGGCCACATGTCTTGGACACTCGGGTGAAGAGAGGGGCGGAGCTGTCAACTGATCACCACCTGGTGGTGAGTTGGCTTCGATGGTGGGAGAGGATGGCGGTTAGGTTACATTTTCTATGTGAACGTTCCAATTTCTGCCTCTGGTGATGTGCCTTACCGGTATTACCAGCAATTAAAGAAAAATTGTTTTGTGTCCTCTGCAGTGTTAAGAGAGAAAGGCTTTGGTTTGGGATAAAATGAAAAAAGGTGTAAAGAAAGGAAAGTTGCCTTTTTCTTTTATATAGTATAGAGAGATGTGTTCGGTTACGTTATGATCGCCTTTTGGGGACAGTCGCGGTGGGTCTTGTGTAGACTGGTGAGACGTCTCTGCCATTAATCGGCTGTGATGGCACTGTCAGTCCTCCACTCGTGTGCGTGTCTTCATAATCCGAGCTGAGGACCTCATAATCGTATACGTGCAAAAGAAAGTGTGAATCGCCTTAATATTTTGCCGTGGTGTAGAAAAGGGGTCCCGTGTTTGCACTTGTCTGGGCTATAGCTCAGGGGGAGGATGAAAAAAATTAAAACTGCTCACTTTGACTTAAGGCAGAAGTGCAGTCAGCGTCTCAAATCCCGGCACAGCTATGCGCGCGCGCCGGCTGCTCGACTTTTGCTGGGCAAGAGACCCCAGTTTTTGTACACACGTTCCACAAATGAGACACACGGGTTTACCGGCAATGTCAGTAAACATATACTCAGCCTCCCATCGGTTTTTAAAGGCTCTATGTTCAGAATCACCTTTTCTCTTTGGCATCGTGTGGGCTAGCTTGGCAATAACTTGTAGCATCATAAGCTAGACTTGATTAACGTGGTAAGTGTTCGGCAAGGCAGCTGAAGCGCTGGATTATGGGATCTGTAGTTTATTGTGTTACCAGCGCTTCATATCCCCGGGCCATTAATAACAATAATACAGTATATAAAATGAACTCGCGGGCCGGATATAATTACACGCCGGGCCGGATGTGGCCCGTGGGCTTTGAGTTTGACTCATATGGACTAAATAGAACTTGAAAAGAAATATTTTTTGGAATGTGATCGCGCAAGTCAGATCTAGTTGACGCGCACTACAGTACATCGAGCCCGCGTGCTATTGTGGTTTTGCTTGTGTGCTTCAGTAAGTTACCGTCCCCTTGCTCTTACTTTTTTACCGTTCATCTAATGAATACACTGAGTATGGCTTTACCAAAACAATCATTGATCGCGAATAAAGTATCCATTATTCATGAAGCTTCAAAGGTGATCTGTCTTTTTGCGTTAACCGCATGCGTTTTCATACATCTCAAACTAAGGGGATGCGAGGTTAAAAATAAATCGAGAAGCGCGCGTACATACTTAGTGCATCCCCTCTCGGGAATCAAACCTCGGACGTGGGCGCTACAGGCAAATGCTCTACTATTGCGCCACGGCGTGTGGTTTGTCTATTTGAGCGTAGCAGTGTAATTCGGTTTTTGTTCAGCACTCTTTGGAACTGTTGCTTTTTGTCTGCGCACTGCGCCAGTTCACGTGAGCCGCTGAATATGGTTTTATATGTCACTCGCTTCTAATTGTTTCGCTGCCTTCTTAATTATATAATGCATGTTTTCTTCAGCGCGTTTTGTAACTCTTCCTGGTTTTCTACGTAATGTGTGATTACGTGAGAGGCGTGATGATGTCACACGAAACTCCGCCCCTCAAGCTGAACTCGATTACAGTAAATGGAGAAAAATAGCTTCTAGATATGACCATTATGCGTAGAATTTCGAAATGAAACCTTCCCAACTTTTGTAAGTAAGCTGTAAGGAATTAGCCTGCCAAATTTCAGCCTTCTACCCACACGGGAAGTTGGAGAATTAGTGAGTGAGTGAGTGAGTCAGTGAGGGCTTTGCCTTTTATTAGTATAGATTATTAAGTGCTTGAAAGAAGTCTTAATATTTAAATACTTTCTCTTACAGTGCTAAAAATAGGTTAAAAGGCTGGACAGTACCAGTCTTTATTTAGGATATGGTGCTTGTAGGGATATCTGTGTTGTAATCAGGTAATAGTTATGTGTAAGAAATCTCTGTAACTACTCAACAGTTTGTTTTAAACTAGCTTTTTAGAGTAATAATAGAAAAGCTATGGTCTTTAGAATAATATGCATATTTTGCCAACTATGTCAGAAAATAAAACTGTAGCATCAAGTCTTTTGCACAGCTTCAAGTTATTTATCAAGTTTATGTTATTATTTATTTTTAATTTGAATTAGTTACTGAGACCGCAGGGGCCAGATTCTGAGGTCTAGCCACTTGGGTGCCCAGAAGTTATTCTTAGGGTCCACATCCCAAACTATTAAATTGTTGAGAGTAAATTCACCAAGTAGGAGTGGGTGTTGATGTAAATACCTTGTCATATTTGGTGTCTGGAGAAGGAGAGAGAGAGAGAGAGAGAGAGAGAGAATGTGTGAATAAGCCATTTCTGCTCTGTGATCAAAATGGAATACTCCCACACTAGATGGAAAGTAAATCAGCAGATGCCCAACTTTTTATGGATTGGATGTTGGAAGGGTAGAAAGGCCACAAGACATCCTGACCAACAGTTGGCAGCATAAGATTCATAGCAGGGAAAAACTCAACCTAGGCTGCCCATTTAAGGCTCGATTTAAAGAAGATTGGCTTTAGTAGTTTCCCAACTGAATGATAAAAGTACATCAGCAAGTCTCTCACAAACGGTGATGGCGTCATTTCCAGTCTGAGGGAAAGCTCAGCTTTAGGATAAGGTTATTATAATATTATTATTATTATTATATTAGTTTTTATTTGTTTTTGGTTTTTTTTCTGACCTTACTTGGAAATTCAGTTTAGTTTTTGTTTTCCTTCATAGTGTATTTTTAGTTTTAATTTATTTTTTATTTCACAAAGACATTTCTATTTTATTTTTATATCTATTAGTTTTAGTAATTATGGTACTGTTAAAGAGCTTACTATGGAGTTCAGTTTTGTGTTTCAATCTGACAGAACTATACACTTAACGGGTTGGGATATGAGTTTTATGTTAGTGGAAGCTTACTACACGACATGGCTTACTATCTGGCTTTGTTCTGTCTGTTAAACAAGGATAATCAAAACCAGATACTGAATATGAACAATTTTATACAATTTTTTAATAATTTAAAAAAATATATATTTTTCTGTCATTTGTGCTGAACAAATGTGTTTTGACTGTTGGCACTTTTCATCTTTTCCTTTTTCTGTCCAGAATCATCCAATTTGTGATGAAATTTAGGTGACTTTTAAGGTTTCAGGGTTTTTTTCATTCTAAATGTCTACAGCACACAACATATCCTGCTTGAAGACAATGTGCTCACAATTAATGCCTTCAATATTTCATTCAAAAATCTACCATACTGGGCTTGATATATTGATATCTGATTCCATCTCAGACACATAGAATTTTGCCACCTTCAGACCTGAAAATATATCAAAAATCAGAAAATAGATTCTACTGTGTTCTGACAGGTGTGATCATGAAAATCATGGGGGCTTAGGAAGAACAGGGCTGTTAGGCTTGAATAAGTATGCACTGTATGGGAAACAGAGTAAAACAAGTATGTAGCGTCAAAGTTGGGGGCAATGAAACTTGAATAGCCCATGCATAAGAAAAGTAAATCCTTAATGACCAGAGTAACAGCAGGTAATAGGAATAGGAGTATGGACAGCCACAAAACAACAGAAACGGCATCGGAGATTAGGAGCAGTATATGCAGTTTCTAACCTGCTTATTCAGAGCAGGATTGCAGGAAACCTGGAGCTTATCCCAGCAGCTTTGGATGCAAGGCAGGGACAGGGTGCCAGCCAATTGCAACAATACAATATATTTGCAATATGTATGACATTGCAGATGTTAATAAAAAGAAGAGTATGATATTTCAACTATCAGTTTTGAGAAAGATTGTAAAGAGGGGGACACATTTTAAAACATAATTCTGCCATTGGATTATTTTCTCATTATCAGATGTTTTGAGCTTTGAAAGTAAAAAAAAAGATAAATTAATAAATACAGAATAAATACAAAAACTCATTAGTATGTTTAGTTTTCAACCTACCTGTAGTTCATTAGAGATATTGCCAACTCAGGAATTTTACAAGGTTTGTATCACTTTGTTGTTAAATGACCTTTTTAAAGCAAAAGTGATTGGTTAGCAACAATATGCTGATCTTCTGTGTTGACTGTTGGTCTCTTGATCAGTGCTGTTTTATTTTCAAAAAGTATTTCTCCTGTGCAAACGCAGACACCTGAGAAATAAACTGAAACTTTACTCACTCGTGATTTTTCTGTCCATATGGTAAATGTTTTATTGACCAGCACATTCTGACTTCAGGAGTTTGAATTACATCTTGATATACAAGAAGTGCAAAGAAAAGCAGCTCATCACAACAGACAACAGACTCGTATGCAGCCTGGAATTTGGCTTAGTATGTGCTTCTGTTTAATAGTTGCTTTGTACATACTTTGTCTTGGGCTCAGTTAGAATTACAGCTAACTTGCCATCATTTTTGAACAGACTGAAATTCTGTAAGGGATTATCTGTATCTAATACATCACTCTTGAGCCCCAGAGATCCAGTGAACGAAAGCTACCAAGCACATTCAAAGCAAAATCAATACCTTGGTATGCTTTACTAACACTTGAACCAGAATCAGCCATGCTGCCATCAGCTCCTGAAGATCTGTCACTTTTCTCACACAGTATATCGCTTTCTTCGTTACACGCTTTACATGCCCATATTTGGCTTGCTCTGTCACCGCAAATGTTGTGTCAACACCCACCCTATGTTACCAGCCGCTGTTCACTGGTTGAATATATGTAGGCTGCTCGTAGTGGATGACTTTATGTTTTAGTGTTAAAAGTTACAAGGGTTAAAGACTGTCAGGAATATTTATTCAAAAACTAAATATGAAATTCTTAATAAATTTTAATTTCAGGACCACTGCATCCCAGGTTGGCCTTTGTGTAAGTTCAGTTGTGACAAAAACTAAAAATATTTTTAGTAAATTATTTTATTTCAGTTAGGCTTTCCAGCTATTTTCATAGTTTCATTTAGTTTTAGTTTTTCATTTGTTTTGTTAATTATTTTATTTCAGTTTACAAAAATGTTTTTATTAATAGTTTCAGTTTTGATTTTAGTTTTTGTTAATTGTAATAACCTTGCTGTAGAGCTGCTAAGAGACTTGTGTGTTTATGGAATTTAGAAGGCTCAAGGACATCAGAGCCTTTAGAGGGGGGTGTAACCTAATCACCCAGTGATCCCACAAGTGAGTAAAGTACATTCATGTAGCCTGAAGGATCATATATGCACATGTGTATATATTGTAGTTAGTTATTTCAAATATGAAACATTCTAATTTTCTCTCACAAGGTAAATTCAGAGCATTGTGAATTGTGTTTTAAATGGGAATTTCCATTCTTAAATTGGAGACAGGTGAGATGTGTGAAATCAGTTTCCACAATTAAATAAAATTAGTTGAGATGATTTAGGTATGTTTTTCGTATTAGGTAAAATATGAGGGGGACCAAAAAATTTCATCAAAAAGTAAGGGAATAGGGTGTAGATATTAACTATGCCATTGGGTATCACATGCCTAAAGTCTTGTTAGTCAGTCTGTAAAGTGGTACT
This sequence comes from Polypterus bichir lapradei, assembly GCA_026402145.1. Lineage (NCBI taxonomy): Eukaryota > Metazoa > Chordata > Cladistia > Polypteriformes > Polypteridae > Polypterus > Polypterus bichir. Next base: position 7,935,382 of record JANRMT010062806.1, on the reverse strand, counting down.
ATGGTGAGTTGATTGAGATGCATATTTATTCTGCAATTTTGCATGTGGCTCCATCAATTTTGTTTTTCTTTTTCTACAAGCCTAAAAACCAGCAACATTAAACTGAATTGCTGAGGCATCTATTGTGAATGAAAACCTCTGCATTTTCCAACATGACCGTGCACCTGTACACACTGCTGCACCATGACTGCCCTCCTCTACATATAGTGTTATCAGTCAAACAGTTTTTGACCAAAAACAACATGGTTGTCTCTTCACACCTCCCATATCTGCTTGATCTCGCTCACTGTGTATTTTTTTTTTTTTTTTTTTTTTTTTAACCTGGGTTCCCCTTCGTAGACTGACACATTTTCAACTATAGGGATTTGAGTTCAACTTCAGTCAAAAAAGGGAATAATAATTTACAATTGTTAATATACAGCTGAAATGTTATTTCATTAATTAAAGGAAATCCTGCAGTATCTAATGCCTAGCCTCCTTAAATTTGTAAAGTGTTTGTACCATCTTAAGAACTATTTACATTTTATATGCTTAAAAACTTTCAAGTAGTGCTACAGTGGAATTGTTTTGATAATTTTTAAGTATTAATTGCCTAATTCAGTATCACCCACAATAAGTCCATAAGGTTTAGTTGTGGACTTAACAAGACCTAACCATACTCTTATTTAATTTTTCTTCAATTGTTCTAATGTTGGCTAACTTTTGTGGTAATAATTATTGTCTTGCCACGTTATCAATCTCCTCTACTGAAGATTTCATAGTGCATTCAGTAACAGTAAATCCTTCAGGTCCTAATGCAACCAAGTATTACCAAAACTAACATTTATTAACATTTTTGGAATTGCACTGTGGAATAGTGGAATACAATGTCAGTGTTTCAACAGAAATAACAGGACCAATGATGATCAAAAATGTCCATCTTTGTCTTGGAAGTCGTTTGAGCTTAGTGCTTTGATATTCTACTAGTATTGTTAAATAAATTGGGGGATCCCTTACCTGACCCATGCTAAAAATTAAAATGACCAAGGTACACGGTCAGTTTTGTCTTCTCTTGGGCCCGAGAATGCCACTTTATCGTCCTCTTCTCTTTCCCTCTCCTTTTTCTTCACAGGGGCAGTGTCTGTCACCTGGACTCAAACGTTATAGCACTTGCTAACCACATCTTACTTGAACTTCATCAAACTAGCCTCTTTCCACTTTACATCTCGCTCTGAACAGTACATATTGTGCAGTCTACTTTTTCCTGTCCATGGCACCTCACCTTTTTCACTCATTTGTCCACTTTATTGGTCAGTGATGTTTGTGTACCCTGTCTATACCTTTTGTTGGCAGCCTTCACTTACATAAACCAGAAAGCCCTAAACAGCCGATAGGAAGCACTGTATTTGTATCTACATACACTAAACTGTGAACGCACAAGGTTTGTTTGCATAGCCTACTCGGTACAGTATATTTAGTTTTTCTATTTTTGGGGTTGTTTTTACCCCCAAGCACTGATGAATCAAAATGTTCTTTCTTAGTGGATACCTACTGTCCTAGATGTAGTTGGGTGGGAAGCAATGTTTCACAGCACTTTACAGTATATGGACATATACACTGTTACTTCATGCCTTTCTCAGATATTCTAGCTGTATATGTAAATTCACAATATATAATTATATATTAAATATATTAGTCTAAATACATTTCAATATGTAAATATATAGTTGACTAGCAAAATACCCGTGCTTCGCAGCGGAGAAGTAGTGTGTTAAAGAAGCAATGAAAAAGAAAAGGAAACATTTTGAAAATAACGTAACATGATTGTCAATGTAATTGTTTTGTCACTGTTGTGAGTGATGAGTGTTGCTGTCATATATATTTATATATATATATATATATATATATATATATATATATATACAGTAATCCCTCCTCGATCGCGGGGGTTGCGTTCCAGACCCCCCCGCGATAGGTGAAAATCCGCGAAGTAGAAACTATATGTTTGTATGGTTATTTTTATATATTTTAAGCCCTTATAAACTCTCCCGCACTGTTTATAAATATTCCCCGCAGAGTTATACAGCATAATCCCTTTGTATTCTCTTAGATATTAGGTAAGATTCATTGAAATTATGTATATAAACACACTGTTTATATACAGTAAAACCTAAATATTATTTTAAAGATATTGAGTGTCTCCGATATCACATATGTTACAGCCATTACGATAGACAGGCCACCAGCAATAAATACGTACAATGCAAGAAAATAGTATACAGTAAATGTGTGTACAGTGACACTAAACGTACGTACGTGTACTAAGCACTGTAAGAAGAAAATTAATTATGGTTACTCACCAACAATGACACGATGACTTGTCCGATAACAATGAGTTTAATTTTACTGCACAACAAAGGAGAGCGTTACAGCCCTTGTAAAGGAGCCACTTCAGGCGATTGTCTAGCACTGCCGTTGTTCTTCTTCTGGCAGTCTTCAATCCAAATCCCTAAAGCAGATTCCATCCAGACTACTGCCTTATTACATCCACTTATAACTCGTTTTGCACCCTGGTTAAAAGGACACTGCAGCCGTAGATCTTATATTCCTTTCCTACTTTTTAAATAAAAAGCCTTCAACAAATCCAAATCGTTTACCTTTTCGGCAATCGTTAACATCTTCTTCTTGCGCTTGGGCACGGCCCCTGAAGCAGTAGCAGATTGCTTTGGAGCCATAATGAAGGGCTTTACTATGCACAAAGATAAACACTAAAGAGCACAACTCTTTACACAGCGAAATACGTTGATGCTGAATGAGCGAGATGAGACTTCCTGGTTAACACTGCAATCAGCACGGAGGAGCTCAACTGCGTGCTCTGATTGGTTTGCTTCTCAGTCAGGAGAACTTAACTGCGTGCTCTGATTGGTTAGCTTCTCAGCCATCCGCCAATAGCGTCCCTTGTATGAAATCAACTGGGCAAACCAACTGAGGAAGCATATACAGGAAGTAAAAAGACACATTGTCCGCAGAACCCGCGAAACAGCGAAAAATCCGTGTTATATATTTAGTTATGCTTTCATATAAAATCCGCGATAGAGTGAAGCCGCGAAAGTCGAAGCGCGATATAGCGAGGGATTACTGTATATATATTTATACACACACACACATAAACATATATATACACATATCTATACATATACACATATATACACACACATATATATACAGTGGTGTGAAAAACTATTTGCCCCCTTCCTGATTTCTTATTCTTTTGCATGTTTGTCACACAAAATGTTTCTGATCATCAAACACATGTAACCATTAGTCAAATATAACACAAGTAAACACAAAATGCAGTTTTTAAATGATGGTTTTTATTATTTAGGGAGAAAAAAAAATCCAAACCTACATGGCCCTGTGTGAAAAAGTAATTGCCCCCTGAACCTAATAACTGGTTGGGCCACCCTTAGCAGCAATAACTG
>JANRMT010062806.1:7916190-7926603 GCA_026402145.1 Polypterus bichir lapradei | reverse complement strand
CGCTTCTTATTGTTTCGCTGCCTTCTCAATTATATAATGCATGTTTTCTTCAGCGCTTTTTGGGCCTCTTCCTGGTTTTCTACCTACTGCGCGATTACGTGGGAGGTGTGATGTCACACGAAACTCCGCCCCCACAGGTTCCACGCTCATCTCCATTACAGTAAATGGAGAAAAACAGCTTCCAGTTATGACCATTACGCGTAGACTTTCAAAATGAAACCTGCCCAACTTTTGTAAGGAAGCTGTAAGGAATAAGCCTGCCAAATTTCAGCCTTCTACCTACACGGGAAGTTGGAGAATTAGTGATGAGTCAGTCAGTGAGTGAGTCAGTGAGTGAGTGAGGGCTTTGCCGTTTATTAGTATAGATTCAGAAAGTATTCAGACCCCTACACTTGCTGTACACTTTATTGTGTTTGTAGATTTTTTTTAAATGAATACATTTGCCATTTTCAACCATCAGTCTACACTTAATAAACCCATATTGACAAAGTTAAAACATGTTTTCAGAAAAGCTTGCAAATTTACTAAAAATCAAAAACTGAAGTCTCGCATTTATATAAATATTTAGACCCTTTGCTGTGGTACTCTAAATTGTGGTCACGTGCATCCTGTTTGCTTTAATTATGCTTGAGATGTGTCTAGATCTTGATTGGAGTCCACTGTTGCAAAACTGAATGGTTTAGAAAGGCACATAGCTGTGTATATAAGGTCCCACAATTCGCAGTGCATGTCCGGACAAACCAAAGAAACTTCTGTAAACCAACATGATCAAATTGTGGTGAAGCATAGATCAGGACAAGTATGTAAAACCATTTCTAAAGCTCTGAGTGTTCCAAAGAGTACAGTGGACTCAGTTATTGTGAAATGAAAGGTGTTTGGAACAACCAGGACTCTTTGTATTATTGGCTGTGTGGCCAAATTGAGTAACTGGACAAGGGGGGTCTTGGTCAGGGTGATGACCAAGAACCCAAAGGTCACGGCAGTAGTGCTTCAGAAGAATCTTTCAGAAGAACGACCATCTCAGCAACACTCCATGAATCGGATGAATCTCTCAAAACAATGACCATCTTAGCAGCACTCCATGAATCAGATGTTTATGGTAGAGTAGCTAGATGGAAACCACCCTTGAGTAAAAGGCATATGGCAGCCTACTAGGAGTTTACCAAAAGGCTTGTAAAGGTCTCTGAGGAGATGATGAATAAGATTCTCTGGTCTGACAAGACAAAAAGTGAACTTATTGGACAGAATTCCAATTACTGTGTCTGTTCATCTACTGCCTAATGCCATCCAGCAGTGAAGCATGCAGGTGGTGGCATGTAGTGGAAGTTTTTCTGAGCGATAGGTGCATTTAGGCTGGTCAGAAGTGAGGGAAGGATGAATATAGCCAAATACAGAGAGGTTCTTGAAGAAAACATGCTCAAGAGTGCACGCAACCAAAAACTGCAATGACAATTCACCTTTCAGCATGGGTATGACCAGAAGCATACAGCCAAGACAAGCTGGAATGGTTTAGGGATAAGACACTGACTGTTCTTTAGTGGCCCAACCAAAGCTCAGACTTAAACCCCATAGAACTTATGGGGTTCAGAACATATGTGGAGAGACCTGAAGATGGAAGTTTGCAGATGTTTCCAATCTCATTTAACAGAGTATGAGTGGATCTACCAGGAAGAATGGGATAAACTGCTCAGGTATTCAAAGATTATAGAGACTTGCCCAAGAAAACTCAGTCTGATTGCTTAAATAAGAGATTTCAACTTTTACTTTTTAATAAATTTGCAACTTTTTTTAAAACATGTTTTGACTTTGGCATTATAGGTTCTTGAATGAAACTTGATGTGTAAAAATGGCAAATTTATGCATTAAATCTACAGCACAATAAAGTGTGCAGAAAGTGGAGCTGTATGAATGCTTTCTGAATCTATTTTAATATCATTGTTTCAATAGGCTATGTCTGCCTTTACATTAGTTTTCTGAAAATAGAGTTGTTTTTGCTGTAGAGAAGAGGGAATATCTACAAACACTGTAAACATTTTGTATCAAATATGTTTGGGGAAAATAATAAATTGATAAATTTGTTATAACTGTTTTGAAAATAATTGTCCTTCACATATTAAATATGACAACATCTTTCAGCCTTGTTTGTTTTGGCAGTGCAGTGACTGTAGTATGGGAATGAAAAATAAAGACCCCTTTGTTTTCTTTCTTTCAGGCACAGTAACTCAGATTAGCCATTGTGTGCTGCATTCAAAATCCTTTGATTCAATGTCCCTTTTCTTGTTTCTATGCAACCTTCCAGAAAAGCACTGGAATTGCAAGCAAGTAAATTTTACCACGTTTTCTCACATGTAAATAAATGTTTGTTGTGTTTTTTTTTTTTTTTTTTTTTTTGGTCTAATCAACGGGAGTGACAAAATTAATCATCATAAACCTGGCTTTGTCTCATTTAATAGTGCCTGTCTGATAAATATAAGTGTAATTTACCATGTAGTGCAAAATGAATTAAGTAAATACTTTAAACTTTAATGGTAATGGCTTGTTAAGATGCTGTTTTACAAAAAATGTTCAGGGTATATAAAAAGCACTTACAGCTGTAAACAGTTAATAGTAACATGAGTAATGCTTGATATCAGTCTCTTTACTTTTCAAAAGAGGACCCTATGGGAAGTTAATCATCTAACTACATGAGGCAATGAATTGGGGAGCACTGCACTAATTAGTACAGAAGCAGCTTAAACATAGATAACAAAAAGCTTTAGTAGTATGAGGATATTCATATTTAGTTGAGGAAAAAGAAAGGTTACATAAGGGTTATACTGGGTCTGCTTCTTTTTTTAAAATGTATACATGATTTAGATAAGGTGGGGTGGGGCAGAGAAGTTTAGAGGATGTAATTCACAGGAAAGCATTTAAAAGTGAGTCAAGTAATGCTTTAAGGTTTTACATTACATTTAAAACTGGTGCAGAAAAGAATGTTTGTGGAATCTTTCAGATCCTGTAAAATTACATTCTTTGAGCAGTTTTGGATACCAAACATGAATAATATAATAGCCTCCACAGAAGATCTTCTTGACCTATTCCTCGACAGAAGGGTATAAACTATGAGGAGAGAGAGTAAATTGAATCCTTACAATTAAAGAAAATATTTTGGCATTGTGGGGCGTGATAAGTGATAAAAATCATTATGGGTACTAATTAGTAAGGTGGATTCCAACTCTTACAATAGTCTGCTGAACAACCATATTGAAGTTGGTTAGGGGTAAATTTTGCACAAATATTGTGAAGTCTTCTCTCCTTTAGAGTTAGACTATGGATACTTAGAGGAAAAAAGTCAAGGTTAATATATTTTTTTTAAATTGGCATTTTACAGTTTTCCAGACATTAGCTTTTCATTTAATATTTATTAATGCTTCAAATATACAACAATATTCAGTTTGCATTTAGTATAATGGGTTAATACACTCTCATTACATGGTTCCAGTGTGTTAATTTCTTTTACTCTTAGAGTGTACATTTTTTGGCAAATATTTTCTTACTAATGGACATAATGACACTAGTGGAAATTAGGTGAGTACGGTTAGGACTTTGAACAAGCAGTAGTATTAGTCAAGATACTTTCTTATTCAATGTATGGTTTAATTTAAGGCTTTTAATTTATAAATCTGTAAGACATATGACCAAGAATCTGTGGTGTGACCCACAATAAAATCACAAAAATCACTGACTTAAAATTAGTTCATCAACCCAAAGACATTTTGTAATAAGATTAAAGAAAATTATTAAAATTGATGGTTGAAGGTCTGTTTGTTTCTATCAAGACACCCTTTGCCGTTATTTCTAAAAAGCCAGCTGTTATGGTGTTGTGCCACAGGCTAATTTCTGTAGCTGAAAACTGAAGTTATGCTGTTTCCTAATTGAAAATAGTCATATCATAGTAAGTATAACTTTCTAAAATCAAATGGTAGATCTATACTTGTGCTAAATCATAAGTTTTATAGTAGGTAGTCTAAATAAAACTGAGTTAGTTTTGGATAATTTATATGCTCCCTGTTGGAGTAATAATGAGTATGTGTAAATGTTCTCTTTCTTTGTGTAACTTGTCTTCTCATAAACCTGTACAAACTAATAGTTTTAACAGTATACTTAGCCTTCCATGGATCATTCATCTTGAATCATTACAAGCTCAAACATAGTACAGGTGTTTATGGTGGCAATATGTGTGATGAATCCATGGTTACATTCACATCCATCCATCCATTTTCCAACCCGCTGAATCCGAACACAGGGTCACGGGGGTCTGCTGGAGCCAATCGCAGCCAACACAGGGCACAAGGCAAGGACCAATCCCGGGCAAGGTGCCAACCCACCGCAGGACACACACAAACACACCCACACACCAAGCACACACTAGGGCCAATTTAGAATCGCCAATCCACCTAACCTGCATGTCTTTGGACTGTGGGAGGAAACCGGAGCACCTGGAGGAAAACCACGCAGACACGGGGAGAACATGCAAACTCCACACAGGGAGGACCCGGGAAGCGAACCCGGGTCTCCTAACTGCGAGGCAGCAGTGCTACCACTGAACCACCGTGCTGCCCTACATTCACATTTAAACAAATATTTATTACATATTCAGGTAACTCATTTAAAATAAAACCGCTTGATATAATCATAGGTTTCAGTGGAGTATTCAGAAAACGGATGTCAGAATTATTTTCTAATGAAAATGAAAGTAATCTCTTACTATATATTAAAATAATACTGGGTGAGTGTATATGTGTGTGCATGAATGCGTGCATTTGTGCACACTTCCATGGCCAATCCGATCAAACTGATTGGTCAGTTTGGTTTTGGAGGTGTGATCAACAGAGCAAGTGCTGAGGTACATGAGGAGAAGTCAGGGCATGTAGCAACTACGCTGAGAGACGCCTTCAAACATGGGAAGTATTTGCAAGAGTACAAATGATCTTTTCACATCCGGTGATGGGGCCCATTTACCATTTGTGGTTGTCAAAAAGAATAAACCGGAGGCAACTAAGATACCTCTAAATGATAAGTCTGAGTATCATATTTTATGGGAATAGGAAAGGCATATGAGGAATATTGAAGGTACACTCAGGGCAAGAGATTATCAAGTGTTTTTACATTTATTCTATTACCTGTGTTTTTAACGGTGGTGGGTGCGGCAACAAGCTGTATCAATGCATGCTTCCAACCTGTCTTCAACAGGTATGAGTCTAGAGTATTACAGAACCACATTTTTGGTATAAGGTTAAAATGCATAACATCAAAAAAAAGAGAGGTTGTTGAAGAATGTGCTAGTCATCAAAGTCTTACTAATATTTATTTGTCAGGTTTTTTATGGTGGTAATGTGTCAGCCACCACCTTCATTTTTAATGTGTGTAGCAGTATTAAAATGTAATAAACCTGCTACAGAAAAAAATAAAACACCTACCTTATTAAAAGCCTCATTAATTATTGTTTTAGGAAATATATAGTAAATAACAAATGGCCATTGTTATAAAATAAATTCAAACATGGACGTTGTTTATTTACTCCATCTGGTGAATCCCCCACATGCTTTGTTTAAAGCAGATTGAAGAAATCTAACATACCACTTTCTTTTCACTTAGGTGGATTTATGTATTTTAATTTTCACGAGTTGGCATACAGATCAATGGCATACTCCAGAAATACCATTTATATTATTAAGCATTATGTAATTTCCCAAACTAGTTTAACATATTAAGAGTTATGAATAGATACATGGTTAAAAGAAGTAATATATAAACTGTTATCAGAAAACCAAATATAACAGTTCTTATTTTCTAAACTAAATGTACTAGTATATATGTGAGGTTGCCCTGTTTAAACAGGCAGGCAGTTTAAAGAACATTTCCTCTAACATTATGTTACCAGTGGGAGTTCCCATGTGACTTTAGTAGTTAAAACAATTGTGTTTTTGTGCAGCGACAAGTTTTCATCCTGGGTGCCCTGTGGAGCTATGCTTATGTAAATTCCAATGTGGTTGCACATGTGTTATGTAATAGAAACAGAATTGTAGCCTATACTGAAAGCGTGTGACAGAGTAGTCGATTTTTTTGTTTTATTTTGAAATTTGAGTTAGTTCTTATGATTTAAACTGTTATTTAAAATATTGTAGAGACCACTCCCAATTTTTTTTTTTAAACAACAGTGCTAAAGACTGAACTAAAGTAATATTTTTATTGCAGAAATTACACCCACCGCTCAAAGGAAAAAATGGCTGAATCATTGAATGTATTTACTATAAATTAACATTTATTTCCTATTGCTCCTATCATAATTAAAATGCAAATCACCAAGTCAGCTACACAATACAATGCAACCAGTATTTTGTACTAACACAGTACAATATTGTATCTGTACTCAGTTTAATGAAGCTGAATTCTTTGGAGAAGGCAACGAAACAAAATTTGTAGTGTGATAATTTTTCATATTGCCATTTCCTAAACATGTTTTTTCCATGTCAGATTTGGGTATTAATTCTCAAAGTTCAGTATTCACCAGAAAAGCAAAGTACACATATTCTGTTCTTCTCTCATGCTTGTTTCTCAACAAAATTAAAAAGTCTGCTGAAAAGCTATGGAGAAAACCCACTGAATCTCTGCACCTTCATGTGTATGGGGTCTTGGGGGAGATTTGCCCATTTAATGCATTAAATTACTTACAAAAAATAAAGACTTACCATTAAAGTGGATTGTTTATCCAGAGCATCTCTCAAGTATGTCATTCTGTTAAAGGATTGGATGGATGGATGAATGGAAGAGGCTCTGCTTTCTACAGATTGACACAGGAGCCTCAGTGCCCTCAACTTTATTTTTCCTCTTAATTATTTAATCTTTTAGTAAACAGCTAATTAAAAAATGAACATGCTGCCTTTTGTGCACGTCATTTTTCATTAGCTGCTGGTAAAGAAGGAAATAAACTGTTAAGAGCCTAACATTCTTTGTTTTGTGTCTGGCCAAATGAATTACGTCTTAGAAAGTATTAGAAGGAAGCTGTGTTAGGTACCACTGTGAACTCTTAGTGATTCTAAGCTCAGATCAAATTTAGAGCATTATTCTGTTCTGAACTTCAAGAGAAGGGAAAGTGGAGTGGATCCTCTAGGACTTTTGTTTTCACTTTAGTTCTCTTATGCATCTTGTGTCAGTATGGTTAACATTTTGTTAATTTAATTTTGGTTAAAATAAAATTTTCTCTTAGTTCAATTAATTTGTTTAGGGTCTCTAAAGTCAAAATAAGTTATTTGGAATTATTTCTTAATTTATAATCCTGCATTATGCCATTTTGTTTTTGTTCTATCCACCCCTTGTTTGGCTGTGTTATTTTACATGCCTGTTGTTGCAACAGTATGTCATTAGGTAGTAGTGCTGCAGTATACAAGCCAGGACCACACTAGTAGGAATCATCCAAGATTCTGGATTCTTTAAACATTAAAAGAAATGTTTGTGGTGGTTTTAGCAGAAACCATTTTTAGAATTATTCAGGGCAAAGACTTGAGTGTATTCTTTTTTGCTTAAGAATTGACAAGAATTTGGGTTGTCACCTTTTTGTTTTTATTTTAATCTTTTGGTTTATTAAACTCTGCTTTGCTTCAGACAACAATTTTTGTCTGTTGTCTCACCTGGTCATCTATAAAATATTTTTCTTGCTGCTATTTTCCAGTCTGAGCAGAACACTTGAAAGCCTTAAACTACAAACTCTGGTAATGAGTAAGACAGCACTAAACAAAAAATTATTGAAGCAGCACAGGTCCTTTTAAGTCTTTTTTGCTTCCTTTTGTCCACTGTTAAATGTACATTCTCGCTTAATTGAGCTGGTTTGCACCGATTGAAAACCTATTGTAAAGAGGTTTGACAAAGACTGTTGTTTGTAGTTGATATTCCACTTTTACTTTTGCAGGGATCTAATCCATTTGCCCAGACTGGCCGCAGCAAACTTCAGAACCAGCGAGCATCTCTGAATCAGCAGATCATTAAAGAAATGCGTTTACGAGCAGGAGCAGAAAACCTCCTTCAGTAGGTTTCTTTCTTTCTTTATTTTATTTTAATATATACTGTTGTTGTAACTACTAGTGGGCACTACTGAGCCCCAAACCATAGACACATCACTACCCAACACAATTCCAGGTTCAAGTAAAATATTTTTATTTGAGAAAGTGCCTTCCACATACAATTGACATCATAATATCCCATTCACAATTTTGCCTTCCCTCACCAACCCAGTTTAAGTGAGTTTAAGTCCTTTAAAGTCAACCCGGGAACTGCTTCCAGTTTCCTGTCCAAGTCCTCTGAAGCAGGGTTGTGCAGAAACCAGGTCAGTCCTTAAAAGAAACCATGCCTGTCCAAAGACTCCAAAAGAGCTGTGTCTCTGGACTCCCAACTCCCATTACACCCTGGGGGTGTCCTGATTGGGTTTAGCTCTGAGAGACACTGCCACCTGCCGTACAGAGGAATGAACTGCTCCCAGTGAGTCCATTCACCCAATCCTTCCATTATGGCCTCCTGGCCGGGTATGAATTTTTCATATATCCTAGCCAGGACTTCTGTTCTTCCTTCTGGGCACCTACTCTGTATATTGGTACTATTTTTTCTGGTGTTACAGCTATACTTACAAAATTGCATTTTTAAATTTAAAACATTCTATAAATTAGATGTGTTATCTTTTACATGCAGTGTTATAGAATCAGTTTACAAAAGACAACATAACATTTTATGTAAGGTGACATTCCCATCCTTACTTGAGAAAAGGGTGTGAGGCAATTTTTCATACTTTATTTTTGTTCACTTTTTTGTCTTGAAACCGAATGTGGTTAAAATTAGAGCCACTCAATTAAAGTAGTATAGCCTTTCTTATGTCATTGTCAAATGTCCTTGATGAATGTAATGGTCTTTCCAGTTAGTACAGGAACTGATTTTAATTAACATTGTTGACTGGGTACTTTTAAAACAATGATGTTAAGCAATTTCTCAGTGATGTAAATTTAAAATGCTCTATGCAAACTGTTCCTCTGTTTGAGAGGTTCACTCATCCATTATCCAACCTGCTACATCCTAACTACAGGGTTACGGGGGTTTGCTGGAGCCAATCCCAGCTAACACAGGGCTCAAAGCAGGAAACAAACCCCGGGCAGGACACCAGCCCACCATAGGGTGCACACTAGGGACAATTTAGGCTTGCCAGTGCACCTAATTTGCATGTCTTTGGACTGTGGGAGGAAACCCACACAGGCATAGGGAGAACATGCAAACTCCATGCAGAGTGGACTTGGGAAGCGAGGCAGCAGCGCTATCCACTGCGCCACCGTGCCGCCCCTTGAGAGGTGCATTTCAGTATAAATGCTAATTGGAATACATGAGTGAAACATATGCATTGCTTTAAAAAGACTTGTTTTTTAGCCATAAGAAGCTTTTATCACACCATATTTTCCTTATACGGTAAATTATATCTAGATATAACTGTAAAATGCCAATTTGAATAGCCTCTTTAATGATAGTATGAAAGGTAAATGCCAACCTATTGCTGAAGGGAATATAATGGGAGACTAATAAGTCAGTTGTTTTCCCCAGAACAGTGTCAGATGAGGTAGTTTTGCTCCTTTAACTGAATGAATGATGTCAGGGGTGCACTTACTGCAAAGATCACTAAACAGTACTTTTACCTGTCATCCTGATAATAACACATTTGACCAGGAAGAAGTTTAGTTTAATGCCACCAAATCATTCTGTGGTAATAGGTAAAAATGCTAAATAAATGAAATTCTTAGATTGCTGAAAAGACTTATCAATTACTGCAAAGAGAGGGTTTTTTTTTTTTTTTATATCATCTACACTGAGGTCATGACACAAGCTGGCATTTCAGTTCATGAGTAGAAATGGCTAACATGACAGTCAAGAACAGTGATCCATATTAGGTTTATAGCACCTTCATTCCAAAAGGGATGTCGTGTACAGATCTGAAATATGAAATATCTTCTCAATTTGGGTCAGTTTTCTCTGTCTATACAAGGCGCCACTAGCTCTGCAAACATAGTCTGTCGGCTGGAGACTTGTAATTATAGTTGTTGCGCCTGTTCTCCAACCATTATGTTTTTATGCTTGCAAGGTCTTTTATACCACACTATTGTGAAAAGATGAAACAAAAACATATCAAAGTGTTGGGACACAGCCAGAAAACCCTGTTTAACTGTCAAAGGTAAAATAAATCAATATGTTCTTTGTGATATATTTGAATGTCTATGCTCTGTGGTGTTTCTTTTTTGAGTCCATTTAACATATGACAACTCAGTTCATATTTCTGTGATTTTTTTATATTGGTGCATGTTTTATCTTGGTAGAGTAATATATGTATTGCTCTACTTTCCCCTA
>JANRMT010062806.1:7882784-7905826 GCA_026402145.1 Polypterus bichir lapradei | reverse complement strand
TAAAAAGGTTAAATTTTCTTCTTAATAAAAATTTTAAGGCAGTACTTTGCCGCTGCGAAGCGCGGGTATTTTGCTAGTTATACTATAAAAACATACATTTGATTTGCGTCTGTAACAGCCGGTGGAAATTTTATAGTACTCGTAAAAGTTAGCTTTTTTTTTTTTTTTTCACTTTTATTCTCTCAGTCACGATTAAAATACAACCCAAAAAATCCCAAACAAAAGCTTTTAGGTTTTTTGGTTTTTTTTTTAAACTGGGAGTAACTGTAGATGTGAGTGGTGTTTTGAAACAATAGAACTGGAAATTCTCTTATCTGGAGGGATAAAAGCTGACATACAAATGCTAAGGAATCTGCCTTATTCGTACTGTATTTCATTGTCACTTGATTTTTTTTTTTTTTTTTTAATTTAGTTTTATTGAGTGTTCCTGCTCACGCTGAATTAATATGCACCTTATGGTCCATGATGTCAAAGTCGCACTGACAAAAAACAGAGACATAGGTATATATGATATTTGGAATAATTCTTTTTATGACCGGTATAGTACATTTCGGAAAACATTGTGGCACTGATGCAACATTATTCATATTATTCATATTCATTCACATGCCTTCTTGTGGCTGTAATTAGTGACTGCACTTTTTTTTTTTTTTTTCTTTTTCCTGATCTTGCCTAGTCTCCACATTTTGGTGCATGGTGGTGTTTCTTTTGTACTTCAGGACATGCAGAAGAAAGAATAGAATAGAAAGAACAGAGAGGTCAGTTCCGCGCTATATACAATCATCCAATTCAAATGTTAACAGTTCCCACACACCCAAGGACCATCCTTCCTACATTTACAGCATATGTACCTGTTGCAACGTATACACTCATCTTTATGCTGTGGTTCCTATTACATTGAATGGGCACCAATAGAGTTTGCTTTCCTGGGGAAGCGGCAGACTTGAAAAAGAAGCTTGTCAATGTTGTATCCTTTTTTTCTTTTTCCATCACCGTTTTTGTAAGAAGCGACGATGAAGCTCCTCTGCAAGGTGAGCAAAGAACACGCTTCTTTTCTTAGCGGACCCATGCATGCCTTACACATTACATGTGCGTTGATCGCTGCCAGGTCAAGCTTGTTGTAGCACACAGCAACCAGCCACCTGCGTACTCCTGCTCGCACTGAATAAGCTCATGTCTTCTGGTGCACGATGTCAACGCAGCACCAGGGGGAGAAAAAGAGACAAATATGTGACATTTTGAAGAAATCATTTTATGGCCTAAATAGTACTAATCAGAAAACATCATCGTGCTAATGCAGTATTATTTGAAAACGAACAGCCTCAGATCAGGTGTAAATTTACACTGGCTGTATTAGTTATGGTCAGATCAGGAAGGGGGAAGGGAGAGTGTGAACGTGATTGAGAGAATAAAAATGAAGAAAAGCTAACTTTTGCAAGTACCATAAATTTACACTCAATCTGACGCTGTTCGTTTTCAAATAATATTCAATAATAATATTCCCCTGTGCACTGAGGTAGAAATTTAATACATCCCTTTGGTGTAACAAACCTTTTTGGTGAACACTTTAAATGTAAACTAAAGCAGTTTTAAAGGGTTAGTGCAGGTTCAATGGACATCATGATTCCATCTTTGAAGTCGCTAAAGTCTTTTTGCCGTAGTTTTGTAATCTCTCTTTCATCACACCTTCCTCATTCAAACTTACATAAAATTGCTGAGCTCAAATCTAAACTCTGTGCCCTAGAAAAGGGTAGGCCCCCAGTGTTTAGTAAAGAATATGAGCTTCTTATTGCTTCTACCAGAACAGAACTTGACTCCCTTCAATATACTGTATAAAAGGCTAAGCCCTCTGTGCTGCTTGCATCGAGGATCGCAATAAATGACTGCTTTGCATCAATATCTTTCATCCCCACTAAACTTGGCACCAACAATTAACAGTGAATTTGTTAATTATCTTGAATCAAACTCTTCTCCAATTCCTATAGCTCCTCATTCTTATCCATCAAATCCTTTATTGAAAGTCTCCCCATTCCTCAGCTTTCTAAAAATGACACCTTTTTCTTAGAAGCACACATCTCCTTGCCTGAAATTAGTTAGGTTAGTTAGTTTCATAACTAAGTTCCATAAATGCTGGGAGCACTTTCAGGTTTAGACAGCTCACCTGTGAAACTGTTTTCTCCATTGCAGAACCAGTTTTCCATGCCACTTTTTAACATGTTAATGGAGGGCTTTTAAACTCATTTATTAATATTTCAGTGATCTCTCTACTTTTATAACAAGATACAGTATGGGCCCTTTTCTTATTCAGAGCTGTAGACCTCTGTAAATCACTCATGAATACCAAAATTGCTGGCCAAGGTCCTGGATGTAAATTAATACACTCGGACCAGACGGGCTTTATTCACTGTCACTTGGCTAATAATGTACACAGATCTCTACATAGCATTGATGCAGCCCCATTCAGCCCCATTCTTAACCAGACTTGCAACTCTTCTCTCTATTGATGTGGAAAAGAGTTTTAACCAAACGAACTGTTCATTGTTGTGGGAAGTTATGAATAAGATGGGCTTTGGGCCACCAGTTTGTCTGTCTGTTTTTTCTGTTTTGTTAATTGTGATACCTGATGTTAGATGTACTTTCAGAAACCACTTGTGCAGCATGATGTGTGTGAAGGGACAGGCAGGTTGTGAGGTTGGATTTTGTACACGGATTACACTTGCATTCATTTTCAACATCTTCCAGGGGTTTATTCAATGATTCTCTGATTAAAATTCAGAGCAAAAAAGGGAATATTTTAAAACTTGTCAGATTAAATTTTGAACATCGTGGAATGCATGTGATTTTTCTCATTTCTCAAGCGATAACATACTCCTTTAAAGTACTTTAATATCATCACTATATTGCTATAATGGGAACTTGAAATTGTTACAATCAGACTGTTTAAAGCCCTATAAACGTATTACACAGCTCCTCCGCTGCTTATCATGGTTTTGTGCTACTCTTTGTCTTCACATGCTTTGCAACTTGTGACCTTTCGTTTTTTTTCTACTTCTTTTTGTTCACATGAATTCCTAGCCCGCTGTTACTGTATACTCACAATATTTGGAGATTACCTTTATTTCTTCTAATGAAATTAAAAAGCATCATAAATACATTAAACCTATTTTGCATTACTCCATATAAAAAGCAACCACAATAATTTCATTTGAAAATGCCAGAAATTACATCTTTCCCTAGGAAGCCCACATTTTCCATCTGTGCCATAATACATGACCTAGGTATAAGATCTGAGTGCTCTTAACACTATAATTACCAGTGCCTACGAGAAAACTCATAAATCCGGCCCACCTTAAATCCGTTCACACCTCTCTGTCAGCGTCTTTTGTCCTGTAAATGTGCTGATTAAGACAAGCAGCAAGCAGCTGGCTATTCCATCCCCCCCACCATCGCAGAAAGTTCACAACATTCTCCCAGCTCATGCCTTGTTTGATTATCTGGGAGTGAGTGAACTGCCGGAGTTTTAGAGTGGAAATAATAGATCGTTATTTGGAACACATGCATTTCATGTGTGTTCCGTTTCTACAGTAAACTGTCTAAACACATTGTTAAAACAGAAACTTTTTCATATTTTAGTAATAAATGTTACAAAATGTAGGCATAAACTATAGAATGTGTGAAGCCTGAAGTCCAAAGATCAAATAAGCACTTTCACAAAAGGGTCAAGGGTGATACAACAGCTTCTGTGGCGTAGCAGTAGGATTTGCTGACTTGTAATCAAGAGTCCCCGGTTCGATCCTGACTGTCTCCTGTATTTGCTGTTTTCAGTAGTGAGCTGCTCTTATTGTTAATGTACACACATATATTTGGTTTGAGTCTGTAACAGACCGTGTACATTTTTAGCACTCGTAAAAGTTACCTTTTTTTTTTTTTCTTCACTTTTATTCTCTCAGTCACGATCACCATACATACCCTAGGGATCTGGTGCTGTTAGTTTTTATTTGAAACTGGGAATAACTGTAGATGTGAGTGGTGTTTTGAGGCAATGGAACTGGACATTCTCTGATCTGGAGGGATAAAAGCTGACACTCCAACACTGCCAACAAGCATTGTTTTTTGTTTGTTTACATAGTATTTATCACATCATTTTTAATATGCCCAGAAATTTGAAGAAGAGTGTACCCATATTCCTTCCCCAGTTAGACATGGCCTTAATCAGGATTTCGTGTTGTGACCAGTTCTCATTGTTATATATGTTGCTATTAGGCTATATAATTTAGACACACAATGTTAAGTTTTAGTCATACGCAAAAGAGAGCAAACTGATGCATCATTTAAACCTAATTATAGTTCTTCAATTACATAATAAGTTTTTATTTTTGTAAAACCTTGGATGAGGAATATTTTGGCGAATGTAAAAATATAGTTAAGTACTGAAAAAGTTCTAAATCAAAAGGATTGAATTTTAGTTTGGCTAAACCCACCCGAAATTTAGGAGTTATTGACTTTATATTCAGTCATTACACTAGTATTAAAGTTTCTTAAACCTGCTTTCTTCACCTTAGTAATATTATAATTACTTATTTTTAATTTGCAGGATCTTGCAAAGTTGTTTCATTCATTTGGTTCAGGAAAAATTCATTGTTTTAACCTCTTTAGCATTATCTTTTGCAAAAAACAATCCAAAAGTGTTAAATTTTTTTCAACAACAAAAACTGTTCTTTGTAATAGAAATATGTAAATACTAAAGCGTCATCATAATGACAGTAGGAATTTTTTGCTTGGTATCCACTGCTGTAATGATGCAGATTTAAAATATGTGCCTCATGTGATACATCACAACAGGCATTTGCACAACAGACGTTGAAAGATTTATTTATTTATTTATTTTTTTGCACATGACATGGTGTCAGTGCCTGACTTCCATGATCAACACTACCCTTTGTGTTATTGTAACCTACCACAGTGCAAGGCTAAGTGATTTCCAAATTTTCCTTGAAACCGGTATTGGCACTTGCTGCATTAAGAACAGTGCTTAGGATGCAAACATCTTTCTTATCTTTCAACCTGATCACAGTCATTTTGCCTTTTTGCTACATAGCTACTTGAACCACGCTTGTATCTTGACTCATTCATGTGACCAGACTCACCGGGCCTTCCATGGTGGTTTGGTCATACAGTGCCATATTCATCAATTTTCCTTCGAAGTAAATTCTCAGGTATTTCAGGTGAGGCATGGAAGTATCTACCATAATACAGTAACTTTGACCAAGTAAAGGGTCTGCCAGTTACAGCACAGATAATGTAGCATACACTGTATTGACTGTACTTGCCACCTTGTTCCCTCCACCAGTGTAAACTATCATGTTTCTTATGCATCTAAAGCTTGCTTCACACATCGAGTAAAGCATGATGCAGAATCATGCCCATTTGGATGTGATGTACTATATGCGCAAAAGCCTTGCCTTTAGTGAATTTCTTAATTATTTTAACCCATAAGATTTTTGTCAGTAAATATGTCATGATTAGGTGCATACACCTTTTGCACATTTTTGATGGTCACTTGATAAATATCCCACAGTTTGTAAAGATTTGGTGCTGGGTGATTGACTTCAGCATAGTCATCATTGTTAGTAAAATGCAGGTATTTCATAATGTGTGAAAATGACACTTGCTCATGACAACATGTCTGCAACAACCGGTTTGTGGACTAGTACCATCTCTGGACTGGTTTACGACTATGTCTTACAGTATCAGTATACTGAAAAACACCCACATGTCATCTGCAGCAACAAGCAAATGGTTTACCGTGACTTTTCTGATACATCTCAGCATATCAGTTCATTTCAACAACTACTTTCTCCACCAATATATCATTGACAAATCATAAATAATCCAGATAATAGTGTTCAACAGACATCTTTAGATCAGGGATACCACAAATGGACAACAAGGAGATGCAGGATTTTTAGCACCAAACATGAATATCACTGAAAATTGCAGGTTAGAATCTGCCAAACAGGTGTCAATTTCACTTTCCATATTAATGTCTGATGACCAATTCACAACATCTTCACTATTACTCAGTTTTAGCAGTGGTTCAGTTTCAGTCTAATCTAAAAACTGGCTTTACCAGTTCTCAGATGCGATTGTGTTTTTGGTTGAAAGATCCAGCCTTCTCCAGAATATTAATTAGTTACCATAAACTCTGAGAAAGTATAGAAATATTCATGATTTATTGTAGCATGATGTTATTCATCTAGTAAACGGCAACAGAATACTGTCCTGAAAATTTTTAGGCTTAACTCTGTAAAACAGATCATTACATGATGCCCTAAGTGTGAATTGAAAATAACTGTTTTTGCATAGAATTCTTAGCCCGGGTCACAATTGTGGATAACTCCATTGGGGTTAATGTTTATGGTCAGGCTGTGCAAGTTGTTTACCAGTTTCCAGCAGAGTTACTTGAAAACAAGGATTTTAACTAGAATTGATAAATATAACCATATTGTGTAGGGATGATATTAAATTCCTCCATTTAATGTGTAAGATTGTCAGTGACTTAGCCCACCTGTCACTTTCAAATATTTTTATTGCTTGCACTTATACACTGCAATCTTAAGATAGAGACCTAAAATAACCAAACCTAGTATAAAATGCAGAGCTTTGAACTAGAGGGATTTATATATGGTACGAGATGTGTAACCCAGCTTCACTTGGGAAATTTCATAATACAGTGAGTCTCTATATAATTAGCTAATAGCTTTTCTGTGTACAATATTTGTAGGGTTTTTTTTTTCCCCTCAACCCAAGGGCTAATATTGGTAGGCAGTGTGGTTTAGTGGTTAAGGCTTTGTACCTAGGACTTCAAATCCTGAGATTGTGGGATAAAATCCTGCTGCTGGCACTGTGTAACCATGAGCAAGTCGCTTCACCTGCCTGTGGTCCAATTGGAAAAACAGAAGAAATGTAACCAGTTGTATCTCTAGTGTTATACGTCACCCTGGAGAAAGGCATCAGTCAAGTAGGTAATAATATTATTAGGTTACTGGAACTCTTGAACATGCTATACACATTTGTCCATGACGAAAACATGAATAATATTCATAATAATAATAATACATTTTATTTATATATCACCTATCCCCTGCTCAAGGCATTTTCCTGCCATAGATCAATTCCTCCTTTTTCTTATCAGCTTATGTTGATGGTCATTGCAAAACACAATTTCACATGAAAGTGTGTTAAAAATTGAAACAGGTAATCAGGTGTGACTCCTGTAAGTTGTGTGGCTGAGCACCATTTTTCTGAGTGCTGTGCAGCAGTTTGGAAGAGGTGCATCCGTTAGTTATGCATCCGTGGTATAATCCAGTTCAGGGTTAGAGGGGTTATGCTGTAGGAAAAGAAAATACACCTGAAGAAAAGTCAAGCAAGTCAGGTTTATACACACAGAAGTAAATATAGCTACCAGGATCAAAAGGGCACAAAAAGAAGACCAAGCCTTTCATAAGCACAGTGTAAAATAAGAAAATAAAACATCAAAAAAATCTAAATTGCTCAAATGCAAAGCGCAGATACTATTTGAAACACTTCAGTCCTCTATGAACACACATTCTGTCTGTCTTTCTCTCTCTCTCTTTCTCACAAACACACATACACACCTTCCTGCATGGGCACTGATTCCATTGCAACGTAAAGCATCATAATAAACAAATATGCAAAATTTCTGGCCAAGACAAAACCAATTGAAACCATCATAATGACATAACATCATTCAAAAACAAAGCAACAACTTAATTTATCACTTAATAGCATTGGGGCTAGAACCTGTCTTGCTAACACTGGACCCAAGGCAAAACCAATACGTATGAGTCACTAGTCCTTTACAGTACCCATTGACATATACAGCCTAACTTGGAAAATTTGAGAGTAAAACTGACAGACACAGGAAGAAGCCAACTCCACATATTGTCTGGATATATGAGGTAGTAACGCTAAAAAACTGCATCACCATTCCACCCATTAGAATCTATCTGAACATATCTCTGACTGTGTTATGTGATGGCCCTAGTATAAGGAACAGATGAGGTAATTACCATCTTCTGGAATAATTTCAAGTAGTTTTTGTAGCCTAATATTTTGAACTGTGATAGAAGAGTCATTTGTGAATTGCTTTTTTGATTTATTGCAGAGATACCTACAGCATTCCATTAATTCCTCTGGGACTGAAGGAGACAAAAGAAGTTGATTTTTCAGTTGTTTTCAAGGTATTGTAACATTAGTCAGTCATTCTTTTTTGTCCATAATAGTGTTTTAATATGGCTTTTAATGTGACACACGATCAAGGGTATGGCAGTTTGAGATGTTAGTGAAGGAATGGGATATAACTCCCTAAGGTGAAAAATGTGGGTTCAGTAAATGAATGGATGGAATAAGCTTTACAGTAAGAAAGTGCCAAACTATGTCAGTATTGCCTGATCATCTCTGTGTTATTGATTTCTTGTCATATCTTAAAATGAGAGCTTATCTTCCTGTCTACATTGAAGTAACTTGATCTCCAAATGCTTCTGTATTTGAGACCCAGTACTCATTTTATCATAGGTTTCACAGACATGTTAAAGATACTTTCCAGAAATAAAGTTGTTGTCTGTGTATTAAAAATTGGAAGGCTTGATTGGCTTACTTTGTGTCAAAGAAATGTGACTGAAGCAAAGTCTTTCTGGCTGAGCATTTGCAGATGGCAAGGTTAAATAAGGAGTTGCTGGTTTACAAAGCTTAGTCCTTTCTAACCCCACTAAATTAATTTAGAACATGTTACAATTATGTCAAACGTTCTGTCTTCCCATTAATAACCACCCCAGGGATACATTAAAGGCAATCTGTAAAGTCACATTTTTGGGTGAGGAACACCCTCTGAAAATCCAGGGACACTCTCCCCAGTGCTCACTCTGGAGGTTTCAAGTATCCCTGCCTCTTTTGGTACCTTGTTACCTGACCTGTAGTATATGCAGCACGCGGCCCATATGTTCACTGCAGGTGCCCCTTGTTGCTGTTGGTTTGGAAGCTTCTTCAGTCCTCCTTTCAGTTCCACATGGTATCTCTGTATGACACTGAAACATCTTGTGGTGTCCTCAGTTATTACTATTATTATTTTAATTTTTTTTTACATTTTCAGCAAGTTACTCCCCTCTCTTGCGTTTTGCTTGGCTGTGCTTCTGGCCTACAGCATGTGGTCCTTTCCAGCTTGGCAATATATTGCTTGCCATGTATTCAATATATATTATATTATATATATAAAATACAAAATACATGTTTGGAATGGTTTCAGCTAGGGTGGCATTCTAAATTCATCAAGTCAACTTATGTCCAGCTTCCATGTCTCACACACATTACATCCACAAATGCACTGTACCCCAGATGGAGAGGGAAGGTACTGTAGGTCTGTCAGTCCATAATTCATATTGCACAATTAAGATTAATTAATATCTAAATTAAATAATTGATAGATGTTGATGATATAGAATTTGTATCTTTTTTATTTATTTTTCCTTATTTGGGCTATTTAAATTTTATTGTAGGACTTTATTTTGGAGCACTACAGTGAAAATGGTTCAAATTATGAGGAGGAAATTGCTGATCTTATGGATCTACGTCAGGTAATATATTGATCTAAAAATTATTACCTATTGAAATGGCAGATATTCATGTTTATGCTTTAATTATCCACAGGTGCTTCTTAATAATCAACTTTCATAATAAACAGATTATAATTACATAAAGCATTAACAAATTAATGCCCTGCAATGGACTGGCAACCTATCTGGGTCTGTTTCCTGCCTTGTGCCCAGTGCTGCTAGGATAGGCTGTAGCCCTCAACAAAAGTGAACTGGATTAATCAGTTTGAGAATGTCATCTTATTAACAAGTACAACAAAAACAAAGTCATCAAAAGTAGTTCAGGCTGTAGTTTGACTACAACAAACAACAAAGAAGAACATTTCACTTAACATAAACTTCTCAAGTCCACGTAGTCCAGTTTTGTAATATAGGGACATGGACACTACCCATTCAACAATGGAATGAAGGCATAAACACCATGAATAGAACATAGATCCAGCGTAGATGTCACTCACAACCAAGGTCAATTTCTCAGTCACACACTGCCAATTTATTGATTTTATTAAAATCAAATGACATAAGTCAAGTTTTGCAAAACTAGGTTTGAAACAAATCAACCCCCGTCCATGAGAAAGAGAGCTAGGCCAGCAGAGTAAAACTTTAAACTAGTAAAAATAAGCAAATTGATAAATTAACAAAAATAAATAGGAAAAAAAGGGGAGAGAATCTGCTTCCTCAATTAAAATGCTTATTCTAAAATGTTATTGATTAGATTCTGCGTTGTCCTTCTCCACTTTAAGCCCATCTGGAAGTACACCAAACACAGCTGTTAATAGATTAGGATGGATAGTGACACCAAGGCTGTCTGAAAGGCATTTAAAGATTTTTGGTCCAGAATGAAGTTAATTTGGTGCACGCCCAAAACATATGGCCCAGTGAGGCTGGAACTTGATTGCAATGTTCGCAGGTTGGATCTTGGATTTTGGACAATTTTAAACAAGACAGATGTGCTCAATATATAATTTTAAGTTGAATAATTGTATGCTTTGTGCATATGGAGCTCAAGTGAATTCTGTGCATTGCTACCTTCCACTGCTTTTCTGAAATGTTGAGTGAGAGATCCTTTTCCCTCTGTACCCTTGGATCTTTGAAAGGGGGAGGGACTGTAAAATGTTTTTAAATATTACGGAGATGCTGTCTGAGTCCTCAAGACTGGTCAATATTTTTTCCGGTATAGAGGTAGGTGGGAGGTGAGGAAAATTGGGCAGGTTTTGTTTAACAAAGTTTCTTATTTGAAGGTAGTGAAAGAAATGTGTTGCTGGAAGTTTAAATTTAGAGTCTAATTATTAGTAGGATGCAAAAACTGTGTACGGATCTCTAAGTGATTTAGTCCCGAATGTTTTCCAGACATTAAAAACTGCATACGTTTGAGAGGGTGGAAAAAGGTGGTTCTCCTGCAGAGGTGCCACAGATAAAAAGCTTCTCTATCTTAAAATACTCCCTACATTGGTTCCATATTCTGAGTGAGTGAAGCACAATTGGGTTGTTCGTATATTGGAGATCACTTGTACTTATTGTAGTACAAAGCAAGGAATATAAACAAGTAATGCAGGATTTTATTTGTAATGCGGACCAAGCCTGTGTATGTTTATCTATTTGTATCAATGTCCAGGTTTTTATAGCTTGCATATTTGCTGGCTATTAATAAAATTGAAATTTAAGTAGAGCCATGCCACCTTCTGTCTAAGGTCTTTGTTGGGATGCCCTTTGGATACGTGGATGTTTTGAATTCCAAATAAATGACTTTATGATTGAATCTAATTGCTTAAAAAATGATTTATTGATTTATTCTGGGATGTTTTGAAATAAAAAAGAAGCTTAGGAAGGATAATCATCTTAACAATGTTAATTCATCCAGCTAAAGTGAGATGAAGGGTAGACCACCTATGCAAGTCTTACTTAATTTTTTCCATACAGACGCCATAATTTTGTTGTTAAAGAGCTTTGTTTGTTTGTGATGTTTACCCCTAGGCATGTAAACTAATCTGCGATGATGAAAGGAAAGATGTCCAATCTAATATTGTGTACTTGAGAATTCACTGGAAAGAGACCAGTAATCTTTTGAAATTCTGTTAGGACTTGAGGCACAGTATTTTTTGGATCTGATATATACAGTACCATACCATCTGCATATAGAGAAATTTTCTGTTCAAGTCCTTCTCTGATAATCCACTTTATCTCATAAGCATTTCGATAGTGAACTGTCAGTGGCGATTACAAAAAGCAGTGGTGACAAGGGACATCCTTGTCTAGTACCACGTAATAGTTTAAAATTGTCTGAATTAATGTTAATACAAATTGAAGCTTCTAGACTGGTGTACAGTAGTTTGATCCATGCACAAATGTTCGGTGCAAATCTAAATTTCTCCAATGTAGTGAAAAGGTAGTTCCATTCAACCATATCAAATGCTTTTTATGCATCCGATAGTATCGTCTCCGAGGTGTTGGACTTTGTGGGTGAATATATTCCATTAAACAGGTGTCGAAGATTGGAAGCTTAGTATCTGCCTTTAATAAAACCAGTTTGGTCTTGTGATATTACCAAAGGAAGCACTTTCTCAATCCTTCTAGCTAGGACTTTGGAGATTATTTTAACATTATTATTCAGAAGTGAAATTGTTCTATATGATGCACATTGCAATAAGTCCTTATTTTGTTTAGGAAAGACAGTAATTAATGCTTGGCGAAAAGTTTGAGGTAGAATTTTATTCTTTCTAGCTTCTGTAAATGTTGGTAATAAAAGGGGAGCTAGATTAGTTGATTATTTTTAATAAAATTCGGCAGGGTAGCCATCAGGGCCTGCTGCTTTCCCACTCTGAAGTGAGTTTATAGCATCTAGTAATTCTGATAGTGCCAGAAGTTTATCCAATTCCTCTGCACTGAGGGTATCTATTTGTGGTATCTGTAATGTATTCAGAAATGTATTAGATTGTGTTTTGTCTTCTTTAGTCTGAGTAGAATATAAGGACTTATAGGAGTCTCTAAATGTGTGCATTATATTTTTATGGTCCATGATTTTGTCTCTGTCTGTGATTTCTGGGATTGCATTACAAACTTCCTGATTGTGGATTTGTTGAGCTCGATCTTATTAGCTTTCTCTCCATGGTCATAGTAATAATGTCTTGATTTAAAAAGTTGTTCAGGTTATTTTGTTGTTAAGAGGTTGAGTTCTGAATGCAGAGCTTGTCTTTTCCTATGACGTGCCTCACTTAGACACCTGTTCTTGATCTATTCTAGTAATTCTACTAATTAGCTCTGATACTTACTTGGTTTCCAATTTATTTCTGTGGGAAAGATATGAGATAATCTGTCCTGTTTAATAAAGCCTTCAGGGTTTCCCCAGAGTATTCATACAGAAACCTCTGAGGGTGTATTTGTCTCAAATAAAAAAAAAAAATAGATTTGCTTGGATTTAAATTCTATACAGTTGTTATCTGCTAATAAAAATAGGTTAAGACGCAGTTCTGCGATATGAGTATGTGGGGCATAATGATTTTAGCTCCAAGATCAAAGGGGTGTGGTCGGAGATAACAATATCGTTGCACTTGCCACATTTAATCGTAGGCAAGAAATTGTTATCTACAAAGAAATAATCAGTACTTGAATAGCAGTGAATACTGGTGAGTAGAAGGAATATGTTCTTGAGTTTGTGTTTACAAATCTCCAGGGGTCTGATAAGTTGTGCTCAGTTATAAACTGTGTTATTGTCTTTGCAGTGTTATTGTCTTTTCATTGCCCCTGTGGCAGGTGACCTGACTAGGGCTTGATTTAAAACACAACTAAAGTCCCCAGCCAATATAATTTTATGAGTGTTCACATTGGGAATGGATGCAAATACATGTTGGATGATGTCCCTGTCATCCACATTGGATACATAGATATTTATCTAAGTCACTTTACATTTAAATAAATTACCCAAGACAATCGCATATCTCCCTTCAGGATCAGATATTACATCTTATACTGCAAATGAGACTGTTCTATGTGTAATAATTCCCACACCTCTAGTTTTCTATGTAAAGCTGGAATATTTGGCCAGTCCAGTGTCTGTGCATCCGAAACTGATCCTTGCTTAATAAGTGAATCTCCTGTAGAAATACTATTTTAGCTTTTAGACCTTTTAGGTGAGAGAATACTTTCCCTTTTAATTCGTGATTCAGACTTTTAACATTCCAGCTCACAAAGTTAACTGTTCAGTCATGGAGACATTGCTTCTGAACTTTTGTTGTCATTTTGTAGTCTTTGACCTTATTTGCCAATTTTCCCAGGAGTTTTTGCCTTGAAGCCTATTGTTATGTTGGCACTTTTAATCTCCAGTTAACCAAAATCGCAACTGTTTGGAAATGTTGGAGGAACTAAAAAACTTGTTAAAAAATACACAAACAGACACAGAGAAAACTTGCCTGCCCCATACAAGTAGTAAAACGAGTGGGAACAATATAAATATAGAATGCTAGATCTGTGAGGCAGCACTGCTAGCCGCTGATTTATGAGAAACCAACAACAGTATTTGATATTAGTGTTAAGTGTACAATATTATACCATTTTATTACCAACTTAAAAACTGGTAACAAGAGAGCAAAGTGAAACATGAATGAGATACAGCAAACAAAGCATAAGTAACTTTTATATGATGGCCAAGGAATTTGTTTTTCTCAACACTGTGTGACTCATATCTTTTCTCTTTAATACACTATTGGTCCCTGAGAAGAAGAACTACAGTAATATACTTACCACACTAGGTGCCTCAATAAAATTGATTGGAGAAAAAAAAAAAACGCGATCACTGATTAGAAGCGCAAGAAAGCGTGCGAATGAATATGAATAATATTGCATCAGTGCCACAATGTTTTCCGACACAGGTCATACAGGTCATAAAATGAGTTATTTGACATCATGGACCACAAGGTGTATACTAATTCAGTGTGAGCAGAAACCCTCAATAAAACTGAATGAAAAAAAGAATTCAAATGACGACAAGATACGAAGAAGGCAGATTCACCAGCGTTTGTGTGTCAGCTTTTACCCCTCCAGATCAGAGAGTTTCCAGTTCCATTGTCTCAAAACACCACCCACATCTACAGTTATTCCCAGTTTTAGATAAAAAGTAACCGCGACTGAGAAAGTAACCGCAAGTAATCGTGACAGAGAAAATAAGAGTGAAAAAAAACGCTAACTTTTACAAGTCCTATAAATTTACACCGGCGGTTATAGATACAAATTAAATGTATGTTTCTATTGTATAATATTAACAATAAGAGCAGCTCACTACTCAAAACAGTAAATCTGCAGGGGAGCTGGTTTCAGACTCACAACCTTTGGATTATAAGTCGACAGCTCTAAGCGCTGCACCATGGAAGCTGTTGTATTGTAGTTGCCCTTTTCATGGAAGTGTTTATTTGATATTTGGCCATCAGCCTTTACATATTATATAGTTCATGTGTACATTTTGTCATTTATTACTAAAACATGAAAAACGTTTCTGTTTTAACGATTAGTTTATATAGATTCTTTAGACACAACGCACATCAAGTTATTTTCCCTTACAATTCTGAGTAGCTCACTCCCAGATAATCAGGGCAGGAACTGTGAGAACTTCATGGCCGTTCTGAGGCGATGGGGGGATGGTATAAGGCTGCTTGGGCTTATTGATACATTTAGAAGACAAAAGAGGCTGACGGAGAGGTACGAAGGGATTTAAGGTGGGCCGGAATTACGAGTTTTTTCATTGGCTCTGGTAATTCTAGTGTTATTACAGTTTTGAGCAAATGTTTAAAATACTGTATATACAATACTACTCTATACATGAAATATTGCATGATAGTTTGCTTGGTAAAAATAAAAGCTCAATTGAGGTATGAAAGAGAGTCTTCAGCTCATACAGTATTTAACATTCCTTTTTCAGCAGTATCATGAAGATTAGATTTTTAGCTAATGGTAAATGTCATACAAATACTAGTAAAAATCTCTGCTCCCAGATAGCTACTTACAGGTGTGTTGACAGCTGTACCTTGGATAACTTAATCTTGTATGATAATATTTCAGAATTATTAGTTGAATAGGAAATGAATAGATAAAACAATTATAATCTAAGTGTTATGTAAAATATGGTGGAGTACAGGTGGAATCCCGTTGTAACAAAATTCATGGGACCATAAAAAATATTTTGTAACAGAGATTTCATTATAAAGCATATAGGGAAAATACATATACTATTGTGACCAGGTCACCAGCAATTTTCCATCTCTAATGGCAGTGGTGCAAGGACATCTCCATAGCTGCTCTACTGTGTCTGGTAAACAGTAAACCAAGTAATTGGTTGGCATTAAGTATTTTTTTCATTGCATTATTATCATCGGTGGGACATTTTTGGTCAAAAAAAATGGTGGTCATACTGTTGAATATTATGTTGTATGAATGTTTATCCAGGCCAAAAAAAGTATT
The DNA here is from genome assembly GCA_026402145.1 of Polypterus bichir lapradei. NCBI lineage: Eukaryota > Metazoa > Chordata > Cladistia > Polypteriformes > Polypteridae > Polypterus > Polypterus bichir. The sequence goes on along the minus strand of JANRMT010062806.1, from coordinate 7,889,708 downwards.
GGTTCTTCTGAAAATTTTGTTACTTCGGTATTCGCTATAAAGGGATTTGACCTGTGTTATGAAAAATATAAAGTGGACAGTATGCAGGGGGTGAAGAAAAGTGTAGTAGTCTAGGTCCACTTAGGAGTAGCTAGCTGGGACAGAGCCAGCCTAACTGTGTACACATAGAAGTTCACAATTATTCCTTAGAAGTTGTTCCACCTGCAGAGTACAGTAGAGTCTTTATAACTCTAGGACTGGACAGCATCTTAGTAACCCGAAGGTCCCAGGTTCATGGTTGGTGTGCAGTGCTTAGAGAATACCTGGACTGAGACACTGTGACATTTAGTCAAACATTAGCAATGTCACATCAATTCTGAGGTCCAATTCTAAGATTAGTAAGGATAAGATGATTAAAAAGTCTACAATATATCAAGTGCCATAGCCAGACACTCAGAAGGGAAAGATAATGAAAAAGGAATTAATACAATTTCAATAGTTGTTGCAGTTATTAAAATGCAACCTACACAGATTGTCATCATCCTAATAGGAGTACACTACAGTAAAATAATGGGTTATATGTATATACTGAAACTGATAGGACATGTCTAATTTAGGCAAAGAGAACATCACTGAGTTTGTCAGCCAATAGCTAAACTCTCTGCCCTTTACAATAATTTTATTTATCTTGGGAAATTTTGTAATGAGCATTCATTCTTGAGTATAGAAATTAATATGTTCACATGCTTTGTGCCTTTTTGTCAAATAGTACCATTGCATCTACTTTTTAAATAACCCGTATTAAAGATGAGAGTCCACTTTGGCTATTATAAACTATGATAATGAGTCATTTTCTTAGCTCATGTTTGGTATATGCTTGAAAAAAAACTAATGGCTTAAAAAATGAACATGCCATTGTAATGCATTATGTACACTTTATGTTCATAACAATGTGGGCACCCCTTCACATTAAGTTCAGGTGTTTCAGCAACACCCATTGTTAACAGGTGCATACAGTCAAGCACATAGCCATGCAATGACAGTGCCCCTGTGCAAACACCCAGGTTCATAAAGCCATGGTATGACAAGTCTGGTGTGGAAGAGCTGTAGTGGCTTACACAGAGCCCTGACCTCGACCCTATTGAACACCTTTGGGATTAATTTAAATACTGATAGCAAGCCTGTCTTCTTGTCCAAAGTCAACCTCACAAATGTTCCCACAGACATACTCCAAAATCTGGTGGAAAGCCTCCCCAGAAGATTGAGGGCTGTTATAGAGAGAAAGTGTATGTTGTACTCTAATTTAATTCTACTCAATTAAGTCTACTTTAATGTATAATCAAGTTGGTATATTCCATTACATGCTCAAAATGGGCATCCATTTCCTTACTGACGTAACTTATGTAAAAAGTACAACGCACTAAATGCAAGATGTTTCTTCTACAGACCAGCCTCTTATGCTTCTGAATGTTATATTCCAAGCCTTTTTTTCTCCTATACTATTACTCATTTAACTGGTTTATAGGGTTATTATTGTCATGTGTACAGAGTGTACTGAAATTCTACATTGCATGTTTTAATCAACATTCAGCACATTGCCACTCTGCACCGCCATGATCAGTGAGGAGAACAGCCTTACTTTGGAGTGTGTGTGTTCCTTACCTCAAAAATCTTGGTGCACAGTTTACAACACTATCTACAAATAAGAGAAACATATTTTCATTTATATGTTAATAACATTAGACATTAAACTGTAGGGCACTGTGGTCAGTGCTGCAGCTTCACAGATGCCGCATCTTTGACTGATCGTTTTCCATAGACTGAGTATTCATCCAGTCATTATTTTTATATACTTCTCTTAACAACATAAACCAACCCAGGATATCAGACAGAAAAAATATATATAATAAGGTATTAATCAATCTGTCATCTTTCAGTCTTAATTATGTTGCTGATTGGATCAAGAGCTCTTTCGATTTTTATCCTTATTTGTATAGTTTTTGTATTTTTGCCATATGTGCAGTTGCTCTCTATTGAAAAGATAAATGACACACCACCTGCCCAGTTTAAATTTCACAAGTGGATATGCTTGGATATTCACAAGGATTGTGCATGTTATATTCCAAGCCTTACTTTTTTCTGTTATACTGGAGTCTTGATCTATTTCTTATTTAAATGGTATTAAATTAATACTTGAAGCATACCTATACAATAGATATAAAATTAAATTAGGATTTAGAGATGGGAACCACAGCTGAGTATTCAAACATCGTTAAAATATGAAAAAAATCCTATTAATTAACCTAATTAGCTGGCATGAAAGCTCAACAGCTCTGAAGTATATCAACTACCTATCTTTATCAACAAAAAGGCAAGTCTTCATCATTGTCATTTTCATCAACAGCAGTTTAACAGACAGTTTCCAGGTTTACCCAAGTTAATTGGTTATGTCCCAAATCTTTTTCATCCACACTCTGCAGTACTTGGCATCCCATGGAGTAAGCCCATTCTTTTTATATCATCTGACACCATCTCTAGCTACATCCTGTTAAACCTCTCTGCAGGCCTCATGCCTTTCACCTCAATTTTGGTGTACCTTTTCACCCAATCATCCTCTGTCTTTCACTCCACATGCCCAAAAAACTTAGTCTATTTCTACTCAGCGCAACACCTGTCATTTCCACATAAAATCTTACCCTTAACACCATTCATGCTTTACAAACTTTGAAGTCACTACAAATACTATTACATTATACATTAGTATGTCCACAAATAAAAATGATTCTTTTTGAATTATTGATAGTTACAGTATACTGTTGTTATCATAAAATTGTATTTTTTTTCAAGCAGTTTGGCATATTTTCTTCATATTGAGGGTGTTGTACAGAACTATTAAAATGTTAATAAAAATGACAAATCTGTTTTTGGTACTTTTAAATGTGATATTTATTGTTTTTATGGTCAGGGGTTATTGTTATTCTTCTTGCAGGCTTGCCGAACTCCAGGAAGAAATGAAGCTGGTATTGATTTGCTTGCTAGCTACTTCAGCCAGCTTGGATTTGTGGAAAACAGATTCTTTCCACCAAGCAGACAGATGGGAATTTTTTTTACATGGTAATGTCATGTTTCTTGATGTTCTATCATCATATAGGACATTAGATCCTGATGAATTACTCAGTAACCCAAATTAGTCAATTTTCAGATCCAAGCTTTGACCTCCATTTTTATTTATTTATTTATTTTTTTTGTACAAAATCCATATAACAAGCTAAAAGCCATTCCTTAACTAACCTAATCCAGGCTATATTAATAAAAATAAATATATGCATACAAATATGCATTGAGGCTGTTTAAAAGCGTAAAAGCCAAATTATCATTTGTATATTCAATTGAACTGTCAGTATAATTCATGGTTGTTAAATGTTTCATTTTTGTGAATTGAAACTGTTGTGTGAAAGTCTTAATATATCTGATAAATATATTTGAGGCATGCTCAGATAATGAATTGGTCATTCAATATTGCTTGCAATACAGTATTTTATGAAGTGACTCACTCAGCAGAGCATGAGTTGTTTCTATTTAAGAGTAAATATTCAGTTTAGCTTTTTTGATGTTTGCATGGTCAGTCAAGTCCCAGATAAACAACTATAAACAAGAGCCTTAACTTTGATTTAAGCTTAACTGCTAATCCTTGTAAATTAATAACATGCCCAACTGAAATGATAAACTAAACATGCATATATTTAACAAGGTATCTTGATATACAGTATTTTGTTACTGAGGTAAAGCCCTCTATCTATGGCACAAATCTGAAATTTAATTATCAATTAGCTCCTTACAATTTTTGCATCCCTGGCAATCACTGTCATTGCCTACAGCATCCTACTGCTTTATATCACTTTGGAAAGATGATGGGTGAACAGAAAGAGTCAAAATGTAGTACCATTTTTGTAGTGCATCTGACATATTCCTTACGTGCTGAGGAACTATTGATTTAAAGTGTGAAAAAAACATGTAATATAAAGTCCAATGCTGCACTTCAGCCTGACTGGAGAGTGGTGGTGGATCCATCAGTTATCATAGTATACAGGAGTCGCTGAACGTTTCACAGCAACTTTCAAATCACTGTTATTGCATTTTAAATATTGTCCCTGAAACCTGATCATGTCTTCCAACATGTGTTTGATATATGTGTGCATCCTAAATAGACAATTCTTTTACACTGTGCACTGTAACTAACTCTTCCAAGACTATTAGACCTGTCTTAGTAGGCAAAATAATACTTTTATTTTAAAAAAATGTGTGCAAGGAGCTGACAACCAAGGGGCACTCCCCTAGAGCTACAACCCAGTGATGAAGAATACAGGGGTTTCACAAACACAAGAGAGTTTCATCTGTCTGATGTCTAGTTCAGTGAAATTGAATAAAATGGGAGCCGAGGCATATCTGTTAACCATTTGTCCATGGAATTGGCTTCTTTAGAGAGATGATAGTTTGGAAAGTTGTCTTGCAGACCCTTAATTTGAAATATCAAATTCCTGTTCATGTAATGCGACATGCTCCATTGGGAAGATCAGCAACTGCTGTCATCAAGGTTATTGCTTTGTGCATAAGTGAACAATTCGGTTTGGTTCCTACCTTCTTTCCTTTGCTACCAGGATAGAGCTTGATTTTAACAAAAATAAAGCAAATGATCTTTATTTAACAAGCCTTCCATGTTCTTTATTAACAAATTATTTCATAGACATTTGCTGATTCATAATATTGATTGCTGTAATCTGGCTCTAATTGAATTCTTTCAGAATTTTTGAATATGACCTTGAGATTAATTGGACAGAGCTGATTACATTGGCAATACATTTTTTTAAATTGAATTTATTAAAAGCATATATTATTTCATATAATCAAGTCAAACTTAACAAAACTAAAATCAAATCAAACTCCACCCATGAGAAAGAGAGGAAGGCCAGCAACCAGAGCAAAACTGTTTTAGAGTATTAAAGTGAGAAAGGGGGAGGGCAGTACATTTCTGTCATGTTAATTACTTTGTGATTGTGAGCTCATTGATTGTTTTGGCTTTTATTACTTGTAGTCTTTTTGCAGGCTTCTAATGGTTTGACTGACCTCTGGATTTTGTAACTTTAAATTCATCCATGCATGTTAATAAATCTTTTTATTTGTTGCTCAGGTATGACTCTTTCACTGGTGTACCCGTTTGCCAGCAGAATATTTCTCTGGAGAAAGCCAGTATCCTTTTCAATATTGGTGCTCTGTACACACAAATTGGCACACGGTGTGACCGACAAACCAAGTCAGGCCTAGAAAATGCGATCAGTGCCTTTGAAAGAGCTGCAGGTTTGTGCATTTCTAAAGCATTACAACAAAAATCAAATGTGTATAGTGTTCACTATTGGGGAGCACTATTTAAATATAGTATTAGTATTATAATTAGTTTGACCTGGGATTTTGTTCATGTTCAATAACAGGTACACTAAACTATCTCAAAGAGGCTTTCACACACACTCCCAGCTATGATATGAGCCCAGCCATGCTGAATGTACTGACCAAGATGATGTTAGCTCAAGCTCAGGAATGCATTTACGACAAAATTGTACTTCCTGGCATAAAAAATGAATATTTTTCCCTTTTAAAAATGGCACAAGAAGCAGCAAAGGTATAGTGTTTTATTTTTGTGGTCTGTGGTTTAATCAAATACATATTAGAGTTTTTGATTGATGAACATAAAAAATTCAAAGTCTAATGAAGCATATTTATGTTGCAGGTCAGTGATGTGTATAGTGTGGTGTACCAAGCAATGACTCAGATGCCAGTTAAAGACAATATTCCTCACCTTTGGTCAAGTATGGCTCAAGTAAAATTATACCACTACATGGCTCTTGCAAATTATTTTGTCGCTGTGGCACTGCTTGATCATCAATGTAAGTAGCCTTGACATCTAACATAAAGACTTTTAATAATCATTACTTCTTGAATAGACAAATGCCATTTGGCTTAGAATAAAATGGGTAGATAGATAGGCCTAACAACTGACAGCATTTATTTTAAAAGTAAAGAGATATATAGTAAATAACCTTATGTCCTAAATATTTTCAGACTTTGCATTTAACAAAAATGCATTTAAAGCGGGTATTATACATATATATGAAACATTGAATTAATGATATAATTTAAGAACATTAAAATAGTAGGAAAAAAGTCTGTTATCTTTTTTTTAAAAAAAATAGAAATAAAAGCAATGTTCAAAGGTTTTCAATGCAAAAAAAAATTTGCATGCTAATTTGCTTATAAATGCAGTTTTAGGGAGATAAATGGTTTGCAGTAATGCTAGCATAAAATGCAGTTCATTTTTTTCTGGAATTTTATAAGCTTTTTCATTTAGCTTTTTATTTTAGAATTGTTGTGTGATGTCTAAGTCAGCACATGCATACTGAAGCTTCTTTTTCTAAATTAGTTTAAAGCTTGTAAAAGCTAGAAGTTTACCTGACATAGATAATTATGATATTATTAGAAAAGAATAGTTAAGCGTAAGAAGGGACTTTTTATCTGTAATGTAGTGTTCTGATATATCTGGATACAGGTAAAGCAGTTGTATGACAATAAACATGAAAGATGGCTGAAGCTGTGTAAAGTTGTATGCTTTGGCAGTGATAGGTTTTGGTATCGTATTCTTTTCCAGGTAAGCTCAGCTTGAATAGTAGACACTTTGCTACAGTGGTGTGAAAAACTATTTGCCCCCTTCCTGATTTCTTATTCTTTTGCATGTTTGTCACACAAAATGTTTCTGATCATCAAACACATTTAACCATTAGTCAAATATAACACAAGTAAACACAAAATGCAGTTTTTAAATGATGGTTTTTATTATTTAGGGAGAAAAAAAAATCCAAACCTACATGGCCCTGTGTGAAAAAGTAATTGCCCCCT
>JANRMT010062806.1:7853480-7877784 GCA_026402145.1 Polypterus bichir lapradei | reverse complement strand
AGTGCTCATATACTCCCTTCTCTCATTCCTTATCCCAGTATACCCTTCATGTTACTGTTACCTGCAGCAGCTCTTGCATCTTGGAAGCAATTTGCAGGTTCACTGAGTTCTTTTAAAATGATTCCAGTTTTTCCAACATTTGGCCATTCTGTTCACTATGAATATAGCATGGTTCCTACACTCTGGCACAGGTCCATATATTTCTTTTGAAAGTAAATTCTGACAACAGTAGATGTTTTTGTTTATACAGTTCTAAGGGAATTACTTATGATTTCAGGAACTAAGTTTCATGTATTGAGATTTTCTGAATTCAGTGCTTTAGCAGATTTCTAATTTTGTATCATGAGGAAGACTAAATAAAGAAGCACAATACACATGATCTGAATAGGTAATTGTTAAATTTGAACAACGTGTAAAGTACGAAGAATAAATGTTTCTTGGCAGTAATTTTAATAACTGAGTAGTTTACTATTGCTTGAAATAATATTTATATTTTCTTTCTCCAGTAAGTCCTGATTGTGATGAAGATCTGCATGAAAAAATACTCACACAACTTTATGACTGCATGCCAGAAGGACATTTACCCCTCAGCCTCCTGAAAATTCATGATAATCGCAAGAGCTTAGGTACTATTTGCTTTACTCTTAACAATTTTTTTGACTATGCAAGTGCTAAATCTCTGATTTCTTATTTCACCCATTATACTTAACATTTTTCCTTTGCTTCATAATGTAATATGGTATATTCCATTGCAATATCCTGTGATTGGGAGTAGTTCTTTCTTACTTCCAAATAAATGTTTATTTCAAAGAAAGTAATAAATTGTGTAATACATTATTTTTGTTGGAAATAAAAAATATATCTACCTAGTTTATCTACCTTGAAACTAAAAATATTCAGGTTCCTTTAATTGTTTATTTTTATCCAATTATTTGAAAAAAATTAACCAGATAACAGCATTTTGTCACTCTTGGTCGCATTTTAGGTGAACAGATTTCTTATGTACATTTTTTTTTAAACAGGTAAGTCTCATCTGCGGAAAGCAACCATGGGTCATGAGGATGCCCTAAGAATATACAACTTAAATCGGGATTTGAAGAGGCTGGAAATCCTTCAGGAGATATTGTTAGTCAGCCACAAGCGTTCTTTAGACAAATATTCCCAGTGTGAAAAGGAGGAGGATTTCTTTGACTACATTGAAGCACCTGAAATTAACTGTAAGCCTGAGAAAAACAACATAATTTCACAGTTTAATAGAATCAAGTCTATATACTGTATATTTTAATTAACTGTTATAGCCAATGCAAATGTCAAAATAACAATAATAAGGTGCTACTAAAGTCCTGTCATGTCATTGAGAAGAGAAATTGAAACAGTAGTTAAATTTCTTATAAGAGGATTTCTCTTCTGATCGTGTAGCTCTTTCTAATAGAGTTTGTGTAAAACTGGCAACCATTGTTGTTTTAGTAACAAAAGTTAGAAGAGCATTGTTACTTTTCCTGCCTTTGGATGTTACCTGTATTTTCCTAGTGGAAATAAACACTATTATTACACTACCAAGTTGTCACAGAATACAAATTCATCATACATTGTGGATTTTATATCACAAAATAGATGCCTGAAGTATGTTTTTCATTCTGGACATATTTTCTTTGCTTCAGACTGAGCAAAGGTGCATACCATAGATTTGTGTATAACAGGCCCTCTTTCTCTTGCTTCTTCTTAAGAGGATTTACTGCAGTCATTTGAAACAAAAAGTTATCAGTAAATATTATTAATTATTGTAAGTATACTGTTTTGCGAATCCAGCACACAGAACTACAACCCTTTAACTAATTAAATCTTTTTTGATCTTCCACTTTCATTTCTTCACTTAAAATATTTTTAATTAGATTGTACAGTGTTATTACAGGATGCAAACTTTACTTCCAGAAGAATTATTTAACAGTACGCATTAACACTAAATGTTATGAGCATAGCATCTATCCAAAGGAGGGTGCTAAAATTCAGCTACACTTCAATAAAAGACTGTACTACTGTCCAGCCACCTCCAGATGGTCTGATCTTGTCAGTACTCCTACTGCTAGGTTGCAAATGAAGTCTGAAACTTAAGGAGCAACAAAAAAAGTGATTTAGTTTTATATAAACTGGGAAGTGTTTAGAGACTCCTCGTCAGATCTGGATGAGTATGCAAACATAGGAGTGTGTGCTTATAAAAACAATCCACATATTTACTAATAAGAAACTGTAGATCACTGGTGACATCAAAAAATTACTGAAGGCACACAATTTATTTCAAAATGATGATATGTAAACATACATGAAATGCAGATATAAACTGAGAACAGCAATCAAAGTACCTATGTTTCAATATAGGAGTAAGGTTAAGGTCCGAATTTACCAGCTGTAATAAACTGCGAAACCTTTGACAAGGATTTAAGGTGCTTATGAACTACAAAGTAAAACCAAAACCAATTTCATTCATATTTCTCTCTCATGATGGCCTTCTGCAGCCACTTTTTAATTATGATAACTCACAATTTGAATGCCTGCTTTATCATAATTCATCATTTTTTATTTGTACATGACATGAGAGGACTTTGAAATGATTTAATGTCCATAACAGATCCAGTCTGTATGGAATCTTGGGTTTGGTTTTAAAACCATATAGCAACCAATTAATTGATTTTAACAATGTCCAGTAACATCTTTAATATTTCATTGAGGTTAAGTCCACACTACTAAGTTTTGATTTTAAAATGGCATTTCTAAATGAAAACAATCTTTTACCATACTAGTGTTTTCTTATTATTTACAAAACTATCCCCTTTCACACTAAAATAACTAAACACACTTATAACGGTAGATGTTTGCCTACACTTGGCATGTGTGCCAAGAGATGGTGCTGTGAAAAATTCAGAGCCATGTGCAAATCAAATTCCCTTGTGCTTTATGTGTTTTTAAAACTATTAGCTCATAGCACGAGAGATAAATTCTTAAAGAAGCCACAGCGAATTGCTCCCACATCACATTAATGAGTAAGAGAGCCTTTTGAACTGGTGATGGATAGCTTGTCATAAGATTAAAACACTACAATTGTTAAAGCAACGCTCAAAAAAAAAAAAAAAGTGACACCACCATTAAAGGTCTTATCACCAACAGCTGAGAAAACTTATAGAGAATGGGATTACCTGCTGACAGACTGATTCCTGGACATCAGTCTTACTTTTAATGTCAGCAAAACTAAGTAGCAGTTCTCCTGAAATTCTATGGGCAGTCCTCACTGGCTTCTTCCTTCACATCCTGGTACAACTCAAGAGTGTAAAGGCCTGATAAGGGTAGTGGATGAACCTGTATATCCTCTCTTCAAGTCATATACAACACTCTCTGCTTTAGAGAGGCAAGTAGTGTAATTAAATAAACCTCAGCTATCTCGCACAATTGTTTTTCTCATTCCTTTCACTTGTCAGATAGTATGGGGCTATTGGCATTTGCCAAAGTTGATTAAAGGACAGTATCTATCCACAGGTTGTTGAGTTACTGAATAGCTAACCATGATAACACATATTGTAAGAAAAATACTGTAAATTGATAATATGTTGCATGTTATGTACACTCTGTATATTGTATGTCTCCGTTGATAGTATGTTATTGTCAACTGTTCTGAGGGGACATTCACTTGACAGTAAACTTATTTATTTTTTAATATACTGTGGCTTTTTTATAGGGACCTCAATGTTCTGCCCTCTTCTACATATAAAATGGGACAAAATCCCATTAATCCCTAGAAATCCTTTAAACATTACTACAAAATGTTTTAATTACTAATGTTCAATCTCTGTGTGCTTCTTATACAGTATATGCCTATACTGATTTAAGTCCAAATAGTCAGCAAAATTGCCAGAACTAAATTCTAAGTTTGAATATTTTTTAACAGTGAATGTGCAGTAGATTAATTCTTTTGTTGGTGTAACATTGTGCATTTGTAGTTTCCTAATATGAATTTGTTCTTAATTACACTTTTTTTTTCTTTTCTGTAGCCAAAACTGAGCAAAAATCTGAGATAGTGGTGCCAGCACCCATTAAGATGAAAGTCAGAGATTTGTTCCAAAAATTGGTAGGTTGTGTATTATTGTTCTAAAGGTCCTATGCAATATGTGTTTGAATTATAGTGTATGTTTTCAGTAAATTGGGAACATTAATGGAGTATAAACAGCAGATTGTAATGTTTATTTGAAGATTATGTTATAACAGAATCGGTATGCTAATCTATTCATTCATTCATTCAACTTGGAAGCTTGCATTTTAAAACATTTGATTGCATCGGGTACAAGACTACAAGACAAAGACGAGCCCTGGGCAGAATGCTAGTTCGTCACAATGTACATTCATTCACTTTATGTCAATTTATGGTCCCCAGTCAATTTTAATATACACATCTTTTGAGGGTTGGAGGAAACCAGAGTATGTAAGCAAAAACCCATGCAGACACAGGTAGAACATGCATAATCTACAAATTTGTTTTAAATAAACATCATAAACAATAAAAAAGAAGATAAGTGTGTCTCAAATTAACAAGGCATCCATAAAAATTTACTGATGGTTGGTCTACTGGTGTTCAGTCCTTTTAAATCCTAGACATTTGTTGTTCATTAATGCAATGGTTAATTCAGTGCTTCCCAACTCAGGCTGGGGTGTGGGCATTGTGAGAGTATGAATTCTGTTATAACATGTTCTGTATAATTCTGTTTAATTTACTCTATTGTAAATACTTAATAAATAATCAATAAAAAATAAGTCTGGATATTTTATGTAGGTTTTTAGTGCATTTTATAGCGCACACAACAGAAATACACATTAAACTTATCAAATTTGAATAATTTTACTTTTAATTAAATTGTATACATTTTTATAAGATTGAAGCAGTTTTACCTCCTTTAATCTCTCCTGAACTATTATCCAAGGAGTAAAATACTTAACTAAATATTCTACCCAAAAATATCCCTTTTTATCAGCTACTTATCCCATGTTATTTTTAGTGAAGGAAAAGAAAAATAATTATCATGTTTTTATCAAGAACAAAGATCACAACATTTAGGATAAAACCCATGTCAATGCTGCCCTTCCTGAAAAAGTCCATGAAAAAATCTCAAGTTACTTGTTGCACATACTTGTAATCTGCATGTCAGTCATCCCGTCATATGCTCAAAATGTCCAAAACATGTGCTTTTATAGTAAAATATTGCTGAATAAATACTTCTGGAAAATCAGAGTAGTGCAAGAGTAAGAAGCATATTCCATCAGTATCCATCTGTTAAACTGAAGACAGGACTCTTGACTAATGAATGACGGGAGATGGTATATTTGTAACTATAAAGTGTAAACAAAACTGTAATTGAATCTGAATAGGATGTTTCTCTGTTTTAAGATGAGTTTGCAAATTGAAATTAAAAAAATATATACAGTGCACTCTACTCAAGATATCACAACAGAAATTGAGCTGTCCCAACAATTTTTAAACCATTCAAGATAATTTTAGTTATAGTAATTCATATTTTTTTTTTCTTTTTCACCAGGGCCCTCTATCAGTATTCTCTGCCAAGCAGCGATGGACAGCCCCTCGAACAATGCACATAAGCCCAGAAAATGGAAACCTTGGCTTCACACTTCAAGGTGGTTCTCCAGTTAATGTTAAGTCTGTAAATCCAATGTGTATGGCTGCTGTAAGTATAAATGTATAATTTGTTTCTCATGAATACATTATGACGATGTACTGAAAATATAAGCACCTATTCTGGAGTCTAATGGTGGAAATAATTCTTTTAAATAATGATTTGCAGTATAGATACATTACGAATTTCTTTTCTTTGATTTATTTTATTTTTATATTGGCTTATTTGGCAATTATCGCTGGTGCTGGTAGCTTAATACATTGTGAAGCACAAGGGCTCTCCCTCGCTTCCTCACTTGAGGTTTACTGGAGGCCACCGTCCAATACAGCTTCTGACTCTTCAGGTTTCCACAGCTCATATGCAGCTCCAATGACCTTTTCTCTGCCATAATCACCCTGCCACCTCTGCCTCCAAACAGTCATTGGGTGCCATAGGCGACATCATCTGTGCTGACTATTCTCAAATCTATAAGCCAGTCCAAGTCAGGATCCTCCTGGTGATTCATTGGCAAGGATGGACCCAGACAAATAGTTTTAAGCAGAGGAGCATGTCTGGAAAATGTTGTCCTTGTGATTGATCTTCTTTTTATTACCAATCTGCATGAGTTCTTTATATGACAGGCTTCTCAGATTGAGTCCACCTCTTCTGACAGTTTGTGCATATTTTTGCAGAATCTCTCTCCCAGGGTAATGTTGTCCTTCAAGTCTTTCATGCCAAAAACACTACTGTTAACTTATAATATCATAAACTAAGGAAGTGATTAGTTCTTTTAAGTTCATGTTAATTGTTTGTGTAAAACAAAAACTTACTAATGTGCTGACATTATCCTTATGAGTGGAAATGGAAGTAGTACTAAGAGTTTTGTGTTCTGAGGTGTGAGAATTAATTAAAAGACAAACTTTACTCTTAAAAACTTGTTACCTCTAAAGGACCTGTGCGGAAATTTTTAAAGCTTTTTTTTCCATTTAGAAGGGTTAATAGTTTTTTTCTACCCATACAGCAGCAAAAAGTAGCTAAGTGTTTGGAAAGTTACTTGTTACTTGTGATTTTCTTGTTCTTTATGTTCAGAACTAGCATCAGCGAAGGGAGGCAGTTAGCGGTAGCTGAAACTGGCAGGTTTGCTCCACAGATGGAGAGTCTCTCACATTGTGTTGCCTTCCAAGTACCTAGGTGAAGACCTCCCTGGAAGGGTTGATGGGATCTTGGCTAGAGCGGGGCTGGATCCAGTTGTCATTCTCCATGTTGGAACAATTGACATAAATATGGGTAGTCTGTCTGGTGTGCAATCCAAATTTGAAGAGTTAGATGTCAGGCTAGGGAGAAGAACTGACAAGATAGTGTTCTCTGACATTTCACCTGTGCCACACACGAGTCCAGATAAGACTGAGTAGATTAGAAGGCTTAATGTGTGGTTCAGATCTTGGTGCATAATAGAAGGGTTTTATGTGGCACTAAGACTCCGTTTTAGAACAGATGGAATATATTTCACTGCAACAGGTTACGTCTGAACCGGAGAGACACCAATGTGTTAGGAGGCATGTGAGTAGGGCAGTCAAGGATTGTTTAAGCTAGAGAATGGGAGAGTGAGGCAGGGAGTTTAGGATAAGGATAGGCCAGGTTTTAAACTGTACATGAAGGAACAAATAAAAATGTGAAAAATATGCATAGTAATGAAACTTGTGTGTGACACGGTGGTGTAGTGATAGCGCTGCTGCCTTGCAGTAAGGAGACCTGAGTTCGCTTTCCAAGTCCTTCCTGCATGGAGTTTGCATGATCTCCAAGTGTCTACGTGGGTTTCTTCTGGGTGCTCCGGTTTCACAAAGACATGCAGGTTAGGTGCATTGGCGATCCTAAATTGTCCCTAATGTGTGCTTGGTGTGTGTGTGGGTGTGTGTGCCCTGCGGTGGGCTGGTGTCCTGCCCGGGATTTGTTCTTCCTTGTACCCTGTGCTGGCTTTGATTCACTCCAGCAAACCCCCGTGACCCTGTGTTAGGATATAGCAGGTTGGAAAATTACTGACTGAAACTTGTAGCCTAAAGTTTAAAGGCAAAATTAAAATGTTAAAAACAGCTTCTCTTAATGCTAGAAATATCAAAAATAAAAGAAGTAAATTAGAGTTGTTTGAGCATAATTATGATATATCAATAACAGAAACCTGGCTAAATAACAAATTTCGGGATGAGTATAACATAGAGGGCTACATATTTTTTTGGAAGGATAAACAAAATAGGGAGCCCGATCTTATTGAGGACATTTGGATTCATCTGGAAAATATTGGGGAAAGTGGCATTATTTTAGGAATGTGTTTATAGCCCATCCCCCTCCCAAAAAATGCAGACAGTATTTTCAATTGTATATTTATAGTAATATTAATAAAGCAAGTTTACAGGTGGATATTATATAGTCAGAAAAGTTTAACTACCTGTGTATAACTGGACTAACCTTGCAAATCGCGGAACACAAGAGTATGAGCTATTAGTTGTGATCAGTGACTGTGTTTTAACACAATATGATAAAGCACAAATACAGGGAAACCCTGTCTAGATTTAATGTTTTGTAATAATCAGGACTGAATTTTAGGTACAGAGGTGATTGAATCACTGGTGCCAAGTGACCATAACATAATACACTACAGTTCTCAGGGTTTTGGGAGAGTGCAAAAGCAAAGATCACAACTTGTAACTGTATAGACAGGCAGTTGAACAGGTTTAAACATGTTTCATGTATAATGCAGAATAGATACATTCCAAAATTTTGGATTAGTAGGGTTAATAAAGAGCTGAAAAAGAAGCTATGAAGGTAAAAACAGCTGTATGTACTATATAAGACTAATAACTCCAGTGTAGATGGTAAGGTGTATGAGAGCATGAGGGCAACCATTAAGAAGGATATTAGGGAAGCTAAAAGTCAGTTAAAGGGGGATATAGCAGACCAAGCAAAAGATGACCCAAAGGGAATCTTTCTGTATTTTGACATCCTCTTTATATCATTGGTTTCCAAGCGTGTCTGTATGTTTTCACAAAGCCAGTAGATCCAACATAATTTAATGTTACATTCTTAGTTACATTCTTACTGATTATTCTTTCTTTCTTTTATAATACCTATTGAGGTCAGTGTTAACAAACATAATTTTAACAGCATTTAGTATATGGCAAAGGTTCTCTCCAAGGGTAATTTTAATACATTTGTTGATCAAATACAGTTGGCATATATTTTTGTATCTTCTGATCACATTATTGTTAGATATATTGTACAGCATGAAGAAAATTATTAGGCTACATTTTGACACAGTTAATGCTTGTTTAAAATGAAATTTGTACTTGTAATTTATATTCAGTTAAAAGAGATGAATGTTTGTGATGATTTATTTTCAGTTAAATTAGATGATTACAGTGAACCCTCGTTTATCACAGTTAATCCGTTCCAGACTCTACCGTGATAAATGAATTTTCGCAAAGTAGGATTCTTTATTTATAAATCAAATATTTTCGCAGTTAGAGTATAGAAAACCTGTTTACGACCTTCTAAATACGTTTTTTAACATTATTAGAGCCCTCCAGACATGAAATAACACCCTTTAGTCACCATTACACTCGTATTACCCAATATATTAGACAAAATAAGAGAAAATAAGACATATTAGACGTTACAAATATCATATTACTAGGCGCACTCGCCTCTTAAGGCGACCGACTTTTATCCTTAATTTTTGTGCGCTCCATGTGTACATCAGGCATGTAAGTGTAGGGAATGAGAACATCAAAGTGCCCATTCATAACATCTCCCGAAAACCTAAGTTTTTTTTTTTTTTTAATCCCCTCAAGTGCCTGTCCAAAGTCATACAATGTCAGCCCGAATCTGTACCGCTAAAGACGGAGTTTCATGCACTAAATAAGCTATAGATGAGAATAAGCAAGCACCATCTCCCCTGATATTTACTACGCGGTGAGGCATTTGTACTCCATCAACATTAATTATTTCCAGAGACATAATTTTGTCTGTTTTTCCAGCGCATCGCGCACAAAAGCAAGGGAACGATGAGAGCACCAGAACTCTGCTCACATCGCGTTGCTTCGTACCTCAAGCCGCAAGTAGTAAGTCTGTAATAAGCGGAATACCGCTACGCTTTGCACTCACGGGACTGAAGGACAATCCCGAACGCTTTTATATAGTAGATTATTGTACTGTACATTTAATTGCACACAACCACTAACCTATGAAGGCACGACCTCAGTAGGAGAGTCTTCAGAGGTGGTACAGTATCTTCAGAAGGTGCGTTGTTGTCTTCAGTGAAGAAGTACTAGGAGTAGGCAGTGGGTGTCTGGGTGCGCGGCTGAAGAACATCTTGATAGGCAGTTGCTGGCGCTGTCTTTTCATATGCGTGAGGAGGCTTTTGTAGGGTATTGCCATCTTTAATCATATCCAAGAGTTTCACCTTCTCCTGGATAGTAAGCATCTTCCTCCGGCGCTTAGTTTTATTGTCAGAAGGCATAGAAAAAGCAGCACGTTTAGGAGCCATCGTAGGGCTTAGATAAAAGTTCTCAGAAAGCGCATGCGAAGTGACGTTCGCGTGTATGAGAAAAAAATCGCGATAGAGTGAAGCCGCGAAAGTCGAAGCGTGATATAGCGAGGGATCACTGTATACCAAAAAAGCCATAATGTAATATCTGTTTTCAATAATTTAGAACTGAGAGGTGATTTTTTTTATTTCTTATGATCATATTTATTAAATGTTTGCTATATTTTTTTTTTATTTCTGTTGTATTTAAAAACTAAAGCAGTACATTGAACATTAAATAAGGCCCACAAACAAACTAGGCCTTCCAAAGCTAACATGCTCTTGTTTTCAAAATGACCTCCATAATTATAAACTGCAGACTGAAAGTAAAAAGGGGTTACTGAGATTATATAAAACCAATTTTGTGGCTTACCCTGGGAGTAAACTCTTATTTAACGGCTACAAGATTGTTTTAGCTACAGAAATGTAAGGAAGCAAAAGAGAGTTTTAGACCTTATAAATGGTTTTTCATCACAATATTAAATGGACATTAATGTTGTACTTAAGCATCTGCTTTTTAAGAAAAACAAAGATCCACAGCAATGGTACATTTGCATGGAAAACCAGCAGTTTTCACTTGACGTATTAGTAATTATTTTTTTAAAAATTGTTATTCCATGTAGATTTATTTTTCTGGTATCATTTACATTTTATTTAGCAGATCTTTTCTCAGCAGCTTAGAATTAGTTCATTAAGAAGGATGGAGGTATACATAAGTATTGTGCTGAAATATTTTGCATTTTTGTAAAATTTGAAAATATATATTGGTATTTTTCGTTTTCCAATTCCACAGACAGAGGGACTGAAGGAAGGTGATTTTATTGTTTCAGTAGAAGATGTAGACTGCAAGTGGAAGAGTGTCAGTGAAGTTATGAAACTGTTAAAGGAAAACAGTAACAAGGAATTTGATATGAAAGTCATCAGCCTTGTGGAAAACACTCTTTCTATGGTAAGGAGACAATAGTATGCCTAAGTTTTGAATGTATTTTGTTTCATCTTGATCTTCGGGGTCAATAAGGGAATGGTCTAGTAAATTTCATGTGGACCATAATTGTAACGGATAGGTTCTCTCTTTCATATTACTTACTGAATGTTTGTATAGAGTGCTTCCATGATGGTTTTATCAATTTAGTGTAATGTTAAACTGCATGATATTTTTATCAATTTAGTGCATTGGTAAACTTTAATATAAATCAAATAATATGCACATACAATATTGTCCACTTGAAGTTGTATGAGACCATTGCTACAACACATTTTCTGTCCCAGCTGCTTTTATATAGATACGTTTGTGTATCTATTTCAACTCTTAAGAGTGAGTGGTGAGCTATAGTTAAAAACAATTCTGAATTATTATTAATTCTTGTTTAAAATATAGTAGTACATGGATGAGTTAATAAGTGATCATTCAAAGATGTACTGTATAGTTGAGATTGGATATATACATGGTTGTACCATAAGATTGATTCCTACTTTTTATTTATTGCTACTCTTGAGGGAGATTAATAATGGATGATTAAACCATCTCTTTTCATTCTAATTAATCTTTAATTGTCATCATTCAATCATTCTTTTTTGTATTGATTGTGAAGTTTACAATAAGGCATTTCCTCCCAAATGACTGATTATTAACAAAATATTAGGCCCCATGTACATGTAGACAGTCTAAATGCCAAAGATACCAATGTGTTTGTGCCTTGCGATACTGTATGTCACATCATTTCATTTTCTGAGCCTCTGTTCCTGGTGGGATGTATAGTTGCAGCAGTACAAGTAGGTCAGTCCAAACTTTTCTGACAGTAGCTACATACTTCAGCTGTTGCTGGGGAATTGTAGGCATTCCCAAGACAGATGAGAGATGTAATACTTGCAGCTTGTCCTATGTCTACCACAGGATCTTCACCAAATGGAACATTTCTGGTGTTTTTCTAGTTAGAGCCACCCTGTGGGCACAATTACTACATGCCAACATACTGGCTCCTTTCGATCCAGAG
Source organism: Polypterus bichir lapradei (assembly GCA_026402145.1). Lineage (NCBI taxonomy): Eukaryota > Metazoa > Chordata > Cladistia > Polypteriformes > Polypteridae > Polypterus > Polypterus bichir. Next base: position 7,865,560 of record JANRMT010062806.1, on the reverse strand, counting down.
GAGCAGTGACTCTACTCTGAGGCTTTCCTGAATTGCTGAGCTTCTCAGCCTTTCACAGAGCGTCAGCTCAGCCAACTTGCACAGTGACCGCATTTCTGCCACTTGTACTCATTGTGATCTCATTCTTCTGGTCATTACCCACAGCTCATAATCATAAATGAATACAGGGATGTACTGTATATCTTCCAGTAAACCAAGAGTTTTGGATGGGGTTAGCACCTGCAGAACAGCTGCCGCCACTCCAATGCACTCGTCAATCTCACATTCTCTTTTTTCATTACTCATGAGCAAGATCCCAAGATGCTTGAAATCCTCCACTAAGGGCATTTGTTCCTCCCCATGTCTTGGAAAGAGCATCCCTTTCTTTTCTCAGAGAAAGATTACATCAGACTTGGTTGTGCTGTTCCTTATCTCGGCCACTTCACACTAGTTGTTCAAGTGCATGCTGAATGTTACAGTGAGTTGAGGCAAAAAGGAGAACATCATCTGTATAGAGCAACAATGCAATTCCTACTCTCCCTAACTGGAAACCCTCACATCCTTGACTGTGTCTTTATATCCTTTTCATGAAAACCACAAACAGGAGTGGTGTCAAAACAGCCTTGACGATCTAGAACACCCCCAGTGAACTAATTCAACTTGAAGCCAAATGTTCAGATATGCTCTCACCGCTTTCATACAGTGGACCTCGCCATCCCTGATTAACAGAGTCTTCCTCTCCTGAGGTGTCAAACATTTCACTAAAACATCCTCAAGGCAATCCAGTAGTCTTTTTCCATGACTTCTCCAAAGTCCTCCCATGCTTGAGCTTTTGTTTCTATAACCACTTTGCAGCAGTCCTCTTAGCCTGTTAGAACCTGTCATTCAAGAAATGCCATCCAACAGAGAACATTTCCCTGAAGGCCACCTTCTTGAGTCAGAGAGCTTCTCTTCTGGTGTTCACCATCAGGTATTAGGCCGGAGTTATAGTTCACGCGACGCATGCTGCAGAGGACGCTCCTGCTACGCAAGCATTGTAGTGTTTATACTTGCACGCATACTTTACGTAAATCTGGAGGAATCCACCAGGTGGCAGTGCGAGATATTATCACGGTGAGAACATGTTCGGCTTCTCTGTGTAGTGAATTGCCTAGAACACTCATTAAATTCCGATAACACCTTACCGCAATATCTTTGAAAAGGATGTTTATTGATTAAATCCATAAATCCAGGCATGTGTCCATTCCAGCAAGCATTGGGCACGACTGAGAAACAATCGCTGGACGAGGTCTCAGCTCATCGCAAGGTGAATACAAGCACACACATACACTAGCGTCATTTTAACAGCACCAAATCCCCAAATCTGCATAACTTTGGAAGGAAACCGGAGCACAGTGTGGAATACAAGCAGGATATACCAGCAACATAACTCCCCGCGAGACAGCAGTGCTATCACTCCGCCGCCGTGTCACCCCCATGTGTGTAATTATCCCCCCCATGTGTGTAATTAACAGTATTCATTATTTAAACTAAATTATATGTAAAGTGTAACATACACACTTTTAATGCATTCCATCATGAAAGTGATATCAAGTATAAATCTAAAGATTCTAAACGTGCAGAACATTTAATTTGTTCTGTGTGGTGATCTATTGCTGCTTGCCGCAGCTGTCAGGTCCAAGAAGCTCGTAGCGATTAAAAACTGGGATGACGTTTACGACCGTCTGCTTTAATGATAAAGTAAACTACGAGGTTAAAGTGGACAATTCGAGATTAAAGCCGAAATTTCCACTTTAATCACAAAATACATGTTTTCACCGTGTCCTTTATTTTTTTCTCAGTGGCTCAAATACAGCGCTATACATTATGTTGCTGTTGTGAAGTTGCAAAAAAAAAAAAAAAAAGACGGCGCAGAGATGTTATGTGAGACTTTTAAAATGCATCGTGTCATTATGATCGGGAATATGCGACACTTAAATATAAAAGCACCACGAATGCATCTGTATGTCGGCATTTTGCTTCACCACATTGAACCATTCATCAAACAGCGAAGCACGCACATCGATCCCCGTAGGATCTGCATAGCGGCTTTCTGTCACATATAGATAGTAAATGGAGACTCTGACATCACATTCCGACTTTTAGCACACTGCGCCCCCCGACTTTTTGCTTGTATTGCAACTCGCGCACGCGTCGCATTAATTTCTGAGGACCTGCTCAGAGGAAGCATGAAATGAACGCTGGGAACACGTGGAAGCCATGATGCGGGCGCGTGCGCATTCTGAGCGTGAGGTATAAATCGACCCTAATGGTGTTCATCATGGGATGCCACGACTGCCTTAAGACCACAGCTTTTAACAGCCACTTCTACAAACGAGGTCTTGAACAGGGTCCATTCAAATTCAATGTCCCTGACAATCAATCGGCATGTGGGACAAGTTCTTTTGGCAGTAGGAATTCAACTCATCACGAATGGTAACCTCAGCCAGAAATTCTTAGCAACCCTCACTACTGTCGAAGGCATCCCCAGTCTATTTGCCCAACATCCCCTGCTTCATATCCAACTCATTACCTATTGGTGATCAATTGACAGCTCTGCCCCTATCTTCACCGGAGTGTCCAAAACATATGGCCTCAGGTCATACGACTGCAAAGTCTATCATTAACCTTTGGCCCAAATTGCCGTGGCACCAGGTATACAGGTGCCGGTCATAAAATTAGAATATCATGACAAAGTTGATTTATTTCAGTAATTCCATTCAAAAAGTGAAACTTGTATATTAGATTCATTCATTACACACAGACTGATGTATTTCAAATGTTTATTTCTTTTAATTTTGATGATAATAACTGACAACTAATGAAAGTCCCAAATTCAGTATTTCGGAAAATTAGAATATTGTGAAAAGGTTTAATATTGAAGACACCTGGTGCCACAATCTAATCAGCTAATTAACTCAAAACACCTGCAAAAGCCTTTAAATGGTCTCTCAGTCTAGTTCTGTAGGCTTTCCTGATTGTGACTCACTGTCCCATTAATGCAACCCTCTCATCCACCGGAGAAAACTCACACGCACCTGAGGTCTTTCACACATCAGAACTTCAGAGTAGGAGAGAGACCACCCCCAATCAAGACATTTTGTTCCAGAACCTATGCTATATTTGGAGGTGATACTAGCTACTTCTAAGTGTAATATTCTACCTCCTGCAGCAGCTCCATTTCCTTCCCTGCAAGAGTGATAGAATTCTATGATACCAAAGTCAGTTTGCATTGCATGGGTCTAGTCCTTCTAGGTCTTTTCTGCCTATGCCCACCACTAAACTAGCATTGTACATGACCCTCACCTTTTGTCTTGAAGATGGTAACTTCAAATTGCACTGCACCTTTCCTCTGTAACACTTTACTGAATGCCATTGATCACACGGCCTATTGTTAGTCAATGGTACTAGTTTCGGTCATTATGCAGAGGTACTGTTTATAAGGTTGGAGAAACCTGCAGTCAACTGAGACTGAGGAAGTCACTTGGATGAGTGATGTAACATATCTCCCTGGAAAAGAACTATGTCCAGATGAACTGAATCAACTCTCTAGAATTTTGATGTCGTCATTTAGTAACAAAAGAGGACATTTCATTGAAGATGGGTATACTGTATTTAAGTTTTGCATTGATTAGAAATGTAATCATTAATTAAAAGGATAAAATGTCTACAGTGGGCTTCACAAATGTTTGTTGAACCCGGTTAGGTTCTCAGATTAAGTGAAGAATGAAACATTCTGAATGAAATACAGTACCATAAGACACTGAATGGTTAACATCTTCTGGTAAGGTGAGCTGAGGATGAAGGCCATGTTTTATATGTGTTGGCAAGGTTGTCCATAGCATAATTTACAGTGGAAGTGGTCAGAAAACTCGACAGAATAGTGAATGAATGAGAATTCAGACTAGCACACAAAACAGATGATAGCCAAGGAAGGAATGAATTTGGGAAAGCAAGTAATCGTAAAGGCACTATTGGAATAGTAAACATTTAGTGCGATGTACTTTTCATGTACTTGGTTAATTATTATCTGAAGATAATGCTTGTGAATGTTTCTGTACTTAAATTTGTTATGTTTAATCTAACATTTAAATATTATTTGTAGCCCAACAAAAGTGCCACATACTGTGGCGGACTGCCAAAAACATATTCAATGATATGTCTTGCCATGGAGGACAAAAGGAATTTAAAAACGACCAAAGTGACCAAAAAGTTGTCATTCCTGAGTTGGGGCATGAAGAACAAACAGAAAGCAGCAAGCACAATTAGTCTTCCTTCAGCTGTTGCAGATGCACCACAATCAAGCAAACCGCTGTCTGCCACCTTCGAGATGACAACAAATAATAGTGCTCTCTACTAGTATTAAAAAATGAATTATTTCTTCTTGATTTAGAAGGGACTGTGAACTTTAATATCATTTAATATATTGAAATGTTTCAAGTTGTATTAAACAAATTATGTTCATTGTGATATTGTAGATTATATATATATATATATATATATATATATATAAAATTATATATATAAATATGTGTGTGTCCAGCCAACATGTATAACTTTCATAGTTTATGATGGTGATTTGCTTTATATGTATCTGGAATGAATATTTCCCAAGGCACTTTGAATGAGTTTGGGGAGTGCACCAATAATCCTTTAGCTTTCTGATGACTGTTTGGACTGTTCTTTTTAGGCCATGGGTCCAGCATCATGTATGCTTCATCAATGCCTGGAATGCTTACATCTTATGCATTTTAGATGAAGCTTGCTGAAATGCTAAGTGATTTATGGTTTCTCTGGTTATTGCATTTTAGATAACCATTTTTGCAAATTATTGCTAACACTTTGCTACAGTAGGTGTTAGTGTTAAGATGTCTACAGAGTAGATAATACTTTTAACACTATTTGATACTCAAATAGCATAAAAGAAATGTAGTTTCTGAAAGACCAATTCCTGTCCTACTATTTTACTTTTTGTATATTCATTGTGCATTGAAAAACTTTGTTTCTTCTTTTATATGAATGTTTTTTATTGTGTTTTGATAGTTATTTTTGTTTGTTTAATTTAATAAAATGCCAAATTTAACGAGATTTGTGTTGATCTAACTTAGACTCAGTGAAAGAGAAAAGCAGAACATATATGAAGCCTAGATTGAGTGAGTGATACACACATTGACACCTAAACCAAAATCCGCAAACTACCATGAAATCAGGAAGACCTGAGTGTAACACATTCTCAGTAGTAATTTTTAAGAAGATTGAAAATATTGCAGTGTCCTTACTTTTGCATTAAGAGCACATAACCTGTAAATTATAAACAAAAGTGGTACAGATGAAAATGGAAAAAGAACCCTTTGTTTTGTCTGTGCAAAGCATGCAAACAACCTATCCTCCTTTTGTTTTCTTTGTCTAGATGTAAAAAAGAGAAATCTGGCAGGTCTCCATTGGGTCTTTTGATTTAATATAGGACTAATATAGACAAAAGAGAAAATATGCAAAAGGAATAATATGTAGTCATCAGATCCCATGGTATAAAAAGTATTTAGTTAATTTTCCTTTAATGGTTTGCTCTCTGATAATTTTGGTCTAATGTGACACACAAGCTATTTATCTGAGATACTAGAGGTGTCCATTCATTTGTTTCTTGATTGATTTTAAAATATTTATGTTATGAAGCATTTTGATAATATTTTTACAAGATGCATACATTTTTCTTTTAATTTTTTCTATTTTCCCATAGCTCTAATTACGTTAGAAATGGTTAAAGAAATTTATTTTTTTCTTTGTATTACTGTGTCTGTTGTACTTGTTATTGGTAATAATGTACAGCAAAAAAGAGTAAAATACATAGTTTGACTTTGTGAAATTAAGAAAAAAATATTTTGACTTTTTTGTAAAGTGATTATGTAAATATTTTAAAGTGTAATTGTGTATAAAATTAACATAAAATACATTGAAATAGAATGCAAACATTTTAATCTCTTGCCCTCCATACAGTGTAATATCTCATTATTTGAGTGTTCTGTTTTCTGCATTTTGTGTCCTTGCTCTGAAAACAGGGTTGTTTTTTATTACTTACAACTGGATAAAGGCAACTAGAAGTCTTATATTAATCTTTAATTGTTTGTGTTATTTGTAAATGGAGAGTAATTTCTTGAGATTTGTAATAGTTTCCAATGAGACAAGTACTGTATGTATTTTTGTAGCAGTAGATATAGATTGCATTTTTTCCTGTAAGTAATTTTAGCAGCACTTAATGAGTTCTCTTTTGTGTACAAACAATAAAACTGTTTTCTTTAAAATAATGAATATATAAATATGGTAAAATTAATAACAATTCCAAAGTGTTTTCTTAGTCTGGCAGAACTGTTTCCATTAGTCATGTTTGAATAAGAGGACAATGAAATATGTGTTTTCATAGTTTTCAAAAAACATTAGTGCAGTGTAAATGCATGTATGTGTCAACTAATTAGTTGCTGCCCGATGTACATTTGATTTAAATCTTCTGATTTATATTTGTGTTACCTTAAAGAAATGGGTTTTTTGAAGACATGATTGTAATGTTTATTTGCCTTATGTAACCTACAACATTGGAATTCTTAATTGCATATATTTGTTTACTGTTATTTAAAAAACACATGCTGTAGTCATTCAGTTTACCAACTAACACAATTTTTAGAAACAAAATGTACAACATTGACAACAATGCAGAATAATATGGGTGCCTTATACACTTCTTCAAGAAGGAATATAACATTTGCCATTAGAATGTTACAATAAAATAAAATAATGAAATTACAGAAACAAATAAAGACAAAATATTTAGACAGCCATGTAGCTTTATGAAGAGATTTAACTAGGGTAATTTATTATCGAGTTTGCCTTCGGCAAAGCCAATAAATAATCATATAGGTCAGCAAGGCTCCTACTTTGCTATACATGTATCCAATTGAACAGTCCTTTGCACAGTTCATGTATTGCCTATAGGTAAACATAAGAGAGGAGATCAGGAGGCAAGTGCAACGCAACTGGCGTGCCGTGCCATCTCGCAATCACTGAGGCAGTCAACTCCTGTAGTGTGGTGGGGAACAACTGGGGACAGTCCTCCTTGTACGTTGTGGTGTCACTGATAGAGATTGTAAAGCTCACCCTTCAGTGTGCACTCATGGGCATCATTGGCTTTGTAGAGGAGGTCGATCTGTTCGTGGAGCTGCATTTTCCATGAGTGTAACCCCATGCCGATGTCACCTTGGTGCAGGCTACTTTGCCCCTCTTAGTGATAGAGGTGCAAGGTGTAATGGGAGAATCGAACGTAAATGTGGGCAGCACTTATATCCTAATGAAATACAGCTTGTGGGAAAAGCTTAAAGTGTCTCATGAGCAACATAGAGTGCAAAAGTAAAATTCTTTCTTGCTGATGGTAGGGTGCAGTGGGCAAAGGACAAAGTTCCTCTGAAGCGCTGCTTGCGTAAAATGTATTGGGAGACTGCCACCTGTCAGTGCCTTTTTATTGGGAATAAACTCGCTAATATCAGCAAGGATTACCATCCACCTGTCATACCTGGAGTACAAGTTGCTTGAGGGGTAATGTCCATTGGTTTGGGAGGATGGCTCAGAGTGATCTCGTTTGGTCTAACTTGCATTATGATTTCAGTAGTTGACGAGTCCAGCCCAGTAGAAAAGGCTATTCTCGAACAGCCAAAACCTGTTCAGCACCTGCTTAGGAGGTGGCACATGGTGTGGTTGGACAAACTAGGTCAGAATGGTGTGATGAGTCATCACATCCATACATTTAACCAAATCCCTGTGTGACACTTCTAAAAAGAGGAATAATCAAGGAGCTTGTTAACCAGATGTTGCTAGAAGGAGTAATTGAACCTTTCATTTTGCTGTAGGCTAGCCCTGCAGTGCCTCGCGTTCCTAGAGGGTACATTGTTTGAAGTGTACACAGACCATTGGGCTCTTATCCGGGCATTTAATTTCCTGAAGATCACATCTAGGTTAATCAGGTGAGTGTTGCACGTTCCAGCAGTTTACGTTCAAAGTGTGCTATTAATAAGAGTTGTGCTAATAATGTTGTGCCCAATGCACTGTCCCAGGTGTATAGGCCAGCACCCATGATACAGTATATGCAGTATCAGTCTCCAACCATTGGCCTGAAAAAGAATACTGTACTTGGTTTCCATTCCATCAGTTCATGATTGTGTTTCCAGTTTACTTGATGTCAACAATACCAGGTTTGTATACCGTATGCCATTTATCTAGTTTGTAGAGTTTTCCACTTGCCTTTGTTTAATGGTTGCTTTTGTTGTTCTGTTTTAAGTGTGCTTTATGAATTACAAATACCCCTTTGGTTGCCCCGTAGGGACACCTTGTACTATGTAGGTCTGTAGATTTTTGCTTCTTTAGTAGACCAGAGTATTTTGTACTAGTAAGCATGTCCTGCCTCTCAGTGCAGTTTCTGTGAAATGTTCTTAATTTGGCTGGGATGGAGAATTTTAGTTTAGAGTAGTGAATGGGTTAACTTTATCTTTAAAGTAAATCTTAGTGTTCATTTTGTTGGTCTGTTGAAATATGGGGCTTCTCTATGTTTATGCACCCAGGAAATGTGCTTGTGTGTTTTCAATAGTGTATCTTAACTTGATTGATGGTATGTGTTCAACATGTTTAGAATGTATCTACTGTATGTGCCCCAGATATTATTGAAAGTCGGTAATAGTGTGCTGGCTTCTTTTGCCACCAATGCCACGTTACCTGACTTCTAGTCATTGGGTCTGTCAGATTTGCAGACTACAGTTACTGATCTTATCTTCAGACCATGTCAGTTCATATGACTGAAAATTGCAGTCCTTGTGTCATTTACCAACTACGTGCCAACCTTCCATCATTGTCGTGCTCACCCTGTTTTTTATGACAACCGATAACATGTTGCCTAACGGAGTCACCACTGTACGAAGAGTAAACCGGTTCAGCTGCAGTTTCAGTCCTTTTTTGTTTTTTCCAAATTTAGTTTTAGTATGTAAAATGCCAGACATCAGTCAGATGAGTCTCTCTTCTGTTTGGGAGGGTCCAAAACATCCACATTCCTTATCCCATGGTGCTGCATTATATGCATTGCACTGATGAACATTCATTGGTTGTCGGCTCTTATGTACACAGAGCCCATCCCATCACTAAAGATGAAGTTAAACCTGTTTGATTTTATTCTAGGCAGTCAGACTAGTTGGTTTCAGCCATTAGTTATGTCACATTAGACATGCCTCTGACTGGCTACAATTATGTAAATGAAGGCTACATCTGAAAATCACTGGTAAAGTTGTCTAATGTGGCATGACCATCAGTTAATCCTGTAGATTTTTTTTCTAACATTTTATTGAATTTATTAAAATCAAACATTCCATACAAGCAAGTCAAATTTACAAGACTAAGTTCAAGTCAAGTCAACCCCCACCTATGAGAAAGAAAGCTAGGCCAACATAGTAAAACTTTAATAGTAGAAAAAATAAGTAAATAGAATAAAAAGGGGAAGAGAATCTGCTTCCTCAATTTAGATGTTTATTCTAAAATGTTATTTATTAGATCCTGCCAGGTTTTTAAAAAGTTTTGCACAGATCCTCTGAGTATTTAATTTTTTTCCAAATTCAAGTAGTATATAACATCAGTTACCCACTGACTGAAAAGAGGTGGGTTAGGATTCTTCCAGTTGAACAAGCTAAGTCTATGTTCCAATAGTGTAGTAAAAGCGATTAAAGTTTGTTTGTCCTTCTCCACTTTTAGCCCATCTGGATGTACACCAAACACAGCTGTTAGAGGATTAGGAAAGATTGTGACACCAAGGCTGTCTGAAAGGAATTTAAAGATTTTGGTCCAAAATGATGTTAATTTGGTGCACCCCCAAAACATATGAGGCTGGAACTTGATTGCAACGTTCGTAGGTTGGATCTTGCCCTGGAAACATTTTGGATATTTTTAAATTAGACAGATGTGTTCAATAAAAGATTTTAAGTTGAATAATTGTATGCTTTACGCATATGGAACTCGAGTGAATTCCGTGTATTGCTGTCTTCCATTCCTGTTCCAAAATGTTGAGTGAGAGATCCTTTTTCCAATGTACTCTGGGATCTTTGAAAGCGTGCGACTTTTAAATGTTTTTATATATTACAGAAATGCTGTCTGAGTCCTCCAGAATGATCAATATTTTTTCCGGAGTAGAAGTAGGTAGGAAGTAAAGGAAAGTTGGGCAGGTTTTGTTTAACAGAGTTTCTAATTTGAAGGTAGTGAAAGAAATGTGTTGCTGGAAGGTTAAATTTGGAGTGTAATTGTTCATAGGATGTGAAAACATTGTCTATGTACAGATCTCTAAGTGATTTAATCCCGAATGTTTTCCAGACATTAAAAGCTATTACTGTGAGATGGAGGAAAAAAGGTAGTTCTCGTGCAGAGGTGCCACAGATAAAAGCTTCTCTATCTTAAAATACTTCCTACATTGGTTCAATATTCTGAGTGAGTGAAGCACAATTGGGTTGTTAGTATATTGGCGATAACTTGTATTTACTGGGGAACAAAGTAAGAAATATAAAGAAGTGCTGCAGGATTTTATTTCTATTGTGGACCAAGCCTGTTTGTTTATCTATTTGTATCAATGTCCGGGTTTTTATTGCTTGTATATTTGCCACCCAGTAATAAAACAGAAAGTTAGGTAGAGCCATGCCACCTTCTGTCTAAGGTCTTTGTACGGTCGCCCTTTGGATGCATGGATGTTTTGAATTCCAAATAAATGAGGTTATGATTGAATCTAACTTCTTAAAAATGATTTGTTGATGTGTATTGGAAGACTTTGAAATAGAAAAAGAAGCTTAGGAAAGATATTCATCTTAACAATGTTAATTCTTCCAGCTAAAGTGAGATGATGGGTAGACCATCTGTGCAAGTCTTGCTTAGGTTTTTCCAAGCAGACAGCAAAATTTTGTTGATAAAGAGCTATTGTTTACTTGTGATGTTTACCCCTAAGTATTTAAATTGATCTGCAATGATAAAAGGTAAAGTGTCCAATCTAATATTGTGTACTGGAGCGTTCACTGGAAAGAGCACGCTTTTATTCAAATTAATTCTGATACCAGAGATCTTTTGAAATTCTTTTAAGTGCTGTTAAGACTGCAGGCACAGTGTTTTGTGGATCTGATATATACAGTACCATATCATCTGTGTATAGAGAAATATTCTGTTCAAGTCCTTCTCTGATAATCCCCTTTATCTCATAAGCATTTCAACAGTGAGCTGGGGCATCCTTGTCTAGTACCACGTTGCAGTTTGAAGTAGTCTGAATTAATGTTGCTAATATAAACTGAAGCTTCTGGACTGGTATACAGTAGTTTGATCCATGTGCAAATGTTCGGGCCAAACACAAATTTTTCCAGTTTGGTGAAAAGGTAGTTTCATTCAACCATATCAAATGCTTTTTCTGCATCCAACAATAATAATTTTCCCAGGGTGTTTGACTTTGTTGGTGAATATATTACATTAAACAGGTGACGAAGATTGGAAGCTAAGTGTCTGCCTTTAATAAATCCAGTTTGGTCTTGTGATATTATCAAAGGAAGAACTTTCTCAATCCTATTAGCAAGGACTTTGGAGAGTATCTTAACATCGTTATTCCGAAGTGAGATTGGTCTGTATGATGCACATTGTAATAAGTCTTTATTTTGCTTAGGAAATACAGTATTTAATGCTTAGCAAAAAGTTTCAGGTAGACATTTATTGTCTCTGGCTTCTGTAAATGTTGCTAATAAAAGGGGAGCTAACTTAATTGTGAATCTTTTATAAAATTCAGCAGGGTAACCATCAGGACCTGCTGCTTTCACACTCTGAAGTGAGTTTATAGCATCTAGTAATTCTGATAGAGCCAGTGGTTTGTCCAATTCTTCTGCACTGAGAGTATCTAGTTGTGGTATCTGTAATGCACCCAGAAAGGCGTTAGGTTGTGTCTTGTCTTCTTTAATCTGAGTAGAATATAAAGCTTTATAGTAGTGTCTAAATGTGTGCATTATATTTTTATGGTCAATGAT
>JANRMT010062806.1:7812525-7827020 GCA_026402145.1 Polypterus bichir lapradei | reverse complement strand
TATATATATATATATATATATATATATATATATATATACCAGTCAGCATCTTCCAAAATACACCAGTATTGATTTAAATATTCCATAAATTGTGAGCTTTATCCCCAACCACTGGTGAAGAGAATGTATATGTTTTGGCCATTTATAGTCAATATAACAGCATCTTTAATTTAAAATTACATGGTTGTCAGTTGTGAAAGGACACCACAATAACCGGGTATGAATGTTCAAACACGACACTCTGAGGCAGTACCCAGGTGATGCCAATGATTGTGTCGCCACACTTTTGCTGGGCAGTGTGAGGCTGGCAAATGATTAAAACATTGTCTGCATACCCTTTCGTTTTTGTATTATTGTTCTCTGCCTCTTTTAAATGAGAGCATCATACCAAGTCACTTTTCTAGGTTTGGCTGCCTGTCTGTTGTAAGTATAAGGAGCAGGTGTACATTTTTTTTAAATAGCTTTTTTCAAATTAAGTTCCTTTGGCTAGAAACCCCAACCCTACTCATGTTTCAGCAGCAGCAAGAAGGTGCTCCCCATCACCACTCTGATCAGCATATCTCTTTATGCCTGCATGGATCACTCCTGGCTCAAGATCTCTTTTTATTTAAACAAACAGAAAACAAAAAAAAAGCAAAATAATGCAGTCTGTAATGCAGCAGATATCACCAGAATATTCTTATTTTGTTGCTGCCAGCACTATATACCCTTGATTTGGAAAGCTCAAGCTGGATTGATATATGTTTTGTCCAGAGAAATGGCAGCTTTCAATTTATTGCAGAGAGTAATGTGGATGGTCTGTTAAAATCTATGGTGAGTAATATTGCCACCTGCATACCACAATTTTCTAGTCTGTTACGCTGCATGATTTCCCACCACAGTCTGATCATTTCCGCCTTCCCTCTGGGATGTTTTGAGGAGCCGGTGAGGTTTGTGGGCACTGATGTATTTTTGGTAATAAGCAGAAATTCCTTTGCCTTGGGTGTCTACATCTCTTAAGCAATCACTTGTGTGTGTGTGTGATTATATCCTATTCCACTTACAGTTGTATTATTCCAGACCTTTACAGACATTGTGGGCCACATACAGTTTGGAAGAGGGTCTTGGCACAGGTTCAGATGGCTCTGCCACACAAAGGCAAGCTATGGTGGAGGAGGAAGTACAGTGACAAGAGGGGCAAACTGGGAATAAAAGAGCACTGTCTGAAGCAAAATAGAAAAGAAAAATCAATTGAAGGATTTATGGGAAAAAGGTAAGAAGAAAGATTAGCTTACTTATAAAAACTGTTCATGACATTCTTCCAGCTCCCAAATATCTGAATCGGAGGCTTGCTAGAGACACCACTTGTCCACTGTGACAAATCTCAAGCTGATCTTCTCATCCTGTAATGTAAGCTTCACTCAAGGAAGATACACATAGAGGCACAACCAGGTCCTTAGATGTTTGACACATATTGTGGAAAAGCAAAGGCTGAAGAAAATGTCAATGCCCACTGTAATTGGAACAACTAGGATCTCCTTTGTCAGACAAGGACAGTCAGTGCTCCTCGCAGTGACACGATTGGTGTTAATTATACAGGAATCCGCTCATAACTGGAATATGACTGTTGACCATGATAAAAGACTAATGTTTCCGCTACCACCCTCAGTCCAGACTTGGTCTTGTGGTCTAGCGGTCTGAAGGTTGTATTAATCACAGAGCTCACAGTACCTGAGGAAAATGCAGTCTGTGAGGTGTATGAACTCAACATCTAAGATATATTGAGTTGACCACAATGCTTTGCAGCATGTATGGAAAGTGCAGATTCTTCTAGTAGAGGTTGGTTATAGAGAATTTGTGACTACTTCCATGGTGAAACTGCTTAAGGGCTTGGGAGTTTAAGGCCAGGACCTACAGTTAGCTATAAAACAGCATGTCAATTCAGGACTGTGTGTTGTTGGACTTTGTTGATAAGAGTTTGAATATTCCTAAGGACCTCCCAGTGTATACTGTTTGCTCATGTGGTGCTGCCTGGTTTAAATGCCACGTTCTGTGCTCCAGCGTTCCCCTTGGTGTGTATGGGGTCCAGTGTATCCCATCCTCTATTGTCCTGAAATCTCCAGACTCTGATGACAAAGAGCTGAGAATGTTCCTCTCCATGTAATTGTTGCTTCCTTGTAGGTCCCAGGAGATGGAGTTAATTTTTTAAAACAGAGAGAAATCTCATTTTTAACTGCAACAGCAGAATTATGTCAAAATAATGTATGAAACGACCGCCTTGCATGCTAGTGGCATGATATGATAAAATTGAAGTAATTTCCTAGAAAGGAAATAGAAATTTCAAAACACGGCAATATGTACACCAAAACCATTGAATGCTGTTTCCAACTATCTTCTTTTTAACAGCAGTCAAAGGAAAAATTCCAAAACCAGAACATATTTTACCCTACAGCTGAGTGAAGTGAAAAACACAACTCTATAAATCTAAAAGTAGCACTCCACTTAATTTGCATTCCTTTTTACTCACACTCTCCAGTTATGACTTACTGAAAGAAGCCCTTTGGAAAGTAGCCGCCTACGATGAGATCTTTAGGTCTGTTTACTTCAGCCCACATATAAAGAGCAGAGGATGGAGCACAACGAAGAAAGTCGGCAGATCTGTTGCATTCTCTTCACACATTCCCAAGGAATTTCACAGAAGTTGCTTTTCTTAGGTAAAAGTAATGAGTAGATGGATTTTAGGATGCGGAATGCTCCGATGGTCAGCAGCAGTCAGTGCTGGGTGTGTTGCTGTTAACTGGCATTTGGTGCCTTGTTTGACACACTGCTCTGCCCTCTGAATGTGGGTCTGTATAATTTTCTATTAATGTATTTGGTTGGTTGTTGTGCAGATGTCACTAGAAACCGACTTAAATTATTTCACACTTGTTACCAGTCTTGTTTTATTTTTTGGACAGTTGTATGTATGTTTCTCCTGTTTTATTTATTTTATTGTTTTGGCAATGACATCACTTTTGCGCCATTTTGAATGGCTGGTTCGGTGCAGGTGCCACAAACTTGTGGGGATGTTTTTTGGCCACAGCCATGCTGTTTACATTTCATTATCGCATCCCACTTATTTAAGATAACAACATGCTGCTCCTTGCTATCTAACATTGCATCATCTTTGCAAAAGAGATTTAAACAATTTGATTTGTGCTTTATTGTGGAGCATCAGGGCATGTGATTGCAGAATGCCCAAAACTTAAATTAAAGCAAATGGACTTCCCTTGTATGAAATGGGATGAAGCAGATACTAACTAACTGATGGTTCTATGTAGTAGTTTAGCCGTCTCAAGTTGTCTTCAAGAGACTTTAGCAATGCTTGTTCTCATTGATTTGGATGCAGCAAAGAACTTAATTAGTTCAGGATTGCTACATCAGTTAGGCATTTTAAATATTCTTGGAAAGACTGAATGCACTCTCGTACTTCTCTGTTTGTTCTGTAAGTGCACATGGGGAATGGCTGTACTTTTTCAGGTTTGGAGAGGGTAGTGTGCCCGGTGTATCTATCAGATGGGCCTGCTGGTTTTGGTCTTTTGTTTTTCTGTTGCTGCTGTGGGGTTTTCGAATTGCAATGCTGACGAACATGTAATTGGTCTAGTAAGGGCACCTACAGCAGGAAAATGGGGCAGACGCAAGATGCTGAGGGCTGTAAAGAGTTTGCTTAATTTACACACATGTGGCACAACTTACAAAATTAAGTTGGGCATATGACCAGGATGAGGGTTGTTAGACTCGGGTCAAGTGGTCTTTTGACCCAGGATGAAGGCTGGTCTGTTTGCTATCCGGGAGTAATTCAGTTTAGAGTAAGAGGAGAACAGATCCAGTCATTTCAGGTGTATTGGGAGAGTCTGACCAGAGCGCCTGAAAAACATCTTCTGGACAGTTCCATTGTGAGACCAGTTTTTCCAGGGCAAGCCAGCTTTCTCTCTGATATTAAGAAAGAGAAGGGAGATGAATTTGTTTCCCCATATCAAAAAGTAGGTGACCACTTAGAGCCCATCCAAAGGGAATTCATGTGTATAACCACAAGGGGGCACCAGTGGGCCTTGAACCACAGCCACAATGTCACCCAACTCAATTCCAGGTTCACATGGAAGGCTTTTTATTTTCAACCAGCACTTTTACCATTAAGCACCAGTGAAAATACACAAATATAATCACAGATTTTCCTCCGCCACATGAGTGTTGCCTCCAGACTCTGACTTCCAAAGGGTACATAATGGGCTTTTTTTAAATGGGTCCCTGGAATGCTTCCACTGTCAAAGCAGTGGTCCTTCTGGGTCGTACATAAACCAGGGCAGTCTTCCCCTGGCAGCACACTCTAGTGACGCCAAAGGACCCCGACAGTGCTACTCTACTACACTCCAACTCCAATGCAACCCTGTGGGAGTCCTAACTGGAACCATCCTGGAGGAACACTGCCACCTGCCGCGTGGGAGAATGAACTGCCTCTGGCATCCATGTTTGCCCAGTTCCTTCATTATCTTCTCACCCCGGCTGGGTTAAAGAAGTCCTTTCATTATGGCCTCCTGGCCAGGTAATGAATTAGTCTCCAACCTAGTCAGGATGCCAGTCCAATTTCCTTGGCATCTAGAAAATGTATAATTTTGTGTCTGTGTGTATATACCTCTTTGTCTAGGCGTAATACAATATGTTGCACCAGTTCTTCATCATCATCAGACTGGGAATTGGAGGAAAAATGCATTACTTTGTTTTAGACACCCCTGACTACAAGAATTAGCTTTAACAGCATCGGTCTGCTCAAGAACTCAAAGCATGGGGAAGGGTGTTTGGATTCACGTTTACAAAATGTTTTGGCAAAATGTTAATTTCATAAGTCTTTAATAATTTTCCTAGGTTACAAAATCTCACAAAACAAGTCTAAAAATGAGCCAATCTAACATTTGGTGACTTTGGGATTGGAAGCCTTCCACTTAAATAAAACAAGTACAGTTTCATTGGTTTTGCTAATTATTAAGAATGGTCAAACATTTTAGTCCTATCATTGTGCCAATTACAGCTCTCTCAAAGAAGTCCAATCAAATAATTCATTGGACAAAGTCAGCCTAAGAGACTTTCTCTGATTTGAAAACGAGGATCACAGTGTCGATGTCACTTGATACTTCCGGTATCGGGGTTGTTGCCATTCTTTTGAAATGCCACTCAGAAACCAGAAACATTTTGTCTTGTGCATATTCCTCTAGAAAGTTCACATCACATCAACTAAGCAGAAATTGTGATGTTGCGAATCTTGAACATTTGTCCATGAAATTGTTATTTGAACAATGGAGGCATGAGCCTTAAGGGGAAGAACATCTGTTTGTCATTTTTACAGGCCTTAGGAATCCTGCATTCTTTAAAAAAATGTTAAATGGGTGCACAAGCCAGAAGGTTCCCGGTTTTCCACCATTTTTACTTTGCTGTCTCGTGTAGAGCAGTTGAAAAGAACCAAAAGACTGAGGGTGGAAGAAATGGATGAAAACCTAGAATCAAAATCCATTATTTCCCAGTAAAGATTTTTAGTATTCATTGGTTTCGAAAATAAAGTATACCAGTTCCCCCATAAACCCCTGGATGATTCATTTTTGTTGGTGGTCTTATGTGTAGTAAAATTGTGTGTTGGGATCATGTTTCATTTTTGGCAGGCATTTTAAGAAGTCAAGTTCCTTGTTTAGTATCCTAACATGAACAAAGATATTCAAGAATAAATTGCTGCATGTAACGTGTCATCTCAATACGTTCCCAGCTATTGACTTTTTATAATGCCTTGATTTCATTTAAGATTTACCTCCATCGCATGGTTACATTACCTTGTTAGTCTTGGTGGATCACTTGTCTCAAAGCACTTGTTTAGTTCCTCCCAAAAGATCACTGACAGCAATGGAAATGTTCTACCATGTTCTTAAAAGACACAGTTCATCTAAATAGTTTTCAAAAGTCTGTCTTTTCTGATTATGGATGCCAGATCATATTAGAATTCCAAAAATGCTTTTGTTTGTAGGCGGGAATTTGCTTGAACCTTACCTCCAGACCTATAAATACCTGGGAGTGCAGCTGGATGATAAATTGGACTGGACTGCCAACACTGATGCTCTGTACAAGAGAGGACAGAGCCGACTATACTTCCTTAAAAGGCTGGTGTCCTTCAACATCTGCAATAAGATGCTGCAGATGTTCTATCAGACGGTTGTGGCGAGTGTCCTCTTCTACGCGGTGGTGTGCTGGGGAGGCAGCATAAAGAAGAGGGATGCCTCATTCCTGGACAAACTGGTGGGGAAGGCAGGCTCTATTGTAGGCATGGAGCTGGACAGTTTGACATCCATGGCAGAGTGTCGGGCACTGAGTAGGCTCCTGTCAATCATGGAGAATCCACTGCATCCACTGAACAGTGTCATCTCCAGGCAGAGGAGCAGCTTCAGCGATAGACTGCTGTCACTGTCCTGCTCCACTGACAGACTGAGGAGATCGTTCCTCCCCCACACTATGTGACTCTTTAGTTCCACCAAGGGGGTTAAACGTTAACAGTATACAAAATTATTGTCTGTTTTACCTGCATTTTTATTACTCTTTTTTTTTTTTTTTTTATCGGTATGCTGCTGCTGGAGTATGTGAATTTCCCCTTGGGGATTAATAAAGTATCTATCTCCAGGTTTCCACCCAGAGAGTAGTGATCATACTGAACAGGTCAGCCACAACCTTGAAAGATTTTAATGAATTAATCAACTTAGGGTGATTTGCTTCTACTGGCAGGGCTCTTAAGAAACAATTGGAAAGCTATGGAGGCAGGGATGTGCCCTATAGAATGAATGGCTTCATGGTCATAAACCTTGGGTCCTCTTCAGTTCCCAGCCTTACTGAATTTTTAAAGGACATTAAGGAAAAGTGGGACCTAGTGCAAGGAATTCTCCTAACAATTGAAACCACAACTGAAAAATGTACAGGCCACTAAGAGTAACTTGAGCCGGCAGAGCCTGTACCTTAGGAAGGGATCATCTGCATTTGATCCTCTTCTGAGTTGATTCTTTTAATATTTTAAGTAATTATATGTTCATTTCCAATGGTTTATTTTATAGTTATAGTGTTGACATAACAAGTATCTCATTTTGGAAAAGAAAAATTCCCACAGACAGATTGGATACTTCTACCAAAAACCTAAGAAATTCCAACAGGATGGAGATACTCTTTAAGTTAAAAGAGCAGAAAAACCTGATATAGTTACCAACAGGAACAGGTGCATGGATGGTAGCTTTTAAATGAATTGCTACCTGATTGGTTAAATCTGACATAAACAGGGAGATCTTGAAACGCTTTGAGCTCGGTCTTAATCAGTGAAACAAATGAATAGCTGGGGAGGTAGTGCCCCCTGCTGGACACCCAATGATAAGGTACTGCACACCGAGGCACTTGCATGAACCCAGGAGTGACGCCGCTCAAGGCAGGTCTTGTCGTGATAAAGCTTCATGAATAGAATAGTGAAACTGTCCATTGCTAGAGTATACCTGCTTATAAAGGAAGAAAAGAAGAACAGCAGGAGACATTAAAACAGAAATATTCTGTGCACTGTTAGTCATAGTTATGTTGTCTTTAAATTTGCAGCATATTTCACACTTTTTATATGTTTGTCAAATCTATTGTGAGATTTTTTCAGCTAAGGAAGGCAGATGTTTTGCAGTGAGGGTTTTATTCTCGCTAATCATGGCGTTGGAGAGTTGCAGTGTGCTGCATATTGATTAGCACATGCAAGTAAGAATTTCACTGTCCACAGGACAATAAGGGTTTTCCATTATAGATTTGCAAAAACAAGCTGAAGAAACTTCTACAATATAAACTATGCAGTTAGTAAAGCAAAATAAAAAATACATTGGAAATAACAATAATATATGTATAATAGGTAAGTAGCAAAAACTTAAGTATTGCCAAAAATGACTTTGTTTCCAGTTACATCCTCTTAGAGTCTGGAGTTTATTTAATGTTGTTTTTCTCTGGTTGACAGATTTCTTAGGGTTTAAGACTGGCATGGCCGAAACAGGAAGACTTTTGTCAAACTACCGTCCAATGTTCAGGGCTGGAGGTGGACTGATATGTGATCGGCCAGTGGTCCAGCAAGCCGATGCTCAAGCTATTATAATGCTGGACATTCCAGGATTCAAACTGGAGTAACACATAAATGTTTGACTTTCAGGAAGAAAAATGACAGAAAAGCCTAAACAAAATCTGCCAATCCAGAGATTGTTTTTTTTTGTTTCAGACTGCATATTATTTAAGGGGCACTCAGTGTTCTGCCATGCTGATGATACCATGTTAGTAACATTTTTGTACAATATTATTTTTCTGTTTGCTTTTTCTTTCTTCAAGAATTTCTGCATTACTTTTCTCATCTTGAAGTCACAGTTTAAATAAAGTATCACAGAAAAAAATGTGTGTATATATACACACATACATTTTAATACTATTTCAGTGTTTGTAATAAGTTCATTCTTATTCTCCTTCTTATCCATATTCATAGTGTAAAATTCTTTTGACCATAAACAGTTAGTCACAGCACTAACCAGAACTTCTGGGCAGAGAAAGGGCTTGGAAGTGTTTTCTCTTTACTTTTTCTTTTTTTCCTCTCTTTTCTTTTTTTTTTTTATTTACACAACTGTCTGCCACGTCAATTTTTTTTTTTTTTTTTTTTTAGGAGGATTGAGCGACAATAAGAGTCTTGTACTTCTGGGCAACGTGTTCTTTAAATGTAAGCTACTGGGCAGTGATGGTGTGAATAAAGGCTTATTTTCATGAGCATTGTGAATTTTGTCACTTTATGTACTTTGTGAAATATGGAGCCAACATGTTAAATGAAGAATATCATATTTACATTTCAAAAAGGATTTTACACTGTGCTATTCTAAAAAAACTGAAACTATGCTATCAGGCTATAATTTATATGGCATGTAGCAATTATGTCCATTTCTTTTGCATGATGTCCAGGGAAAGCTGTGGTCAAATCCACTTTCTGAGAAACAAAGCCTCAGTGTCTGGCTAGTATTTTGGTTTAGTGAAGAACATCAATTTTCTAGGGTCTAGTATGCCTTACCTCAGCTGGTCTATGCCAAGGAACTGCTGAAGTGGTCTTGAAACACAAATCCTGCACTCTGCTTGTCATATATTGGACGTTCCCGTTCCTGCCTTACTTAACAAGTGTGCCGCTGTGTATGAGTGGACTCTGTGAAGGCCCCATCCAGGGATGACTTCTGCCCTTGCTGAGCCATATAGCTGGAGGGACAACATGCAGCTTTGCTTTTAGTTTGATCTGCTGCGTATGGACCAAGTGCTGTAAACATTTTACAGGACAACCTGCAACTACAGTAATGCTGAACATGACAAGACAATGCAGCACATGCAGTACATCTACCTGTTGCTGGAGACACCATCTTGATCCCTCATACTCGCTGGCAGATCATTCAACAGGTCACTAAACAGTCCACCTCCTGGAGCTTTTTATGTATCTTCCAAATTGGCCCACATCCCGTGATCACAATGTGCATAATGGAAATGTACACGTTATTGAGCGGATTAAAAAACAACGGCAGCTCTATACTTCAGAAGGAATGTTTTGTAATCCAGTCGAAATTTAACTTGCACGTCAATGAAGAAGAAGACTTATATGGTTGTACTTTTCAGTTTTAATAAGGTTCCTTTCAAAAGGTGTTGAAACAATCATAGTTAAAAATATATTTTAAAAATGAAAAAAGCAGTTTAAAGAAAATAAAATGCAACAGTTAGCTTCCTGTATCCTTCAATGAGGGAAAATGCTGTGATTTTCCAATATTTCCAGGCTGGAAAAGGTAGATTAAAAGGAAAGATTAATGGTGAAGTTTTAGAAAAATGAAGACTCAGGCATTCTGAACAACAGCTGAAAACCTTCTCTTACTATTAACAAAGCTGACACCTAGTCAAGAAAAGTCTGTTTTCTTGAAGGTTAAGAAGAAGACATTCCATATTTACAAAATGCTAAGGAAACATTTTGAGATTTTACTGACATATACAACAGAAAGTGAAAGGGAATATTACATTTTCAAAGCTTCTCTCATAATGATAACGTAAAGAAAGAAAAGTGAGGGACAACTTAATTAACTGCTAAGTGTAATGGCGAATTGCTGTCATCACATTTATGTAAATCCTGAAAACGGTTTCATAAAAATGAACAAAACCAAACAACAGCAGTTCCTGCAAGCCAGCCCGTCTGGTCAAAGGCGTCTAAAGTTGTGTGCAAACCTCACAACAAAACAGCCGCAGCATTTCCCCAATTAGAAGATACCAGACTGTAGTTTTTTTATGTCCTGTAACCAAATCGGCTGCACTGTTTGAAAAATGAGCCGCAATAATTAAATACATTTTGGTTGTTTGGTTGAAATCCTCTGGGAACCACGTTCAGTTTTCTCAGTGCGCTTTTGAACTTGGCCACTGTGACTTCATCAGAAACAGGGTCTATCTGTAAGAATCGATTAAGAATGTTCAAAAAATGGGGGCTGCAAAGAAGGCAACTGAGTCTTTGGTCAGTCTACTTCAGGATGGGGCCAAGAGGTTTGTGGTTCAGCTAGAATGTCCTGCTCTGCTCTGCTCTTACGTTAAGATGGTTCACATAAAGAGTTTTGCAGTTCGACTACACTATGGAGCAGATTTTTCTTATAGGGTCCAGTATACTGTTTAAAAAATGTGTACACCAGGGTTACCGATGTCGAGAGGGGCCTCACACGACACTTCATATTGCCTGTTGTCAAACTCACATTGTTTACATTGACTTAAACAGACTTTTTAGAACTGCCAATACAAGCTCTTCATTAAACTTGTAACATATTTCTTCTTCATCTGCTTGCTGCTTTTGTTTTTAGCTTAGGGCACAGGTGTCAAACTCCAGGCCTGGAGGGCCGCAGTGGCTGCAGGTTTTCATTCTCACCCTTTTCCTAATCAGTGTCCAGTTTTCACTGCTAATTAACTTCTTTTCCCTCTAATTTAAAAGCCCAGTTTTTAAGGATTAAGTCTTCTGAATTGATTCTTTTCATTATTAAATGACAGCCAAACAGAAATGAGACGTTGAACGAGCCAACAGATGACCAGCTAAACTGAGGCTTCAAACTCCAACCAGTTTCTTAATGAGAAGCCAATTCTCGCTGTTAATTAAACTCGTTATTTAATTCCACGGCTTGTTGTTGCTCTCATTCTGCCACAGCTGACATTTCTAAAACTGTTGATTTTCTGTTTTTCATAAGAACATCGTCAAAGTGTTTTGGTGAGTTGAGAGATCAACCTTACTGAGACCTTCACCTTTCTTTATTTTCAGATATTGTGTGATGTGGCGGCTTGTTTTGTGTCTAATTATTGTTTGGCTGCTAATTAAGGAAAAAGAAACAACTAAAGGGCCTGAGTCAAGTTAATTAAAAGAAGTAATTAGCAGCAAAAACTGGTCACTAATTAAGAAGATGGTTAGAATGAAAACCTGCAGCCACTGCGGCCCTCCAGGACTGGAGTTCGACACCCCTGATTTAAGGTTTATTTTATTATTAGCATTTAGTAGTAACAATAATTATTGTTCCAAAGACAAACCATGGCAAGCTGTTTATTATGTAATGCCTCATGCTAATTCCTAATTTAGTTAGCTACAATTACATTTGACTAGACATAATTTGAATATATGTAATTTGTTTAAATACATTTACCATATAAGCAACTTTACATATCTAAAATGCAATTTTAATTAACAGTAATGTGATTGAAGATATTTCTAGTTTTATTCAATAGAATTTTCACAAACCCACACAAACCAATTCAGTTGTGCAGGTAAAATTATTATCCACAGAATGCAACTGCAGAAACCGTAAACTAAAAGTTCCATAGAAGTAAAAGTCGCTCAGTTGTGCAAGTAGGCATTGCCAGTAATTTCTAAGACTGGTCACTAGGTGGTGCTGCTGCGCTTGTGTGTTTACATGTAGCGCTAAGACAGCTCTACTTATGTGCCCAAAATCTTCAGGGAATCTGAAAAGAAGCACATCAGCTAATGTCCACCGTGGAGCAATGAGCCAACATCCAAGACTGGTATTTTTTTGGTAAATCAGCAACTGAAACACTAAAGATGTTAGAGCAGTACGCGGTGACCAGGGGCATTTCTCATAGAACCTGCCACGCAATTGGCAAAACAAGAAGTCACCATTTTAAAAAGTTGGGTCAGCAGGGACTGCAATTGCAGCAACACTGCCACGGTGCAGGACATGAATCGTGTCGTAAGTTGCCTACCTGCCAAGTACACTGACAATGTTATCAGTTCATCATCAGTAGGAGGTACTAGATGCCAATGAACCAATCCCCAGTGACTCCTGGGACACCAACGTAAAGGTCCAATACCTGAGGACATTGGGTAACATGGCTGAACTCGCTCACGCTTTTAGGTGGCAGCAGAAAGTCTTACTTTCTAATATATGTCTCGTGGCTCTTTAGTATGATGATCAGGTGTCTAGGGGATTGTCTGGCTTTCTGACATATGCTAAGGGGATATAATTGTAGGAACACCTAGGCTACTAGAGGGATTTCTAATGGAGCTAGAAATTTGAGGAGTTTATTTGAGTTTTAATGGCCCATCTCCCCTGTTCTACATCAGTTGTAATCATAGGCGGCTTTAGACGGGGGCCATGTAGAACTAGCCCTAGCCGCTGTGCTGAAGAGATAACATTTTAATGAATTACTTACGGTGATATGCGCTGGCATGGAAACCGAAAGTAACATGCCAGAGCGTGGCATATCAATATTGATGACCTGGGGCATGAACTGCATCAGTTCAAGAGACTTTTGGAAAGAAAAATAAAGAGCGGTGTGATTCAAAAGCCATCCGATACAGTGCAGTTGATCCGTTTCACTGAGACGTACAAAGAGGTATTTTACAAGCTCTTTAGACTGTGCAAAATACTCGTAGCTGTTGCGATCCTAGTGAGTTCTGCCACTTGTGAGCTGAGTTTCTCCACATTAAAATTACTGATGAGCGCCTTAGCAATCTAGGGGTGCTAAGCATTGAATCCAGAAGAGCCAAGGCTTTGAATCTTGATGCATTTGTGGACTGTCTTGCAAGAAATCACAAACGCAGAATACTGTTATTATAATGTTACAGGCTACTGTGTTGCCAGCGCTAGAGGATGAGAGATTACTGAACAGAAAATGTGAATGTACATTTAAGTGTCATGCTGTAAAAAAGTCACTCTATAACAAAATAAATACATACCTACATAAAAAGAAAAATATCTTGCATACAAAAAAGAGAAATGTTACTGTACAAAAAGTAAAATTTGTTTAAAGGTTTATTGTGCATATGTACAGTATGTGAAATCTTTTGTTTTATTGTTAAATGTTAAATTCATTTTGTTTGTGCTCCAAATAAATTAACTTATGTAGGAAGAAGAGACATGAGGCATGGCAAGGTTTGGGGCAGCCACCCGTTTATTCCGGTTTCCTGGCTGCAAAAGTAATTGATTGCTCATAGTCAAGTTTATTCAACAGAGTCCAAAACAGAACTGCCTGCCAGAGCAAAGGCAGGAGGCTTTATAGGACGGAGGGCGGAAGTGACGTCGTCCTCGGTGCCGGAACCGGAAGGGATGTGTCCCGCTTTGAGGTGTCGGCTCCTGGTGGGATTTCCCGGGAAAGACCTGTAGACCTGTAGAGAACTCAGAAAGAGCGTTAGCGTACCCCGCCCCCCCCGGGCAGATGTACAGTATAATCAGTCCTCTCTAAGCCCTTCAGCTGCCTCCCATGCACACGTGTGTGACACTTAATATATTAAACAATTAAATATTGCCCTTTTTTTTTTTTGTTCTGTGCCCCCATGAAAAAACAATTTCCCCACCCTGGCCCCCCTGGTAAATTTGGTCTGGAACCACCACTGGTTGTAATGTACTTGGAGTCTGGAGGTCAAGTTGCAGCAGGAGGCCTAGGGGTACAACCAGCAGAAGGAGGAGAACCAGAGAAGAAGGAGAAATGGAGGAAGAAGTGTGCAGGTGGCGATACAGCTGTTGGGCTATCGGATAAGTCTGGAAGGCACAGCACCAGGTGGACAGGACTGAACTTGCATAGTTAGGCCCAGAATGGCTTTATGGTGAGTTGTTGTTTTTTATTTATTATCTGTATGTTATCTCCATAATCCTGTACCTGTCAGTAATAAAGATGCATTTCCTTCAGTTTACTTTGGACTCCTTTGCTTTATGTAGTTTTGGGGTCTGTTTGTATGGTGACCAGGCACAATGTTAACATTTTGTAAAAGTAGGCTAGAATGTCAAATGTCATACACAGCTTTCTTTCAACCTCACTAAACAACTTTTGATCATATATGAGGGATGCCTGTCACTGTAGGCAGAGCTGTGTATACGGATATTTTTGTATAGCACAAAATCACGCAAGAAGTGCTGCAATGGGCTTTAACAGGCCCTGCCTTTTGACAGCCCCCCAGCCTT
>JANRMT010062806.1:7782949-7804358 GCA_026402145.1 Polypterus bichir lapradei | reverse complement strand
AAGGCGCTTTCTAAATAAACAGGATTGTGAGAAATTAATTCATGCATTTATCTCTAGTAGGATTGACTACTGCAATGCGGTGTTCACTGGCTGTTCAAACTGTTCTTTATACAGCCTCCAGTTAATCCAAAATGCGGCTGCAAGAATTATTACAAGAACAAGAAAATATGAACACATAACTCCAGTTCTTAAATCCTTACACTGGCTCCCGGTTAAGTTTAGGGCAGATTTCAAAATCCTCCTTTTAACATATAAAGCATTAAATGGCCAAGGTCCGGCTTACTTGTCTGAACTTATCATGACTTACAAACCTGAGCGCACATTAAGATCTCAAGATGCCGGTCTGCTTATGATTCCAAGGATTAATAAAATAACAGTGGGAGGTCGAGCTTTTAGTTACAGGGTCCCTAAATTGTGGAATGGTCTTCCTGCTTCTATAAGAGATGCCCCTTCGGTCCCAGCCTTTAAATCTTGGCTGAAGACTCACTACTTCAGTTTAGCATATCCTGACTAGAGCTGCTGATTAACTGTACATACTGCATCTCTGTTGTTAGTCATTAGCACTAAAACATAAGTAACATGATTGTTATAATTTGTTACTAACCCTCACCTATTCTGTTTCTGTTCTCGGTACTCAAATGTGGCAATTGGTGCCACGACCCTCCTGCCAAGTTGTTGCCTGCCTATGGTAAAGTCACCCCTGATGGAGGATCACAGGAATCATGGGAAAAAGGGGTCCTTTCATCGGATTGGCTGGCTGAGCAACGTTTCAGCCGTGGAATGGCCAAATGGGGAGGCAGCTTGATGGATGAGATCTCCAGGACTCTAAAAATATCCAAATCTTATTATGTGATATCATCTACAGTTAAATTCTGCTCCGTGCTTCTAAAATTTGTATTATTATGCTGTATTAAGGATTTGTTCTGTTCTGTGTATTGTATTGTATTGATCCCCTTCTTTTGACACCCACTGCACGCCCAACCTACCTGGAAAGGGGTCTCTCTTGAACTGCCTTTCCCAAGGTTTCTTCCATTTTTTCCCTACTGGGTTTTTTTTGGGAGTTGTCCCTTGTCTTCTCAGAGAGTCAAGGCTGGGGGGCTGTCAAGAGGCAGGGCCTGTTAAAGCCCATTGTGGCACTTCCTGTGTGATTTTGGGCTATACAAAAATAAACTGTATTGTATTGTATTGTATTGTATAATGAAGACTTTTTTCTATTGGATTTTAACCTCCACTTCACTTCTGTTTACAGCGATCTGTTCGTAGCGTGCATTGTTGCAATGTTACTTTTCTTGGTGGTTTATTAGATGTTCATTTTTTTCCCTGTGCTTAAAACTCATTAAAA
This sequence comes from Polypterus bichir lapradei, assembly GCA_026402145.1. Classification (NCBI taxonomy): domain Eukaryota; kingdom Metazoa; phylum Chordata; class Cladistia; order Polypteriformes; family Polypteridae; genus Polypterus; species Polypterus bichir. The sequence goes on along the minus strand of JANRMT010062806.1, from coordinate 7,803,016 downwards.
AAGAAGAGAGGGGGAAAAAAAAAAGTGTTTTTAGCAAGCAGTTTGTAGCGCTATAGCACAAACTCTTGCAATGTTAGTTTTCTCTGTTGTTTAAGGTTTTCTCAGTGTTATTCCATGTTTTTACATTTAGTTTACCATTACGCTGTGCATTCAATGTTATAATTAACTATATTTGTGCTTAAAAATCTTTAAAAAAAATATATTTACATACAGTTTGTATGGTCTGGAACGGATTAATTGTATTTACATACAATCCTATGGGGGAAATAACTTCGGTTCACGAGCAAATCGGTTTATGACCAGAGTTTTAGAATGAATTATGGTCGTGAACCGAGGTTCCACTGTACTAGCAGTCTGGCTGCAGCTTCCTTATCCTTCACGGTATACTCAGGAAATGGTAAGTGCACCATCTTCACAGTGTAGTAACTCTTTTATTCCATTTTAATAGATCACAACATGTTGTAAAATCTGAAAATAAATTTTGTGCCAATTCAACTTAATTGTTTGGCTGTTCATTACAGGACTTCGATCAGGCAGGAAAGTGACAGTTATTTGTAATTACCTGTGATGAGTCAAATTATATCTGTAGACCCCCAAAACAGGGCTAAGTGAGAAAAAAATAAAACAGCTTTCTAGAGAGTGTGTAACTTAAAAGGGGTCAAAAAATGAGTCAATTTAAGATATGTCCATCCATCCATTATCCAACCCACTATATCCTAACTACAGGGTAACAGGGGGTCTGCTGGAGCCATTCCCAGCCAGCAAAGGGCACAAGGCAGGAAACAAACCCCGCAGGGCACACACACACTAGGGACAATTTAGGATCGCCAATGCACCTAACCTGCATGTCTTTAGACTGTGGGAGGAAACTGGAGCACTCGGAGGAAACCCATGCAGACACGGGGAGAACATGCAAACTCCATGCAGGGAGGACCCGGGAAGTGAACCTGGGTCTCCTAACTGCGAGGCAGCAGCTCTACCCACTGCACCACCATGCCACCCTAATTCAAGATATATGACCATAAGTATGAGCTTGTGGCTTTCACAAAGTCACCATTACATAAATTACTATACTAGAAATACGTAACATAACTGTACATGCAAAGAGTTAAACCTCAAGACTTGTAGAATTGTCTGCAGAAGCAGGTGGCAGCAAAACAGTTCTGATAAATTTCCACTAGATAGCATTTCTTTATGGCAGGCATATTGTGCTAGTCAATTCAGTGGAAAACTGTCATCAGAGGTCACTCCCGAACCCATTTAATCCAGTTCAGGGACACTGGGTCAGCACAGAGTGCAAACCAGGAAAACGAAATGGACCTCACACTGAGACAGACCCAGAGGCACCAGTTAAATTACCCTTGTAAGAAAAAGCAAACAAAAAGATATAAACAATATCCAGAGGAAGACAAAGGGAGAACATTCAAACTCCAGGCATGGGACTCAAACCGAGAAGGATGAGGTGGCAGCCCAAACTAACATTGGCCTTTACCATACATGATATTGATATGTAATATAAATAAATAACACAAAATATCAGTTTAGAAAGTGAAGTTTTAAAAGTTAGAGCATTTTTTTTTTCAGTTTCCTAGACTGGACATTTATCAACTTACGTATTTTGTCAGAAGAGTTTAAATAGAATACAGGGTAATACAGGGTAAACATCACAAGTAAATATAAAGATCTTTTTCAACACAAAATTTTGCTATCAACTTGGAAAAAAAATAAACAAGATGTGAACAGATGGTCTACATGCCATCTCACATTAGCAGGGAGAATCAATACTGTCAAGATGAATGCCGTTCCAAAGCTTCTTTTTCTATTTCAGAGCATCCCCATTTACATTAATAAATCATTCTTTAAGAAATTAGAATCAATTATAACCTCATTTATTTGGAATATGAAAGGAAACATTCACACATCCAAAGGGCGACTCAACAACCTAGAGCAGAAGGTAGCATAGCACTACCTAACTTTTGATTTTACTATTTGCTACTATTTATTATATACAAGCTATAAAGACCTGGACATTGACACTATTTGAAGTTACACAAGCCTGGTCTGCAGTAGAAACAAAATCTTGCTGTACTTTATATGACCTGCTTTGTGCCCCAGTCAATTTAAAAAAAAAAAAAAAAAGAATCCTCTGAATTTGAAAAGAATTAGAAAATTCAAATTCAATTCACCATTGCTTTTAAAATGGATGTTTTTGAGACGTACAACTGAAAAATTGAACTTTCCTGAATATTTCAGTGCAGAATATGTGAGCCTACCCAGTGGCAGCAGAGTTGTTTAATGCATTAAAACAGACATAAAATAACAAATGTTGGACACCACATAGGATTACAAATGCCAGATTATGAGTTCATATTTTTGGATACTGGCACTTTCAATCACTAAACTGATCTGATTAACAGAACGTGAGCAGAAGTGAACTTGTACAATAAAAGTAACACCTGAGCCTACCGTTGCTACAGATTCCTCTCCAAAGCATCCCCACTCAGGTGCCCACCCCCTACAGAGGGCAGAAAGAGACCATCTTAGCCAGCCAGGCTAAAGGAGACCTCCTCAGTCTAGTGACTAACTGGGCTTCCATGACCACGTCTATTCTTCACAGCACTCAGTGCCTGATTTAGACTTGGTGAAGCCTCTTTTCATTCACCCCACTCCCTTAGCTTCCTTTTCTTCTATTTGTTCTTTCCCCAATCTCCTTTATACTTTTGTGAGTGCAAGTTCTTTGCCTTGTATGGACCCATGTATTGTCAATGAGGAAATCGGTTGAGCTGACTACGTTTGCTTATGAATGTGTGATCAGTCCATTTCCTCATTAAACACTCCAGGACACACAGCATTGCAGCAGTACGCACTCACTATCTCAAGCCTAAGCAGCACCGATTTTTATTTTTAAAACTCTGTACTGCCATGGATGTCTTACTTGCTTCACCACAGTGAACCGAGCTCAGTACAGAAAGCCATTCAGCGCTATGCCTGTATCACTGAGGCCACACTGGAGTTGGTGGAATGGCCTGTTAACCATCATGCCTCATCTCCACATTATCTTCATGCTGAAGTGGAGTACAGTGTGGACTGCAAGAAACTGTTGAAATAGGAAAATCTATTGCCAGCTCTACTAACAGCAGTAGCTAGGAGACACAGGCTGGCACAATTTGGTAGTTCAGTGCAGATATAACTTGAAGGACGAGGGAAAGATGACAACTGCCACTAAAAGCACAAAGTAGGTCAGCAGCACAAGTCACATTAAAATGGATACATGAATGGAAGAACATGTCTGTAAAGCTAAAATGTCAATATCTGTCCATCTTCTAACCATCTTATGCAGTTCAGAGTCACAGGGAGGTGGTGTCTAATCTGGCAGCAGAGTCCAGAGCAGGACCATACACAAGTCCATCACAGGGCACGTCTTTAGAATGTGGAATTTCATTGTACAGGGGGTCCTCTGGTTACGTCACAGTTCCGTTCCTACAACAGTGATTTAACCCGAATTTTGGTGTAAGTCGAAACACACTCTAGCCTAAGTCACTTGCCTATCTTAACACATTTGCAAAATCATAATCTAGAACATAAAAACACAAAATCTAAGCCTGAGAAAAAAGAAAAGGACATAAATATACTGTACTGTACACTGTACTAACAGGAAAAATGAGTGTAAAAAAATCTTTACCTTTATTCCTTCTCATGTCTCAATTTTTTTAAGTTTTTATGGGAGTGAGCGTTGTAAACTCGAAACGTTGTAACCCGAGGACCCCCTGTATTTGTTACAATGACAATAAAGATGTTCGGATTGTGATGTTCGGAGAACATGCCAAGTCCACTCAGGCTAGGATGTGAACTGAAGATTCAGTGCTACTTAGCCATTTTTAATACGGCCTGAGAAGTGAATACTTACATTCACCCAACCTGTCTTTTCTTCTACTGTAACAAATCCTCACAAAACAGGTACAATATTGATCCATTAAACAGGTTTTGAAAACTCGTGTTTTTTTTTTTTAAGGCAGCTAATCATTTTGTTAGGAAGCGAGTTTGTAAGCATCTCAAAGTGTGAGCCACTGACTTTAGATTTGAATTTATCAAATTAAAACACCAACAAAACCAAACTCTTTAAAGTAGACTTGTTTTCCATATTTTCCATACCGTCATATCTCTAATTTGGCTTGTTCATAAAAAACTTAGTACTCCAACTACTGTACATATTGCACCAGCAACTGTTAGTTTGTCAGCTTGAGAAGAAAAATGATGTTTATAGAGGAGGGGAAAAAAAAAAAAAGATTGATGAATGGCCACTTAAAAGTAAGCAGTGCTTCACTGCCGGAGGAGAATAAAGCGGATTAATAAAATACATTAAGCATGGATGAACATCCAGGCTACCTTTCAGCTCGACTGGTGGAAGGCATTGTTCATTGCCAAGAGGAAACAGACTTATGAATTTTTGACACATCTAAGCAGATGGCGGATAGATGGGCTGCTCCAACTAAGAGTGGCAGTTGTTAGTGCTCCACTACTGTGCCAATATAACTGTCAAGATCTGCAAACCCAAAGATATTACTATAGAGAATAGACAGAAGTTAAGAAAAGAATATGATTGGCTTACCATTCATTCAGATCAGCAAAAGATGTGCCTGACCACTGAGACAATGGGATTAACTGGTTCTGGAAAGATTACACTACCCATAATGAAAAAAGCAGGCTCCACAAATACATGGAGGATGGGACATTGTTTAACTCCTTTTATTTATTTATTTTTATAGATACAGTAAGTACTTTGTTGTAAAGGGTAAACAGGTTTTTTTTTTTTTTTTTAATATAAAAGATCAGTTAAATAAATAAATACATATTAAAAGAAACAACAACCACTCTCAAAAAAATAAAAAATAAAATCAGAACTGCTAAAAAGACTTGGCAGTCCCAGTGAGGCACCATGCTGATGTATTGCTGTTGGTATAAAAGAGCCCTAGCTAGTAACATTTCGTGACACACTTCTGTTAAATAAGTTGTTGGCAGAATATATTCACTGTTATTGTGCCAGAGAGAGGATGTGTAGCATTGTTCATAATGGCATTCAGTTTTGTTTTAATTCCCTCCTTCACTGCTACCTCCATGGGGTACTACAACTGAGCCTGTCCTTTTAATTAGCTTGTTGATCTGGTGGGCTTCTCTTGACGTGATGTTACCAGTTCAGCACACTACAGCATAGAAAGTCGTACTGGCCATCACAGAGTTAAAGATGTTTCTTCCCACATTAAAAGAGCCTGCTCTGTTCTTCATTATATACAGTAGCTCCTCTGTGTAATGAGACCAGTCCAACCCGCCATTGACGTGGATCCCCAAGCACTTGTAGGAGTGGACCCCCTCTGTATCCACTAACTGAATAGTGACCGACGTAGAGACTCTTTTTTGTGGTGAAAGTAAATAAGCAATTCCTTGGTTTAGCTGATTTTAAGATGCAGCCATTTCTCTTCGCACTAAGAAGCAGACTTCTCCTCCTATTCTCTGTCTCATCCCAATTATCAATACACCTTGAACATCTGCTATCTGTCTACTATCCAGGGTCCAACAAGCTCATCCACCACTACAACTTTCAATGTCAAATTGTACATATTTGTGAAACATTGTCATTTTCAGTGACAATAATCACACTATAAACCTATAATGTACATCTATTTTGAATGCTTTCCCATTATAGTGAACTAAAAAAAGATTCAAGTTAATAAATCTACCTTCCACACAACCCTTAACTGGACAAGCATACCTTAACTTAGTATCAGAGCACTTCTCCCACCATTCATACGATTGGTGAATAAATCTGTACCATTTTAACTGAATTTATTTCAATTAAGAAGAGCAGCCACCCCAACAGCGATCCTGTGAAATGACACGTTTGAAATCTGCCAGGATGAAAACAGTCACTTGTTTATGGATTACACGTGATGATGAAACACACTCGTTGGGCATTAGATTTCATTAAATGCATTTGTCCTTTTTTAAAAAAATAAGTGAACTGAAGCAATAAAATATTGGTTTCTTTTATTAAAAAACAAAAAAACAATATACACAAGTAAAAACTGTCAAAATACAAACATATGCAACACGAGTGAATTCACTGTACATTATTTATATATCTGTAGTTTATTTATATGACTTCAAACAATTGAAGGAATTTAAAACATTTTTCATTATTTATTGCAACTAGAAACGTAATTACAACATTTTGAAACTAAAAGGAAAAACCTAGAATAAACCTTTTTTTATTAATAAAAAAAACAGAATAGCAGCTGTGACAGAGCAAAAAAGAGAAGCAGACCCTTCCTGGACACACATTGGCTGCACTGAGCGCTTGCGTCCCCTGCGGCAGAGACAGACAGACAGACAGACAGACAGACAGACAGACAGACAGACAGACAGACAGACAGACCGTCAGGAAGAGAAGTGCAAATGGAAAGCAAACAAGAGCACCCTGGGCTCCCTGGGCCTCCTCCGAGTATCCTTATTTTGTGTACTTTATAGACTTGTTCTGTCAGAGCTGGGAAAATTACAAAAGTCACCACTAATATAAATGTATACATTATATCTATACTCTCTGTAATGAATGTTAAAATGGCAAAAACTTGTTGAGAGCAAACATTTGAACACATTTTGAAACTTTTTTTGTTTAAGAATCCAGCAGTTTTTTTTTTCTTTTTGGAAAGAAAACAATTTTATTCTTCCTAAGCATTTCACATGCAGACAAAATAGTTTACTTAATTCAGTTAATAACAAACCAGACAGAAGAACCTAACCTGAGAGAAATGCAGAGTAAACCAGATTACTAAAATGATTTATTGGGAATGTGGCGGTTTACTAAGATGTATTGCTGCATTTAAACAACATTTTCAAGGGAGAAACATTCTTGGGAAATAGGGTTTTAGAGAAAGTACATGTGGTTATTGTCGTCTCAGCCACACTAAACCATGGAGATCAGGTAACATTGTGAAGTAGTTCTGTAGGTCCTCTCGCCACCCGTCACTCCCATTTGTATACCTTCACCATTTTCTCAGTTAAAGCAGCTAAAAAATGAGTCTGATTTATTTCCATTGGGCAAATATCCAATACGGGTTGATCAGCTTGCAGCTTTTGAAGCAAAGTTCCACTGCCAGCATCCCACACCTGCCAAAGAAATAAGTACACATTTTTTTCCATTCATAGACTGAATTAACAAGCAGACATGGAAGAAGGCTGCTACTTCAGGGTCCACTGAAACTACAAATGACCTAAAGGCTCAAACTACTGAAAAAAGTGTTTGGTAAGGCACAAGAAGTAACTGGAGAGAACTGTGTGCACTAGTCCGCTGTTAACATCACTCCCCCACAGTGAGCTCACTCCACCTTTTCAGACAGTACACTGCTTGGAAGGGATGTTGTTTATTGTCTGTATGTTGTACATGTACTGTCTATCGATGTTTTCTTTGGATGAGTTTCACCAAATCAAACACATTGCAAGTAACGTAATGACGCTAAAGAAAGTAAAATGTTCAGGATAAAAAACACTCCTTGCTTTGAAAATGGATCTGCCTCTTTTATCAAATTAGTACTACATGATATAAAGGAGAAAAATAAACAACAATCTCTAACACTTAAAACGTAGCAATTGTGGCATTCCTAGAACTACTAGGAAATCTGCAATTTGATACACTTTAACAAAAGAAAGTGTTTTGATCATTTATTTAGTAGAAACTCTGTTAGACAGGAAGACGAAGAATGTTAAAACTTTTTCAAAAATATTAATTCAAACACAATTGTAATTGCAAATCTATCTGAACATTTAAGAAGCTCTCAATTTTAAAGCTTCAACACATTCATAAACAAAAACAGACCTGCAGATGGACTGACATTGTGTCCAGAGTTCAGTCCTGCCTTACATGTGATGCTGGCAAGATAGGCTCCAGCCCCCAGAACAATGAACTGAATTACATGCATCAGATAATCTATTTAATAAAATGCTAATGTTTGCGTGTGTGTGTGTGTGTGGTCTCTCAGAGTAAACAGATTGGCAAGTTTTGTGAGGTTGTTTATTCAAACGTAATCGAGACAGGAAGCGCCAGTCAACGGAGGTTGACACACATCAGGGTACTGAGAAAAGGTACAGAAGGAATGCTGAGAGTCGCCTTCAAACACAGGAAGAATTCATAAGAATGTGAATGATGTTTTCACCGTGGGTAATGATAGCTCATCACCCACTGGTGGCAGTCAAAAAGTAAACAGGAGACGAGTCACGCACCACAGAATGAGAGACTGAGAAGCACACTTTACAGGAACACAATCGAGAGAAGAAGTTCCCGCCGACACAGGTTAAGACACACAAGATACCAAAGAAAGGAGGAGGATGAACTCCGAGGGAACACCCAAGGCAAGAGATATCAAATATTTTTACATTTTTTCTATTACCTGTAGTAAAGAAGCTATTATTATTATTATAATATATCCATCTATAGTTTTGCTGATTTATTTTGAAAAAGTATTAAGAAAAATGAAAATTAACTTTTAAATTATAAACAGCATTTAAAATTAATTTTACAGATTATTTTTTCACAATGCAATGTTTTCCTACTGTTTTGCGTCAAGAAAATTCTAAACCCAGACAGATGGTGTTCACACTTCAGTAAAGACAGAATTCAATTAATGATGGTTCTGTGCATTTCACGTTGGACAAACACTTCCTTACACACTAGTAAACCATAAACTAGACTGGTTTCCCATTAACAGGGTTAATTATAAATCATATTAGGGCCTTTTTCTAAATAAGTTGTATACTTTTCTAAGGCCCAGCAGAGAAGGAGTAAATAAGCAAGTTTAAAAACATTTAGTATAATATATAGGTCATTTAAAAGATTTATCAAAATATAAACTAAAACAGACAAAAAATCTCACCATTGCTGAGTTTGATGCTTCATCTCCTGCACACACCAACATACTACCATCTTTCGCGGGGCTTTCAAAGAGGGCATTCTTGGTCAGCAGCTTACAACAAGAGCCAGCATTGAATGTTTGAATGGGGTAGCATGTACACGCAGGGTCATCAAGGGAATCTTGCTGTACTACTTGGTTAAGCTCCATTAACACACATCGTAAGTAGAGACTTGACTTACCTACAATAAAATGATAATACTGAACACATAAATGGACTAAATTTTCTGGCCTCCCAGAAGCCATTTCTAAGCAATGCACAGCACAATATTATAAGCACTGAAAGACAAAAGTTCATCACTAATGCACCATCGCTGTGCCACTCTCACCTGGCCTGTAAGTCACAAGGCAGTGACGACTACTTGCATCAACCTGTATGTCTGTGCAGCCACCCGGTTCCAAAGGAAGATGGTGTGGTCTGTAAGATATTCCACCTTTCATTTCCCAGAAGCACCCCCCTTCCAGGGTGCCAGCTATTAGACCACCATAAGGGAATGCAGCAGAAGCAGCACGGGGTAAATAAGACAGGGAAACCACAGGACATCTAGAATGGTTAAAGTGAGGTGAATTAGAAAGTCTTCTGAGGTCAACTATTTTTTAATATAATTGATTTTTTTCTTTTAATTTAAAACACTTGCATTAAAAGGAATTGTTTAACACAGAAAACCAAAAAAAATAGCATGGTTCTGGTATTTAGCAGCCTCTCCAAACATGTGCAATTAATATTGTTTTTAGGAGCATGAAAATATTAAATAAAATGCATCATTTTTGATTTATTTCTGAACCCACTTAATGTATTTCTAGGTAACCAATGTATACAGAGAACTGAAAAGTAATATCTTTGCTAGTATACCTCTACAAATTAAGAACCATCTGTCTTGAACTCCGCACAAATCAGGAATGATGGACTATGTGCATACACATTTACATTTGTAGAGTTTTCTAGAATTCATTATGAATTACTTGGTAATATTACAGAGGAAAAAAACTACACACAAGCATATGGAACCTGTTTTTCATTAATCAGCTGGCAAAAAGACACGTGGTTGTTACATTCCACTTGTGAAAAATATCATTTTATAAATAAGACTCCACATTGTAAGTCATCACATAATACCTGGACCCAAGGGATGTCAACTCATGGACATATGTGCTGGTGTCTCGAGTGTCATATACTAAGATGGAACCATTACTCAGACCAGCATAGACGTAATTGGGATCATCAAGGCACCAGCAGCAGCTCCAAACTGGACGTCCAGTGTTATAGGTCTGCACCACTGTATTGGTGAGAAGACTGAGGAAACGAAAGAGACAAGCAGAAAAAGGAGTGTGTAGCGTAGTGTAAAAAACAACCAACTCTTCCAAGTCCTAACACATTAACCTGCTTAGAATAAGTCTTGTCAAAGGCATAAGTATGTAATACTACATAAGAAAGAAAACTCAGATTAACACAATTGCCTTTTTATTCAGGAAATTATAGTTAGAAGAATCAAGAAGAGAGGAGAAAAAAAATGTGGATTTTTTTATTTTACAACACATAATCATGCTCTTTCTGTGCCTTTGCTGTACTTAAAAAGTGAAAAACAATATTTTTGCCTTTTGTTGTAATTTTTTTTTTTTTTTTATAGTTAAGTCAGCATTTCAATGTGGCGCAAAATTTTGAAAAAGTAAATGACCTGAACTAGTATCAAAACAAAAATATTCAGAACCATATGATATTCAGTACCATAAAAATATGCAAGACTGCTGTGCAAACTGTTGGGACACATTCACACCTAAACATTGTAAATTTCCAGGGACTGTCATTTTTCAGGCTTTTCAATACTGGTTTGCTAACGTTTTTCAAAGAAGCACTTTGCTGGAAAAATATAATTGACATCACTTTCTATCACTATGTGACAATGTGATTGCTCCATCTCCAAAATATACTCTATTAAATTACTGCTTTCAATCCTGTCGTTCACAATACTAAACATAAGGTGCCATCAATGTTTTGAGTGCAGATATTGGGTTCACAGATATCTGTGAGTCTAGATGACAATTTTGGATGCACTATGAAGAGCTCTGGTAGCCTCCTAAAAAAATACCAGTGATATGTAATAGTGTCTTTGTGATATTTAGGGAAGCTTATTATCATCCAAAAAAGAAAAAAATGATTGCATTATTTTGTGAAGATATTGCTTGCTGTAGTTGAAGCAAATTTGTGCATGAAAGTGTTCTGATCATCTAGTGACAGATACTGAAGAAGATGTTAAGCACGTGCATAGCATGTAATCAAGTGAGAAGAACTGAACAGACGTTATAGATATACATTTAAATCCAGCATGTGCCGAGGGGTAAATTTAATCTGCCCAGTTTAGAGCTATAGGGAGTCAGTAATATCGCAGCAGTACTGGGTGTAGGGAAAGATGCAAACGTGGTTGACGGTATTCTAGTCCTTTACATTGCCAATTGTAAAAGTGCGTGCTGCGTGCAGTACAATTATAAAAACCTATAAGTAAAATTATCTATTCAGTTTTATCCCAGTTATTTGTTAGAGCCTTTTTTCAATCAGTTATCCACAAACTTAAGCACCTGGAGTTTGTAAAATGTTACTACAACTTTGACTGAAACCGTGTTCTATAATCTAAAGTGGGTTTGTTGTAAAAATAAGGATGGCTATAATGAAAAGAACCTTGTCAGAACTGTGAAATAAGGTGGAGGCTCTGTGATGTTGTGGGGCTGTTTTTCCTCCAAAGGCCCTGGAAACATTGTTAGGGTACATGGCATCGTGGATTACCTGAAATATCAGGAGATTTTAAATGAAAACCTGGCTGCCTCTGCCAGGAAACTAAAACTGGATCGTCATTGGATCTTCCGACTAATCATTCCTGTGAGGCAGCGACTCACTGTGCTGTTATTGTGTTTGCTAAACGTGACAGCAGCTGCACCACATTCAGCAGAAGGTTCCTCCATATATTGGGCAAAATTCTCCTTTGTGTAGGAGTATTTTACCCAAAATATGAGAAAATGGTTGGATTTTTATCATTAAAAAAAAAAAAAAAAAGATGGTGTTCACAAGAACTAGCTCAATGCATGAACACCTGAAGAGGAAGAATGCTGAAAGTATAGGGTAGGACATGACAACAATACCATAATCAACCCACTTACACTTACTTGGCTGTTCAACAGTAGTTCTTTAAGTGTTGTGCAGCTGGATAACTTGACAAATTCTTGCTAATGACTACCATTGAGACAAAAGTTAGAACCACTGTATTTCTTTGGAGAGAACTAATTATGTGCTGCCACCAATATTATTTGCTAGTGCACCAAAGTAAAATAATGTTTCAGTACTAAGACCAGCTAAGTACAGTAGATAGTGGGTTAAAACACCTACTAGCTTTGCTTTGAACATAGCTGCATTTTCACCTTTAAACAAATATTTACGCCAAGGCCGGCAACTAGTAACTCTTTAACTGTCATTTTGTGGATCTTAAAGTAAACTACATATCAGCAGCTATCAAAATTAAGCAGTAGTTACCCCCTATATAAACACAGGACAACTTTATAAAGTTATTTTTATATGTTTTCTTTAATCATTAAATTATAACTAAATCACAATCACTAAGCAAATGCATTATTTTACCTAGCACAGTTGATTCAAACAAACAGAGTTTGTGACATAACAGCACACAGCTGTCCGCCTACCTCCAGGGAAGCTGCTGCTGTGACACAGGCTTTATTGAAAAGAAACAATTTCTACTGCAGTTTTGATTGTCAAATGTGCAAAACTGTATAACTCAGGAAAATCCTGGTTTTAATGTTAAAAAGGTAAGGAAATAAGTAAAATTGTTCTGGGATCCTTCCACATTTTCTCTTAAGTCAGTGTGGACAGGGTGATGAAATATCCCACTGCCCTCATGTCACTTAAAGGGAGCACTCTGGAAGAGATGTGTGTAATACTGCAAAGTAAACATTTTCTTTCACTTCGCCTAATAAGCTAGTTAAATTGTGTTGTGCTGCATAGAATTTTCTGATGGAGTATTAACGAGTACTTATGTAGTAACCTACTGATTAGGTTATCCAGGAGGTTGCTTTAGAAAAAGTGGAAAATGGTCAACAAACATTAAGACTTTATAATGAAAAAAACAGTCTTGATTGTCACCATTTTTTATGAATAATAAATATTTAAATGCGATGATGGCAATAACAAGCAAAGGAACTTTATAAAAAAAATTTTTTTAAAAATGCTCGATATGTAGTTATTGCTCCTTCAGAACAAAGTCATCAATGTAAAAAAAAAATTTTAACTTATATAATTAATGCTCTGTGGCTGCAGTCTTCATTTCAAGAGATACTGTACGAGCTGGCAGTCTGCTATCTTTAAAACATTATTAAATCACTTTATCCCAAATATACCTAGCAGCTATACTCATGATCGCTATGAACAACATCTATCTCAATTTAAAATTAAATTTAAAAAAAAAAATTAAAATTACAAAAAAAAAAAAACACTAGGGGGCTATGCGTCTCTGCCGCTTGCATAAGTGGATTTCACTTTCACCAACAACAAATCTTTTAATTCTCGTGGATACGCCTCTTCATTGGGAAGAAACAACTGGCTATGAACTTCCTACTGTTAATCATGGCATTGTCTTGGAATCTTTTGATCTTGTCTCACTTTCACAGTTAAAAAGTACTATTGACACCCTTAAACCTACTCTCAGTCCTCTTGATATTGTACCGCCATTCTTCTTTGTGGAAGCCTTTGATGTTTTGGGTCCACCTTTACTAGCCATTATCAATGGTTCTATTAGTGAGGGGGTTGTGCCCTCATTTTTTTAAACATGCTGCAGTGCATCCCTGTCTAAAAAAGGCAGAATTAGATCCTGGAGTTTTAGCCAATTTTCGCCCGATTTCCCATTTGCCATTTCTGTCTAAAATATTAGAATTAATTATAACCAATTGGTTGATCACCTTAACTCCAATCATTTATTTCAGATCTACCAATCTGGCTTTAAGCATTATCATGGTGTTGAGACGGCCCTCCTGAAAGTATTTGACGACATCTCTATTATTACTGACTCAGGTGGCCCTGCAGTCCTTGTCCTCCTTGACCTGTCCGCTGCCTTTATCACTACTGACCAAGAGATATTGCTGTTGCAGCTTGAACATCTTGTTGGGCTTAAAGGGGCTGCTCTTAACTGGTTCAGGTCATATCTAATTGGCAGACGCTTTCCAGTTACTTTAAATTCCTCTTTTTTGTCTACTGCTCCTCTTAAATGTGGTATTCCTCAGGGATCCATTTCGGGTCCTATTTTATTCCCTATATACCGTCACCCTATTGGAGCTATTTTTTGGAAATGTAACATTTCCTTTCACTGCTATGCTGATGATACACAGGTTTATATTCCCATCTGCAACTCTGCAATGAATCAAGTGCACAACTGTCTTTTTGAACTAAGATCCTGGATGGCTAATTTTCTTGATCTGAATCAAAATAAAACGGAGGTGCTTATAGTGGGTCCATCAGCTAAAGCCCAAATTGGTCTTGGACTTCTCGGCTCTTTTTCTGTCTTTTGCAAACCTCAAGTCCGCAATCTTGGTGTTATTTTTGACAGTAACCTCTCGTTTGAGAAACAGATTAATTCTGTAGTTAAGAGTTGCTTTTTCCAGCATTGTCTTTTAGGTAAGATCAAGCCTTTTTTATCTTCTAGAGATCTTGAGAAAGCTACTCATGTTTTTATCTTTTTTCGCCTTGATTACTGCAACTCGCTGTATTCTGGGATCTGGAAATCCCTGATACGCAGGTTACAGTTGGTCCAGAATGCTGCCGCTCGCTTTTTGGTTGGGACAAGAAAGTCTGATTCTGTTTCTCCAATATTAGCTTCTTTACACTGGCTGCCTGTCAGTTTTCGAATTGATTTTAAAATCTTGTTGCTAGTTTTTAAATCTTTACATGGGCTTGCTCCTGCCTATTTATCTGAATTGTGTGCTTTACACCAGCCATGTAGAGTGCTTAGATCTTCTGGTCAGTTGTCTCTTGTTGTCCCTCGTACCAAGTGTAAAACTAAGGGGGACAGGGCTTTTGCAGCTGCTGCTCTTTGCCTGTGGAACTCTTTACCTCATTTCAGTAATACTGATGGTTTCCTCATTGTGATTATGTAATCTTACTTCTATTTATAAATTTTATTTATGTTCATTTATTTTATTTCTATTTATGCTTTTTATGTTAATTGCATGTTTTTTCTTGTTTTATTGTAAAACACTTTGGCCACAGCATTCCTAGGTTGTCTTAAATGTACTACAGTGATCCCTCGCTATATCCGCTTCGACTTTCGCGGCTTCACTCTATCACGATTTTTTTCTCATACACGCTTACGTCACTACGCATGCGCTTTCTGAGAACTTTTATCTAAGCCCCACGATGGCTCCTAAACGTGCTGCTTTTTCTAAGCCTTCTGACAATAAAACTAAATGCCGGAGGAAGATGCTTGCTATCCAGGAGAAGGTGAAACTCTTGGATATGATCAAAGATGGCAATACCCTACAAAAGCCTCCTCACGCATATGAAAAGACAGCGCCAGCAACTGCCTATCAAGATGTTCTTCAGCCGCGCACCCAGATACCCCCTACCTAATCTTAGTACTCCTTCAGCGGAAGAAGACAACGATGCACCTGCTGAATATACTTCACCACCTGAAGACTCTCCTACTGAGGTTGTGCCTTCATAGGTTAGTGGTTGTGTGTACGAACTGTGTGTGTGTAATTAAATGTACAGTACAATAATCTACTATAAAAAAAGCGGGCTGGGATTGTCCTTCCGTCCTGTGAGTGCAAAGCGTAGCGGTATTTCGCTTATCACAGACTTACTACTTGCAGTACGAAGCGACGCGATGTGAGCAGAGTTCTGCTGCTCCCATCGTCCCCTTGCTTTTGTGTGCGATACGCTAAACAAAATTATGTCTCTGGAAATAATTAATGTTGATGGAGTACAAATGCCTCACTGCATAGTAAATATCAGGGGAGATGGTGCTTGCTTATTCTCATCTATAGCTTATTTAGTGCATGAAACTCCGTCTTTAGCGGTACAGATTCGGGCTGACATTGTACGACTTTGGACAGACACTCGAGGGGATAAAAAAAACTTAGGTTTTTGGGAGATGTTATGAATGGGCACTTTAATGTCCTCATTCCCTACACTTACATGCCTGATGTACACATGGAGCGCACACAAATTGAGGATAAAAGTCGGTCGCCTTAAAAGGCGGGTGAGCCTAGTAATAATATATTTGTAACGTCTAATATGTCTTATTTTCTCTTATTTTGTCTAATATATTGGGTAATACGAGTGTAATGGTGACTAAAGTGTGTTATTTCATGTCTAGAGGGTTCTAATAATGTTAAAAAACGTATTTAGAAGGTCGTAAACAGGTTTTCTATACTCTAACTGCGTAAATATTCGATTTATAAATAAAGAATCCTACTTCGCGAAAATTCATTTATCACGGTAGAGTCTGGAACGGATTAACCGCGATAAACAAGGGTTCACTGTATATAAATAAATTGACATTGATATTTTCCCTGATGGCATCATGAATTAGACAATCTACAAGTCTCCGACTTAAAGATTAAATCCGAATAATATATTAAATCTCTTTTTGCTGTTCCATTATTTCACAGAGTAATAATTTCCATTTGTTTGCTCTAATGCAATCTTTACTATCATTTTTTTTTGAGACTTTAGAATTTTAGTACTTTCATAATCTCTAACTTGCTCTGCATGTGTATCGCACCAATGTTTTGGAACCTCTTTACGATGTTCTACTTTGTCATCTACTCTTTGCTTTTTATTTCTGGCCCCAGGCGTGATTAAATCTCTTGGCATAAAGTCTCGTCTCACGGGACTTAAAAGTATCTCATTGAAAAAGTCACTCCTCATCCCAGGCTAAAAAGTCTCGTCTCATCCCAGGATTTTTTTATATAATAGAGAGAGATATGTGAAATGAGTCTGGGAGTGGATCTGTTGTTAACACTAAGGCCTAAAAGAACCCCAAAGCCTAAGTATATGGTCTTTTATCAAGTTGGACTGCTGACATCAAGTTATAAGTCCGTTATTAATCAAAAATATCACTTTTTACTTTTAGTCCTTTTGACTTAAGTGTTTTAGTATTAACAGTGTTTTTTTTTTTTTCCTTTTTTTTAAATCATGAGGTTTTCAAATTCTATGTATAAAGTTACTCCGTAAACCTTGAAACAGAGCACTTATCTGTGTGCCTACTTGAATTATTTTGACTAATTACCGTATTTTTCGCTCCATAAGACGCACCTACATTTAGAGGAGGAAAACAAGAAAAAAAATATTCTGAACCAAATGGTGTACTAATATTTTTAATAAAATATAGCAGAATAATATTTCAACCATGTAAAGTCAACAGCAGTATTAAGAACTATCATCACTATCATTAACAAATGAGGAGAGACTTTAAGGTTCAAGCACTCTTCTAGTTTTCTGTAAACCCCAAGAACTCCTCATCGCTAGTGTCAGAATTTATGAAGCTCAGTTGCTCACAATCACTAATCTGCTGCAGACATACTGTTATGCGGGTGGATCTGTTGCTGATGCACTGTTATGGGGGACACGTTTAAGGTTTTACCTTTATAGGGGACAGTTTATAAAGAGGACACTTTCTTAAGCACTATTCATACAACCGTATTTTGTTTCTGCAGTCAATGTGTCTGCAAAAAAAAAAAATGGACGCAACACGGATGTCATCAATGTTTTTTCAGATCCGTAAACAGATAAGGTTATGTGAATAGATCTTAGAGGGACACTTTTTTAAAAGACACTGGGTACATGAGCACTATATTCTGCAGGTAGGAAATCACTCATGCACGGCACGGCCTGCGCCCGCCTACCAATCCTTCAAACAGTGCACCACTCCTTCCAACATGCACCGACAGCATCACTGTCCTACATGTGTTCATCCCCTCAGTGCCTGCGTTACTACTAGAATAGTGACCCCACCATAACTCCCTTCATATACTACAAACTTAAGCATTTATGGCTGCTCACCCAGTTACTGCTGGCCTCCTCACACAGAAATCTGGTGTGCACTGAAACAGTATGGAGGTAGACGAGATTGGAGGTGGTTCTACTGGCACAGACCCCACCCAGTGTCAAAGACAATTGGCAGCTGGCAAAGTACACTCATACCCGTTATTAACCTTAGCTGAATCGACAGGTCAGCGGTTGTAGCTGGGAGTATCAGGCAGCTCTCTGCACTCTCCCAGGTCCCAGGTGATGGGCAGAGTTGGACGGCAAATGACCAGACAGCCCGAGATTCAGCAGTAAAGTGGGAACATTTAAGCGTTCCCAGGGGTTTCTCGTGGGCCTACCACCTTCTCTTCTAACAGCTCTCGCTACCGCTGACAGGTCAGGTAATACACATCACGGTCTATGACGCAATATTTGCTCCATAAGAGGCACAGACATTTTCACCCACTTTTGGGGGAAAAAAGTGTGTCTAATGGAGCGAAAAATACGGTAATTGCTATCTATAAGAGCATAAAAATGTGATAGAGAAGCATAAAATTCCATAAAGAGCAAATCAGTTTTCATTTAGTTGCCATGATACCTTCAGAAATTATGTATTCATGACCTTTCATGAAGAATCGACAAACAGTCAAAATCATCTTTTCTCTGAACAGTATGGAAATCTGTACTATATTAACATAGCATTAAAAGGCTTCTTATAAAAGAAACAAAATTAAATTCACTTTATAAAAAACTGTACACAGCTTTTTTGAATTTAATTGAGTCTTACTATCCTTGCTTCAGCATGCTGAACCTCTGCTAACATTGGCATGCCAAAATATCACAAGGGATACGAAATGTTTGTCTTGCTTGATACCTACATCAGATGAGTGAGGAAGGAGGAATTTGATCTAAATAAGATGTAGCTTTAACTTAACTGTAATCCACTTCTTATAATGTATAGTAACTTATATAACCAATAAAAACGATTTAAAAAATGAAACCTAACATATTATGTTTAACATTATAATCCTGTCATACTTTATCGTACCTGGTCAATTTGATAGTGTTGTCCAAAGCTGCAGAGAGCATTAAGCTGTCCATTTGATTATTGAAAGATAAACCACGAATCTGCTTTGTGTGGATAGGCACATACTGGCAAGACTTCATATTGACAGCACTTATCTTCTTAACACCGCATCCTGAAAAGTATAAATTTGACTATTAGAACAAAGGGTAAAACAGAAGCATTTTGTTCTTATAAAAAATTTCACTTGAAACATTAGTTTTGGGAGCCTATTTGCCTGGTCAATGAAAGTTTTATTTTTCCAAAAAGAATGAGAGCCGCTTGAGCAGGATCATATTTCTCAGTGGCCCGTTTTTAACTCCTCCATTGCCAAATTCACCATATTAACTTGTAGCGGGGCTACATAGTAATAATATATTCGATGTGTGTGCCGAGTGCGTGTTATTTCCATTATCCTGTTTACTGTTTGTTATGTGTACGTCAGTGAATGTACACCCCGTAAGTGTAGAGGTGACAGATGAGAGAGACCGCAGCCCCAGGATGGAAAGCACCTGTTCACATTCAGTTACATCCGGCTCTTTACTATTTAAATGATCAGGAGGGAAAGTAGAGAGGAGGAAGGAGAAAGAAGGAGATCTCATTTAACAACAAACAACCACCATTTCCTGCTATTTTTCACATCGCGCTGTGTGTCCAGTTTGTTTTTCATTCCGCCGGATTCACTTCAGCTCAATCATTGGCAGAAACACCAGGGTTGGACTTCATTATCCACAATACACCGAGGAAAGACGGTGAGATTGTTCCATTTTTCCGGGAGATTCAAACACATCCACTCTTTGTTGATCAGTCATCCGTATTCAGAACAGTAATTTACCCGAACTCAAATTCACGATCATTATCATTTCAGTATTCATTAATTATTGTTATTTATGTTTGTTATACGTTACAGGGGCAAGGGAGGGTTTGTTATTGTATATATGGTGTTTTCACGTTGCTGCTTTGGTGGAGGGATATACACACATATATATATATATATACATACATACATATATATACACATACATACA
>JANRMT010062806.1:7737716-7752949 GCA_026402145.1 Polypterus bichir lapradei | reverse complement strand
AAATTTCCACTTTAATCACAAAATACACGTTTTCACTGTGTCCTTTATTTTTTTCTCAGTGGTTCAAATACAGCGATATACATTATGTTGCTGCTGTTAAGTTGCGAAAAAAAAAAAAAAAGGACAGCACAAAGATGTTATGTGAGACTTTTAAAATGCATTGTGTCATTACAATCGGGAATATGCGACGCTTGAATATAAAATCACCACGAATGCATCTGTATGTCAGCATTTTGCTTCACATCGAACCATTCACCAAACAGCAAAGCACGCACATCGATCCCCGTAGGATCTGCATAGAGGCTTTCTGTCACATGTAGATAGTAAACAGAGACTCTGACGTCACATTCCGACTTTTAGCACACTGCGCCCCCCGACTTTTTGCTGGTACTGCAACTCACGCACGCGTCGCGTTAATTTCTGAGGACCTGCTCAGAGGACGCATGAAATGAACGCTGGGGACGCGTGGCAGCCATGATGCGGGCGCGTACACGTTCTGAGCGTGAAGTATAAATGAGTCCTTACATTGACATTTTTGTCTTTGATAACTGTCTTTTTATGTAACAAAGTCATGGCAATGGGTGCTGCATTCAGCCCCTGCATTTAAAAATCTGTGCTTCAACCTTAGTAAAAAAAAAAAATGTTTTTCTATTTCTAATAGCTACATAAATGATTTAGTTTGACAGGTACACTAAATAGATGAGGTTTTCTATATTTGGAAAGGTGATAATTCCCTACTCTCATTTGTTCAATATGTAAATTGTTCAGATTACAGCTTAAACTTTTCTCTTGAATGAATCACAGCTCCATACATTTCCTTGGTACTATAGTCTATGTTAGTAATACACAGTTTTCATTAAATTCTAAAATCTACATGGATTCAGTTTTCATCCTAAATCAATTATTGACAATCTAACTGTGTCTCAGTTTTTTCATCTGTGCCATATTCACTCTAACCTTTAAGATTTTGTGCACCACTGATCTGATAAGAAAACACGGACTTGTAGTAAGGCTTTTTGCCCGGTGTATACGTATACATATGTATATGAACAAGCTCTTTATTCCAATAACGATCTTCTTGTTATACCATCTGCTAAACAGAAGAAAGAAAATGTTGGAAAAATGTTTTGAGAAGTAAATATAGGAACATATGGTCAAAGAACCCAAAACATTCTGTTTCCAGACATTTCACAGAGTCTAATCACTTCTGATCTAAAGTATAATGTTTTGTAAACTGTTCACCCACATTTAAGGGTGGATAGTGTTTGAACAAGTTGCTACTTGCTACTAGAGTGGTGTTTTAGATTTACAAACACAACACCTGCATCTATCAGGGACTTAAATGATCTTTCCTGCTTCTATTCGAATCATGATTTCCAGACAGCACTGTTGTCAGTCATGAGAACAGCATTTGCAGTCTATATGCAAATTACAATGTTTGCTATTTTTACTTTTCTGAAGTGATTATTGACATACAAGTTCATATGCAACTGTGTCTCTTTTCCTTCATCACAGTATAAGTAACTTATTTGATACTTTATAAAATTTCAGTTGCAGAGGTGAGATACCTATTTTTTTCTTCTGCTAATATACTTACCTAATTTACTATTAAACTTCTCCCTTTCTTTGATCATTTATTTTCCACGTTTAAATGTAGAAAACCCAACAAAGTATCTCAAAACTTGTGAGACACGCATTCCAGGCAGTTTATATATGTGTATGCTGCATGGTATGCTAGTAATGAAAAAGTACCGGAAAACCCCATTTTTAAAATTGTATGGTACCAGCCTTTCGGTATTTATGGTACTGAAGTAATACTTCATTTTTCTAAGAGCATGTGCACAGCTTTTCATTCTTCCTCTCTTGCAATGTGCAGGCATTATTGACTACTACAGACTTTAACATTTTATACTATATACAATGTTAATTAAAAAACAATATTAATCAGAACTATAAAGTAACAGTATTCATAATAGGTTCAGTTACCCTTACTTTGTGGTAATATTACACATTTTAATAGTAGTTACTGGTTTCCAGCTCTATTTTTATATAGAGTCATTTCCCATGCAGGACTCCACAAATTATATAAATTGAACGCAATTGTCTTATTAGTTGTGATATAAATGTGTTAAAATTTCCAATTTGACATATACTAATTTGATTTTGTTAAAGGATTTATTTCAAATTTACATTGAAGACAATTTTTTTTTTGCCAATTTCAGAATATGAAATAATTATGGTAACTAAAATCTCATGCACATATTTCAAAAAGAACTTTACACAAGTCAGCAGTTTTTGAAGACGTTACAATCTCAAAAGATGGGGAAAATCTGCATAACTGCATAAAAAAAATGGAATGTTCAGAACCATCAGCACATGTCCAAATACAGAAATTTCAGCAACATTTTCTAAATGGATTACAAGAACTGGAAAAGTATAACCTATTTTTTGATCTTAATTATCCAGAGGTTATTAGTGATGTAGCTACTACTCTAACAGCAATGCCACCCACCCAAGTCAGTGTTTAAAGAATTAAATTAATCAAATCATATGTATGAGTTTCTATGAAAGAGGATCTGGCAGAAGTAGCTCTGTTTCTAAGAATAAGATATTAGGAAATTTCAGATTTGGATTTTTGCTTTAACCCCTATTCTATAGATACAATGATCTTTCAGCAATTTGTTATGGATAAACTTCTTAATCTTGTACAAAATAAATTTTAATTTCATTTAATGCAAAATTTTGTTCAATTTACTTAAATTTTATATTCAAAAAATGGTTAATGCTGAAATGCAAGGGTGTTGTGATGTAAGATTTTGCATATAACTTGATAAATGTTTTGTATGTCTTTATTTGTAATCTAGGCAAAGCAATGTAATTTGGTGTTACTTTGGAGAGAGGAATTCGTGTTTGCCCCCCCGTTTACGACTTTTCTTTGTACTTTTACAACAGGATTTGGGGGATGTGTCTTAAACCAGTTTGATGAGTATTTCTTTGCTAAAGTCTTTCTCCCATCCCCCACACAAAGCCAGGTTAGCTTAACATATGGTCTTGGGGGCGGGGGCAGGTGTTAAGATGTTCTATTTCACCCATTGGTCTGAGGTATGGCTGTTTGGAATTGGCTTGTCTTAGAGGCATCTAAGTACCATGATGTCCTATTGGTTCGAGGGGTTGGAGAGAACATCTATAAATGTACGTGCTTAACCTCACATTCTCTCTCTTACTAACATCTGAAAGAAGCATCTCTCTAACCAACATATGATGAAGAAGCATCTCTCTTGCTAACCTGTAATGATGAAGACAACACAATGAAGAGCACAGCTCAGCAGCCATATTGAACAGACATGTGGCTGAAAGCTGAGCACCAACGATGCCTTAACTAGAGACATTTTAAATAACTACAAGTCTGTGCTACCTGAATTACACATCACCATTTTATCAGGTTGTATGGTTGCCAATATTCAAATGTACTTTGCATTTTGTTATTATTTATGAATATTATCAGTAATACATAATTTTATGTGTAACTTAACTCCTGCTTTTCTTTTTACTACATCTAATTGCCTGAGGTTATAGATATAGAAGGGAAGGTGGGGATAAGTTATATAAAATAATATCTTATAAACAGTGGTAAGTCTGTGAGATTAGGAATTCTAAGGCTGCATATTAACAATACAATAGGGGAAAGTAGAGAAATATATATATTACTCTACCAAGTTAAAACAAAGGGTTATGTACCTAAATAAGTTTATCCCTTTTAAAATAACTTGCTAAATTGCTTTGTGTTAAAAACATGTTTAACGGATTTTGTTTTAATGAAGTATAAATTTCAGTGTAATTAACTTTTTTTGATCAAAAATGGCCACCAAAGATAATAATGCAATGCAAACAATACTTAATGCCACGCCTACACTTTCACAAACCCTGCAAAAGGCTGTTTCTCTCTTGTTAGACCAAAAGACAGACACATCTGTTGCAAAATGTCTGGTCTAGAGCAGTCCTGATGAGAATGCAGGCATGACATCATACAGGTATAGCTAACTTAGTGTTCCACAAAGCATTTGCATTCATGCCTGTATTTCTATCTCAAAAAAAAAAAAAAGTTTAATCTAACGTTTCATTTTTAAATAAAATATGATTTTCAGTTTAAGAATACCTTTTTTATACAGGTATTATTAAGCTTGTGGCACAGAGTTGCACAAGGGACAAGGGGAGTTCCGGTTTCCTAGGAGAATACAGGCATTTTATTACTATTTTATTATTTTATTTAGGTACAGTCTCAAGACTTCATTTAAAACAGGAGCTGTTACTTCAGAACTCAAGCAAATGATAGGAGCTGCAAAATGGGCAATTGTCCTACTTTAGCTCGCATCTTCAGTTTAGAAGACCACCAGTGGCTCAGAATCACATCTATGGCAGATACAGTCTAAAGAAGAAAGACCTGGAGAGGGTGTGGAAGAGCAGGTCAAAGCTCAGTGTTAAATGTTATAACCATCATGCTACAAACATGTTACACCATAAGCCTGATCTCACTGAGGACAAACAATTACATTGCCCTTAGTTTACTGTTTATCAGATGCAGCAGAGCAGCTACGGAACTGTCCTTGCACCGCTGCCATTACAAACGGTGAACTGCCGGCAATCCCAATCAAAATACAGGTACATGTATTTTTCCCATATTTGTTACAACTAAATTTCGGTGCCATTAAATATTTTTATGGTTCAATGAATTTCTTTACAATGGGATTCCACCTGTATAAAAAAGTTACAATGGCATAGCTACAGCCTTTAAACACAAACTTTAACAGGTTGGGGTGCTAAAAAGCAGATGTATAATTAATGTTGGCAGTGATTCAATGCCTTTCACTTTGTATTCTTTCAATCAGCATAATAAATATAACTGCCAAATTACAAATACACAAGTCAAATTCAGTGGTACCATAAACTGAGTCAGAATCAAAGGCTTTCTGCACCAACTGCACAGCCCTGTTTACAACTCTATTTCTTAATGAGTGATTTAACTTCACTCCAAGAGATATCCAGTAATTTGGATGTTTTCTTGGATCCACACCAATTTATGCTTTTTCAATCACATTTTTCTTACAGGGTTGCTTGTATTTTTTTATCTTGATTGTGTAGGTTAGACCACTATACTGATTCACAAGTTGGGACTTTGTAGATAAGGTGCACTTAAACTACAATCAAATAAAACCCCAGACTGGTGATCTCCATTTAACTAATTAGGTTACTCTTAAAACCAACGGGCCACACTACTTATTATTAAGATGCGTCATATTAAAGGGAGTGACTACTCATGTAGTTAATGATTTTGTGTTTTATATTTGTAATTAATTTAGACCTCTTTGCAGAGATCTCTTTACACATTGACATTAAAAAAAATTTCTGTTGAACAATGTAAGAAAAAAAATGTAATCCAGTGTGATTCAATGCTGTATAAGAAATTTAAAAAATTTCCATGAGGGTGAATACTTTTGATAGGCAATATAAGTGAAGATTCTGGGTATTGCATGTACTTTGTGTGTGGGGTTTTTTTTTTTTTTTTTTTTTAAATATTTTGATTTTCTCATGGTGCATCTGTAAAGCTTAAAAGACATATAACTCATGCATGGTTACCTAAAAGATGCACAAAAACCAATTCAGCTTTCAAACAAGTGGGATACTTCAAAACACACCAGTTCACACACAGTTTTCTGCACACACAAAGTAATGTAATCACAAAAACTGCAGACCATGCCACCATTGCAATTTCCTTTTCCACTTGTGCTGTGCATAAGAATCCTAGACAGTCATTGGTAAAATATGGTAAACAAAGTTGCGTAGTAATGTAAATTCCAACTCAAAGTTTAAATACAAAAGTAAAATGTGTAACCCATTAAAAATAGCTTGCCTTAATGATAAAAGTATTAAAAAATAAAACAAGTTAAGGGGTGGGGGTTTGTTTCAAACCATTTTTTTTGTTTTTTTTTTGTAAATCTTGAGTTGTGTATGGAGTGTTATTTGATTTTAATAAATTCAAAAAACATTAAAAAAATAAAACAAATTAGTTGTAGTTGTATGTAGTGGAGGACATCTATGATGATATAACAATAACAGAAACATGGCTAAATAAAGATGGAATGAATATAACATAGAGGGATACACAGGGTCGAGAGAACAGAAAAGGAGGTGGGTTTGTTGTTCATGTTAAACAGAATTTAAATGCCTGTCCAATTAAGTTGGACGATAAGCCCCACCGTAGACATGTAGCTTTGTCTGGAAATATTAGGGAAAGTGGCCTTACTTTAGGAGTGTGTTAAGACCACCCAATGCAGACAGTTAACTTCAATGGACGTCTCTTTAGTAATATTTAAAAAAACAAGTTTACGTGGGGAAAGTGCATCAAGAACAGTAAAGGGGAATTAAAAAAAAAATACAGATGGTGAAATAGGAGATGCTCTAAACTAACATTTTTCTGACGTCTTCACATGTGAGGAAATAGATAACCTCTCAGTTGTAAAAGGGACTACCAGGGAGATACTGAGAGATTTGAAAATCGTAGAGGGAGAATCACTGCTTAGATTAAATATGCTGAAATCAAACATATCACCAGGATCAGATAATATTCACCCTTGAGTTCTGACGCATAATTTTAGGAAGTTATTGTTCACTCGGGAAATTCTGAAGGACTAGAAAAATGGCAAAAACTGCATTATCCAGTTATATAAAAAATTAGACCAGGTGGATCCAAGCAACAATAGACCACTAAGCTTAATGTGCATCACAGGAAAATGAATGGAAGGAATTAAGGATAAGACTGAGCAACACATGGCAAGAACAGGAGTTTTACTGAACAGACAACATGGGTTCAGAAGAGGTAGGTCATGTTTTACCAACACGCCAGAATTTTATGAGGAAGCAACAAAAGAATATGATCAAAATGGAGCACATGATATTATTTGTCTTGACTTTCAGAAAGCATTTCTGATATTGGAGGTTGGCAATAAAACTAAAAGAAGTTGGAGTTCAGGGTGTTTGCAGATGGGCACAAAATTGGCTCAGACTGAGTAAACAGGGTGTTAGGTGTGAGAAATCCTATCAGAACTGGCTGATGTTAAAAGTGGTATAGCACAGGGGTCAGTGCAAGGGTCGCTGCTATTTTTTGACTGATTTGGATAGGAATATAAGTAACAAGTTGGTTACGTTTGCAGATGATATCAAGCTAGGTTGAGTGGCAGATATGGAATCCGTTGAATCATTACAGAGGGAATTGGTCAGCATACAGGCTTGGACAGATTTTGGGCAAATTAAATTTAATTTCATTAAATGTAAAGTATTACATGTAAGAAGTAAAAATGTTAGGTTTGAATACACAATGGTAGGTCTGAAAATTGAAAGAACACTTTATGAGAAGGATTTAGGAGTTGTAATGGACTCAACACTATTAACTGCCAGACAGTATTCAGAAGCCATTAAGGAGGCTAACTGAATGTTAGGTTATATAGCATGATATGTGGAGAACAAGTCCAAGTTGGTTATGCTCAGACTATATAAAGCACTGGTGAAGAATCATCTGAGGTACTGTGTACAGGTTTGTTCTTCAGGCTACAAAAAGTACACAGCAGTGCTAAAAAAAGTCCAGGGAAGAGCGACTAGGCTGATTTCTGGGTTGCAGTGCGACTGTAGTAGAATTGTCATCGGGTCTTTTGTCGGTGAGGGGAGCCAGAAGAACCAGCAGCAGCCGCTATTTAACAAAATAAAGTACAGTAAAGAGATGACAGGTGCAGTGCTGAAAGAATCATAAAGTGAAGATTCCCCTTAAGACACTTAATGTTAGCACATCATTCCGATAAATATCAGATTTTTATTTTTATTTTAGATAATTCCTTCACTTACTGGCTTGCCACAGTCCTCTTCTTAAGCGGACTAGCTGTGTTAGTGATCAGTTGATGGGCAGTTTTTCATTCAACACAAGCGTGGCTGCACACTGCCTTTATGCTGCTAAAAGCCGGCAAGAGGGGAGAAGTGAGGAGAGGTATCACTATTCTTCGTATTACTAAGGTTCATTCCCCACCACCCCACCCCGATGCTCAATGTTCTCTTAAAGGATATTTTTCCAACCTTTTTAAGCCAGTAAGTCTCCTAGATTTTGGGGGGAGCTTTAGTACTTGGGGAGAAATAGGTTTTGGCTGCTACAGAGCCATTGGAACAGTTACTGAAACTTTTTTCTTTCTATTGTTTTATTATTTTGGCAGCTTTGGAATATGTACATTTTATGGGCTCTTGCCTAAAATTACTGTAAATTAATTTTTTCAGTAATTTATTGAATGTGACTTATTTTGTTCTGCCGGATTACATTTTTTTCTTGTGGATTTTGTCCTTTATCTCACCCACAAATACTGGTTCATCATTTTTCACAATAAACATTGGTGACTTTGATTTCAAGAGACTTTGTACTTTATCTGGGTTTTGGGGTACCTTGAGTGCTGTCCAGCTATGAACTACTAGCGGACACTGACTGAAGACAGTGTTTCGTGACATACAGGGCATGAATTATGAGGAAAGATTAGATAAGCTGAGTATTTTCAGTTTAAGGAAAAGAAGATTAAGAGGAGACATGATTGAAGTGTTTAAAATTATGAAAGGAATTAGTACAGTGGATTGAGACTCTTATTTTAAAATGAGTTCATCAAGAATATGAGAACACATCTGGAAACATTTTAAAAGTTTTCTTTAGACAAAGAACCATAGACATATCAAATAAACTACTAGAAAGTGTGGTAGACGGTAGGACTTTAAGGATTTTCAAAACTAGACATGGGGATTGGGGGGTTGGGGTGGAGAGAGAGTTGAGGGCCTGGTTTCCATGTAGACCTGAACTGATGCAAGTTTTAGAGCTACTGTTTAGCCTCATTAACACTAGAATCCCTGAAGCCTACGAAAAAACTCATAATCCCGGCCCACCTTAAATTCATTTGCACCTCTCCTTCAGTGACTTTTGTTTTGTAAATGTGTAGATCAGCACAAGCATAAACTAATTGTTGCAACTCCTTTTTTAGTTATGTATTCAAAAATTCCTGCCTCGCATTTCATCCTACATTTACACAGATCGCTGTAGACACGGAACACACATGAAATATATGCATTCCAAATGACAATATATTATTTACCCTATACAACTCCAGGCAACTCACACACAGATAAGGAGCCTTGGCTTGAGCTGGGAGAACTTTTTGCGGAGTTGAGCTCCGTTGTTTGGGTTTGAACAGGACAGCAGGCTGCTTGTACTGATCGACACATTTACAAAACAAAAGACTCTGATGGAGAGGTGCGAAGAATTTAAGGTGGGCCGGGATTATGAGTTTTTTCATAGGCTTCAGGGATTCTAGTGTTAATAGCGGCTCAAAGCATGCCTACAGTCATCATTTTTAGCATTTATGTTGAACTTGAAATATTATTTCAGATAAAAAAATGGGGGAAAAAAACTAAAAATAGTGTCCCAGCAACACTGCCAGACTTATTTGGTACTCCAGAAAGATTAACACGCAGAAACAAACATGGTGCTTACAAAGATTCAACTCAGAGGCCTACACACAACTCTAAATCCCATAGCCTGTCCCCTACGCCTTCACTGGTAACCTCAGGTGGGGAAAAGTTGGATACACAAACTACTGATCATTACTGAAACAAGAATGATTCTACCTATGGATGAGCTAAATCTATTTGTTCTGATATTAGGAAATTGATCACTGTGCTTAAAGGAGCCATAGCACATATTGCAGAATGCATGTCACATATAGAAACAAGAATGTCCGAGTTTGTGAATGCTCATAACGAACTTGCTCCAGACAGAATAATATTAGACTGAGAGGGATCACTGAGGATATAGATAATATGCAGATGCCACAATATTTGCAAAAATATCTGTGTGCACTCTTGCCAGAACTTGATTTGCTGGATCTGACAACAGATAGATGCCATTGACTGCCTAAACCTAAACAAATTTCTGTGAATTCACCCAGGAATGTTATATTTCGGCTGCATTTTTATCACATTAAAGACAGCAAGCAGCAAGAAGCAGTAAAACTCCTCCAGAAACTTACAGCAAGGTAACAATTTTCACAGATCTTTCACCACTGACTTTGTCTAGAAGAGGAGAATCTGTTCCCTATTCCATTAGGGCAGTCCATGACATGAGACACATGTCTAATCAAGTCGCAACTGCTACAACACTGGCAAGACTGAGCTGTATGAAGCCTCATCTGCTGTACTGATGCTTGAGACTGACAGTCGGATGCACAGTTACACTCTGCGCCCTGTGGCTCACTCACTGTCTGAACAGCAGTTAAGGGTTTAGCAGGAGGCATCTGTGTTTCAGCTATTTTATGTGCACATTAAGAAGCAGATTCTATTTGGCAAGCAATAGTCAAAACTTTAGAGTGTGTTAAGTCATCACCCTCAAAAAGAAGACTCTCACGCACCTGAGGAAGAGCACTTTTTTCAATCAGTTGGTCTCTAATCATTTCATCACAAAGGAGGCCAAATTTACAAGACTCAGCTAAACCCTTTAAATCAGCAACATACTGTGAAACAGACTCACCAGCATGTTGTGTCTGCTGATGGAACTTTAGCTATTTCGAAAGGACGCTCTGCTTTTTTTTGTAAAGTGCTCATCAAGGAGCCCAATAGCAGCTTCATATGTGTCAGCGTTGCAGAGAGTCTGGAAGATGCAGAGTCCTTCTGAGCCTATACAATGCAGGAGAATAGCATTGGCAATTGTGTCCAAACCCACAGCAAGCAGGTATGTTTGAAACAAAGACTTCCATCTGTCCTACAGGATGGCTGGTTCAACTGGCTGAGGCAAGAAAGGCAGGAGAGGTGGCAGTGAAACAAGTGGAACATTTTCAGCCATCCTCGTTCGCCAATTGTAGTGTTTTTTTAGGCTGAAGCAGAGACGCACTCAGAATAATGTTTCAAATGGTGTTTATTTTCTAATCCTGTTCAACTAAATCTCCATATAGCATTCAAAAAACCACACCCTTTCCTCAAGACGTCATACTTCCCAAAAGATCAAGACAATAGTAATCAATACCTAAACATAAAATAATTGACAAAGGAATTATTGAACAATCTTATATAACACAAAACCTGATCTGATTATTCTCCCATTCTGTTAGAGTTGGGGCAGACCTCTACTTTACCTAATAACAGGTCTTGGAGACTTAATAATTATTTACTTAATTATCCTATGACTTTTTCACAGATTAAACAGTCTCCCACAGAATTCTTTCATACCAATGATAGTTCAGCTTCAAGCAGTGCCACATAATGGTGTGCACATAAAGCATATATGAGAGGGGTTCTTATTCAGCCTGCTTCTAAAGAAAGAAAGCAGATTGAAAGAAAGTGAAATATGCTTAATTGTTTACATAATCTACAAATTCAGAATAAACAGTCCTTTTCATCTACATTGGCAAATAAAGCAGATTAGGAGACAGCTCAATGAGCTCGAAATCAATAAAAATGAATTAGCTATAAAGAAGCTTAGACTTAAATATTATGCACAAAGTGGAAGACCTAATAAAATGTTGGCTATCAAGGTTAAATCATATATGGCTAAAAGTAAAATTCCTTTTATTATTGGGAATGAAGGTAAGAAGATTGTGAACCCCCAAGCTATTGCAGACAAATTTAGATCATACTATACTAAATTATATAATTTAAATCAGGATCCCCAAATTCCACAACCCAATTCAATTCAATTATGAAGGAATTTCTCTCTGAAGTATCACTCCCAGCAGTATCAACAGAACAACTAATGAAAGTCGACACCCCTCTCTCTCAAAAAGAGTTTGAGGCAGCTATGAAATCACTTAAACATTCCAAAGCTCCAGGAGGTGATGGTTTTACTAACGTGTATTATAAGAAACCAGTAACGGCATACTGCACAATAACGTGCAGTGAATCCACTTCACTTGAGCATTCATAGTTTTCATACTCTTTCTCTGTACGTTTAGCATTCATTTGCTCAGATGTTGATGCACTTGCTGTTTCCTGAGCAGCTCTTTTCTCCACCCTAGTGGCCCGCTGTTATTCTTCTTTCTTCTGCATCTTTTTGCGTTAAAACTGATTAAGTTAGTTTTTGTGTTGCAATTACTTAGTACGTTTTCTTTAATTTTTCACTTAAGCTGGCACTTAAGTCTTCAATCAGCCTCAAGAATGATTAGAGAAGGTGGTAGGGAATGAGAATGGCGCCCATACGCATGTGCTGCACGGCCGCCCTGCTGCACGCTGGCAAGAGTTGATTCTACAATAAAATAAATAAAAATAAAAAGAGTAATAAAAATTATCACCCCAAAAGCGGATAGTAGACGTCACGTAGTATATGTGTACCAAATTTCAAGTTAATAGGTGAAACAGTTTGCGAGCTACAGGTGATTTAAAATCCTGAAATTACAAACAGCCAGCCACGGTAGCGTATTATATAAGAAGATATGTAGCTCAGCTTATACCTTACCTTCATGATAGTTTTAATTAATTTCAAATGCACAATCTCCTAAAGAAATGTTTGAAGCAATTGTGGTCACTGTCCCCAAACTGGTCAAACCAACTTCGTCTCCGGCAAATTTTCAGCCCATTTCTTTGATAAATTCTGTTGTGAAACTATATGCTAAAATTATTGCCTCAAGATGAGCTTTAATTTTGCCCTCTATAATTAATATTGATCAAGCTGGTTTTACGTATACCTGGGAGACAATATCATCATTGAAATGTCTGGTGCTTGAGTATGTTGAATTTAAATCTATCCTCACTGTTTTATTAGCTCTTGATACAGAAAAAGCATTTGATCGTGTTCATTAGCTATATTTATTTGAAGTTCTGAGTAAATTTAATCTTAAAGTACCCATTTATAAGGCTATTCTGTCATTATATTTGAAACCTTCAGCTAGAGTTTTTACAGAGGGGTTGTTGTCAGCGCCCTTTGACATTTCAAATGGCACTAAACAAGGTTGCCTTCTCTCACCTTTAATATTTGCTCTCTTTATATAGATCTATTGCTGAGCACATAGGTTCTAATCAGGGGATTCAGGGTGTTCACATTGGACCTGCAGTACATAAAATTGGACAGATGATATTCTAATAGCATTAGCAGATCCTTTTAACTCCCTGGAATCATTTCAAAAGGTTATAACAAAATTTACAGCTTGTTCTTATTATAAAATTAATGACACTAAATGTCAGGTCCTTAGTATTAGCTATCTCCGCCCCTTTACTTTCAACAATGAAAGCTAAATTTAAATACAATTAGGAAAATTCTTCAATATCATATTTGGGTTTATCATTAACAAAGTGTTCAAAGGAACTAATAAATATTAATTTTATGAATTTATCAAAGAACATTAAAGATTTTAAGCATCTTAACCCATTGTCATTATCATGGGTAGACAGAATTTTAGTAACACAAATGATTGTACTTCCAAACGTTTTATATTATTTTCACACAATTAACTTTTTGTTTCCTAGCAAAATTATAGAAACCTTCCAAAAAAGATCAATTTAAATGTATTTGGAAAGGCAGTAAGCCCAGAATAAATAGATCTGTTCTGACAAGACTCAGTCCCATGTGAGGTAACCCCAGACCTGCATGACTACCACAGAGCAGTAATACTAAATCAGCTGAGACAATGATGGTCTTTTGACAGTTCTAAACACTGGGTTCAAACAGAGCAGTACAACATATATGGATATTCAGATTTGGTAAATTTGTTTTGGCTTGTTTAACTTGGAAATAATTTATCTTCCTTTTTATTTACTTATGTTTCTTCTGCAATATTTGTTTGGAAATCTTGTCAACACAAAAATACAGAATTTTCTCTTCCTCTCAAAATGCTTTTTTAAACAAATTTTCAACATTTAATCCCAGCTTTAAATCTATGTACATGGAAGCAAAATTGACTTAACACACTGGCCTGCCTTTTTCTGGCAACAGCCTTTACTCTTTTCAGTATCTCCATGAACACTAATATTTCATATAAGGAATTTTGAAAACATTCCCAAGCAAACAGCTGCATTAACTTTCGACATCTTGAACCTAATGAAAACTCAACCTCCTTCGTGCAATGGTTTACAGATCTTTCTTCTAAAATTAAAGAAACATTTTATTCATTATTAGATGACCAAAGTTAATTTTCAAAATTCACATCTATCTTAAAATGGGAAAGAAATCTAAATCATGCTTTTTCTGACGAGCAGTGGCTGTTGGCCATGACTACATTACGGGAGAGGCCCGAGGCTTTGGAAAACATCTTGTATCACGTCCTAGTGAGCTGAATGACTTCCGGCCTGTCGCTCTGGCATCACATGTGATGAAGACCATGGAGCGGCTGCTGCTTCATCACCTGAGGCCACGGGTCCGCCACGCCCTCGACCCTCGCATACCAGGAGAAAGTGGGAGCGGAGGGTGCCATCATCTATATGCTACACCGATCCCTCTCCCACTTGGACAGAGGCAGTGGTGCTGTAAGAATTATGTTTCTGGAATCCTCTAGTGCCTTCAACACCATCCAACCTCTGCTCCTTAGGGACAAGCTGACAGAGACGGGAGTAGATTCACACCTGGTGGCATGGATCGTGGACTCTCTTACAGACAGACCTCAGTATGTGCGTCTCGGGAACTGCAGGTCTGACATTGTGGTCAGCAACACAGGAGCACCGCAGGAGACCGTACTTTCTCCTGTCCTGTTCAGCCTATATACATCAGACTTCCAATACAACTTGGAGTCCTGCCACGTGGAAAAGTTCGCTGACGACACTGCTATTGTGGGCTGCATCAGGAGTGGGCAGGAGGAGGAGTACAGGAAGCTAATCAAGGACTTTGTTAAATGGTGCGACTCAAACCACTTACACCTGAACACCAGCAAGACCAAGGAACTGGTAGTGGATTTTAGGAGGCCCAGGCCCCTCATGGACCCCATGATCATTAGAGGACGTCTCGGTACACGTACAACTCGGTTTACAGCCAAAACGTTCGCCAAACTTTTGCCTCGGTTCACAACCACACACTCTGCATACGAACAAGCCAGTTTCCCTTTCAGTTTGGACATGTTCAGTCTCTCCCTGTGCATTTCCTGTGCAGCGAGCAAGAGAGAGAGAGCACAACACACACACACACTCACTCAGGCAGCGCGAGAGAGAGAGCGCGCACACACACAGGCAGCGCGAGAGAGAGCGCGCAC
>JANRMT010062806.1:7683479-7716328 GCA_026402145.1 Polypterus bichir lapradei | reverse complement strand
TTTTTAGGAACATTGAAATATCTTCATAGTACGTGTTTAATTATTCTGTCCATCTATCTTTTCAGTGTCGCACCAGCCTCAGCAAATATACAGCGTGCAAGGCAGGAACAATATGTGAACTTGCTAGCACTGCGGCACCGTGTCCTCACATGTGCCGCAGTAACAATAATAACAATACAGATTATTTAAATGAAGTCTTATCTGTATAATATAATCAACATATTTTGCTGCATTGTATCTTAAAAATGATATTGTCATCATATGTAAATACGCGCTTTATAAAGAGGCGCAGGTTGTGTAATATTATAACTGTAGTGTAAGTTTACAGAGGGGTAGTTGTACTTAAGTACAAACAGTTCTACAAGGAGCAATTGATTGAGTGTGTTTATAGTTCTTAGGATGAAACCGTTTCTGAACTGCGAGGTCCATACAGGAAAGGCTTTGAAGCATTTTGCCATGGCTTTGGCAGCATGTGCTTGATGCTGTATACCAATAATTCTCTTTCCGATCAGCTGCTGCTCTGATTCCCCACTCAGATACAGTGATATAAATACTCCGAGTGCTGCAGTGAGAGTGATATAGAAAAAGATGATTCGCTGTGGCAACCCTTAAAGGGAGCAGCTAAAAGAAGAAAAAGAAGAAGATGGTGCAGTGAGAGTAACAATGCTAAAGCAGTTATGGTATTTGGAATACTATGGCTTTTCCCTGGGCCATTATATTGTTACAGGTAATCTATAATCAGATGCATTACACTAATAAACAATATGCGGTTAGTTTCAGTGTATTTATAAAGCTACGTCAGAAATATGGTTCTAAGAAATAAAGGGTAACCACACAGGAACAGTAGCACTGCTTTGATGCTGGGTGTCGCCAGTCTGCAAAACCAAGCGGAGAACTTGCGTACGACAAGGTATGAGGTACCGTGGAAAAGTGCGTGGCTTTACGCCAAGTGTAGGTTTTATACATCACGATTTGAACGTAGAAACATTCTTACGCAACATTTCTGTGCATACGCACCGTTTATGCATGAGGCCCCTGGTGATTTGTTTGATTTCAGCTTATTTAATTTGAGCAGCACTTCTCCCTAAACAATTTCCAAATCCCTTAGTACCTCTTTAGTTGTCGCGTTTACCTCTGGGAGGTTATCCAATTGCTCACTTGTAAACACCTCAGAAAAATGTAAGTTTAGGGCATCCACTATTTCACTGTTTGTATCTTTTAATTCCCCTTTACTATTTTTGATGCACTTCACCTCCTCCTTGACTGTTCTTTTACTACTAAAATACTGAAAGAATCTCTTAGGGTCTTCTTTCACCTTATCTGCTATATTCCTCTCCAACTGTCTTTTAGCCTCCCTGATATCCTTCTTAATGGTTGCCCTCATGCTCTCAAACTCTCTACGATTCACTTTGCAGTCATTAGTCTTATATGCCTTAAAAAGCAGTTTTTTCCTTTGCAACTACTTTTTTAAATCTTTATTAATCCACCATGGAGCTTTTTTTTAGTTTCCTATTAATTCCAAATTTACGTATGTATCTGTCCTGCATTACATGTAAAACATTTTTAAACCTGTTCCACTGCTCCTCAACTGTCTCCACACTTAAAAGCTTATCCCAGTGTATCCTACTTAGACTTTGTTGCATCTGGTCAAAATTAGCCCTACCAAAGTTCAACTTAACAACTTTAGTCTTTGCATCTGCACTCTTACAGAATACTGAGAATTGTACAAAATACTGAGAATATACTGAAAATAGCAAATGATAGACCTCATTTAAGGGGCCTTGACTTAGATTAGACTGTTCTAAAGAATTACATATGATAAACTATATTAAAACAAGGAAATATAGTTTTAAAAGATAATAAGTTTGCATATCTAAATTTACCTTAAAAACCACAATGAATGAAACACTGCAGGCATAAAAAAACAACCTCTGTAACATATGATTATCTTTTCCGCCAGTTCAATAGTAAGGCAAACATTAGATTTAAGCATTTTTTGACACACTAAACAGGCTTGAGAATTTAGTTGGACTGCTATGTTATATGGGTTGGAGAAGGTGGCACTGACCAGAAAGCAGGAGACAGAACTGGAGGTGGCAGAGTTAAAGATGCGAAGATTTGCATTAGGTGTGACGAGGATGGATATTAGAGGGTCAGCTCAAGTTGGACGGTTGGGAGACAAAGTCAGAGAAGCGAGATTGGGTTGGTTTGGACATGTGCAGAGGAGAGATGCTGGGTATATTGGGGGAAGGATGCTAAGGATAGAGCTGCCAGGGAAGAGGAAAAGAGAAAGGCCTAAGTGAAGGTTTATGGATATGGTGAGAGAGGACATGCAGGTGATGGGTGTAATAGAACAAGATGCAGAGTACAGAAAGATATGGAAGAAGATGATCCGCTGTGGCAACCCCTAACAGGAACAGCCGAAAGAAGAAGTAGTCAGTCACTGCTCTTAGCTAGTGTATACATATTACTGTACTTTGTACAAGTGACAATACAAGTACTACTTCATAATTCCATTCACATAATTATTGGGCCTGCTTATGCAAATTTAGGCTCCAGGGGAGTTGGGCTATGCGGTATACCAGTACTGAGAAGGTACCAAAAAACTATTTTTAAAATGGTACAATTTAAGCATTTCGGTATAGGGTGGTCCAGATCTAATTATGCAGATCCAGATCGTCTGGATGACTTTGATTTATGCGGGGACGATTCCAGTTCGGCGCGAAGACGATTCTTCATGTCATCAGTTCACACAGTTCTCGATAGTCTGGGATTTTTTAGGTGATTTTCTATGTAATAAACTTAAGGTACAGCGTAATGAAAATTGCATAATTAGATTTGGACCACCCTGTATATATAGAACCAGAAGCAAACATTAGTTTTTAAAATACCCTGTGCGCAGCTCTTGTTTCTTCCCCTCTCTGTGGCACTGAAGACTCCATGACAGCCAAACCCCAACCCCCTTCCTTCTTGAATCAATATGATGGAGATAGCCCAGGGGACCTTAACTTTAATAAACTTAACCCCAGTGCTCTTTGAAGAGCAATAAACTCCACAGGGGACAAACCCCCACTCCCATGCTTTGACCTGCTGAACACTCCACAGTGAAGAAACATGCTTCTTTGAAAAGGAGACTCCACAGGAATCCATCTGATACCAACGCCCCCCAACCCATCTCCCCTCTAATTCAGTTCAATGTATTGGCGCACTGCACTAGGAAAGCTGGAGTGAGACTTAGGGATGGTGTTACCGGTTATTTGCTTCTGTATCATTTTGGAACCTGAAACACTGGTATCGATACTGAAATCAAAATTTTAGTACCGATCCAGTACTACAGGGGAGCCAAGGCCTACCCCTGCTAAATAAGAGAAAAGGAATAATAATAAAATCCTTTATAGCATTAACTTTTTTTTCTTTCTTTATTTATATTTGAGTCTGAAGAAAGTACTGCTTCATTCCTGTCCATAGTTAGATATACTGCCCCAAAGTTGACCATTTAGAAACATAAGAATGCAAAGAGTTTGACAAAGAAGAGGGGACCCATACAGTCCATCAAGCTTGTTTGGTTAGTGAATATCTAAATTATCCTAATATCTCATTCTGATATTTTCTTAAAGTTAAGGTTTCCAATTCAGCACCACAGCTTTGTAGTTTGTTCCAGATTATTGTGGCTCATTAAATGAAGAATTGCTTACTGGCTGAATAAGCAACTCATTGTTTAATTGAGAAAAACAAATCTTCTAAAAACTTTGATTCTACAAATACCAAGACAAAATGGAACGTTTTTAGTTAAGTGGCTTTGAAGTTTAGTGTGGCTTAATGTACTTTAAAATCAACAGTAATTTAACTTTCAAAGAGCACATTTTTTACACTTTGTTATACCATCTTTCTCCAGTTTATAAATTATCTAAATTTAGAGTTCAAGTTACAGGGTAGAAGTTTAAGTTCAACTATACAGGAAAACTAGTCTTTTCCTTTTAATTAGTTAGACTTAACTGTTTCAATGCTGGTGTAATAAATCACTTTTCTACTCTAACCAATATATTTTGTATGCCAAACTCCTAATAACATTTCATAATTATGGTATTTTTGTTTATCTTTGCCTCATTTCAGCACTGGTCTTGCCAGAGAATACTACAAGGTCTGTGCAAAAATAAAGCAAACCTCTTAAATAAGGCATCAACGTGCAAATATAGCAGATTCACAATAGTGTTGGTTTATGGTCGACAACCTTGACCTTTAAAATCTCTACTGGCTCAAACCACCACATTAATTATTCACTAAGGAAATGCAGTAGAGTGAACAGTTCAACTGTAACTTATGCAATTTTTTACAAGATGAAATATGAAGAAGCTTGAAGAGCAACATATTTTCATTAAATTCTTGATGAAATTGCCTGTTCGTGAAGTTGCTGAAGATGTAGGCGTCAGTAAAAGTTCGTGTCACACAATTCTGACTGAAACTGAAGATGCATAGTGTTGCTGCAAAATTTGTACTGACTCCTTTTACAGATAAACAAGAAGGGATCTGTGTCACTGTTAGTCAGGAGTGGTTAGATCATTCAAATTATGATGAAAACTTTCCAAAACATGTCAAAACAGGTGAAGAAAGGTGGGTGTACTGCCCTTGCAGACATTTTTTGTTCCCAAAGTTAAAATCCACCCTGAAAGGTTGCCAATTTCTAGTGATAGAAAATACGCCAAGGGACCTATGTGACATTCCACAAAATGAGTTCCAGAATGCATTTTAGAAATGGAAAAACTGTTTGAAGCATTGCATAAATAGAGGAGGAGAATACTTTGAAAGAGACAAGTCTGACTAAGTGGTAAGAATAAAATAATTGTGTTTCTTTTTGGACAGACCTCATATTTGTGTACAAGATTGGAATACAGCACTTACTCAATTTTAAGTTTCTTTCTTTCTTTCTTTTTTTTTTTTTTAAACTTTCCTTCAATAATTTACACCATTTTAAAGGAAAGATTTCAAAAGTCAAGATGTTGGCAATAACCAAGGCTTAATGTCAGTACCAAGAAAAGGGCTGCACTGGCTGCAACTTCAATGATGTTTTTCCAAAATAGCACAAATATGGACAAAACTCCTGCCAGCTTGGAGTGTACTGTGGTAAATGACATAAAAAGCATGCAGATTCATCCCTATGCAGATATAGCAACAAGTAATCACAAAAAAGTCACATTATACCTTTTCATTTTTTCCTGATCACTGGTGTCAAGGGCCTTCAGGGAACGAGCATACAGAAGCACAACATCTGAACGTTTTGCCTTCTTATTGCACTGCAAGGACAGAAACAAGCACACGCTTATTTTATACAGTAATTAATGACAAAACATTTTATAAAACTAATCAAGAACCACCAAGAGTTTCAAAACAAAAGCCCAAAAACACACATCTTAATCAGTCTTTCAAAAAAATTACAATTCGGGTTAGACCAATATTTAATATTATCTAACTATCAGATATTTTGTTTTCATATGGAGAGTTGTGTTTTATATCGAGGTAATCAGAATGTAGGCTTCATTTTTACTAAGCACCCATGGGATGACCTTCAATATGCCTTTAGACAGATTAAAAATTCTGGTGAGAAAAAAATGATTCTTGTGGTGGTCTAGGGATGGTGTCTCCTCCCAAAAAGCTACAGTTCTTATTTGGTATTAATGTGATTTTAAACCAAAAGAAAATGGTGATGATGCTTGTCCCTGTACTGATCTTTGTCAATGGTGCAAAAAAAGTATTGAGAAAAATCAATACAGTACAACAAATGTACTATCACATCTCAGAACTACACATATCATACACCGTATGCCTAATGAATATCAGCAAATCTCATTGTAGAGAATAAACCTTTCTGCCAAACAGACATACTTATTTTAAAAAAGCAGCAAAAAATACATCAGATAGTGTCAGATGGAACGTTTGCACCAATGCTGTTGAAGGTTTTTTTTTCTCATGGTATGCTCATGTTAGACACAGTAGAAAAACCATCATTCAAAAATGTGAACCATGCATTGAACACCCAGTATGATAGGCACAGTTGAAAATACTTTTGTAAAGCAGACAAAAAAAATTAGCAGCCAGCAAAGGAAAAAAAGTCAAGCTTAAAAGGAGTACTGTACTTTAGTAATAAAGTAATAGAAAATTATATATTAGGTGGAAACCTTACTTAAATTACTTGTTCCAAAAATAAGGTTAATTTGGCATAACATTTTATAGATATAGATATATACCAGCTTTAACCTGCTTTAATAGCTGTAACCACCTTTGCAATGCAAGGATGCACAATTTTTGGAATGAGGCACTTGGTAGTACTTCAAAGAATGGTTTACAGTTCTTGGTTAAAATAAACCATAACTAGCCATCTAAAATACATTCTGGTTTCACCCTAATCCAATAGGACCTCTTAACTTGGAACACATTAAACTGTGTATTATTAAAACTGTAAGAGCCTCTCTTAGAATATCTAATGTTAGAATTGTTTGATTTCAATAACAGAATATCAGTTTCTTATAGTTACTTAAGACTATGGAATAGTCTTTTACCCCCTGCAAGTTGATATAAAATAGAACTTTCTTAGCTATCTGTATACACAGTGTTAATTAAGCCAATATTAGTTATTAAATAGTCTTATTGCTAGCATGGACTGTTAGATAATTATGCCAATAGTAGACTGGCATACATT
Organism: Polypterus bichir lapradei; assembly: GCA_026402145.1. Taxonomy (NCBI): domain Eukaryota; kingdom Metazoa; phylum Chordata; class Cladistia; order Polypteriformes; family Polypteridae; genus Polypterus; species Polypterus bichir. Next base: position 7,709,634 of record JANRMT010062806.1, on the reverse strand, counting down.
TTTCTGACCATTTTGATATGAACATTTGAAAGTATGACTGCATGACCAAACCTAAGTGAAACATGAAAGATGACAAGTAAGCCTTAAAAAGAACTTCCTTTAAACAAGAACATTTCTTTAACATCAGTTTTTTAACTATTTTTCTGTAAATTATTTTGCTTTGAAATTTTACTAAAACTTTTAAAAGATATTTGGTTTGTGGAATTATTTGAAAATGTGTCACACTAGTGCCAAAACTGTCCTATGAAGCATACATAAAGCCACAAAACTTTGGCAACTGGGTATAAATGCAGCTTCAGAAACAATACCATTATATTCAGAATTCTGACAGTGTGGATCAGCATTTACAGTCTAAGTAACTGGATGCATTTTGTGCAACTGGCACTAATACCCTGCCCTACCCTACCCCACCAATGCTTAGCTGAAACTGCTTTGTTTTCACCAGAATGCAAAAGCAAGTTGGTCTTTACTAAAACTTTTTTTTTTTTAGTAAAAAAGCTACACACACAGGATTAAACAGAGGAAATACAGTGTACAATTCATATTATAAAAAAAGGAATACTTTTTAAACCGAGTTTGCAAATTTGACATTTAACAGTAAACATATTATGCAAAAAAAAAAATATTAAAAAAAAAAATTCAATGTCTTTGATTAATCTCTGCGCCCAAAAAATAAAAAAAAAAAAAAAAAAAAAAAAAAAAAAAAAGAAAACCATCCTGACCTGCGGACACTTTCCACCTTGACCCCGAAGCCAACGGTCAATGCAATTGAAGCCAAAAAGATGTCCACAACGTAGAGCTGAGAGCCGGTGGTCACCTGCATTTGTCCATGGTTCAAAACATATCGTACAGGTGTCTCCCTCTTCCTCTTCAAGATCATTAGTAGAAGATGCAATAGTGCTTGGTTCAGGTAATTTTTTTGAAGGAGACTTTGCCTGTAAACACACAATTTATATAAAAAAAAAAAAAAAATCTCTTACAGTGACGCAAAAACATGAAAGTCTTATTTGAAAATTGACTAATGGCTGTTGTGGCAAAGACCTCTACACTTTCTAACATAAACATACCGTTTTACAATTACTTTTCAGCCAAGTGCATTAACAGCCTTCTTTATCCTTTAACATGCTAAAATCCCTTTATATTTTGTAGTTATAAATTCTGCCACATACTGTTCATATTATGCCATTTCTTGCAAACTTGACAGGCATGTGTCACATCCCTTGACATGTTCCTTCATTCAAGGTAAAACCTCCAAGATACTTTAAACTAACAGGATAGTAGTCAATTTTTGAAACCCACACCTTTTGGTTTTATGCTCATGTGCATAATTTATCAAAAAAGCATTCATAAAGTGTGAAAAATTAACAAAATGGCAATTATTTTGAGATACAGAATTCTGCTTTTTGTATAAAATGTTTGAAAATGTTAAACAAATAAACTTAAGACATACGGTATAAAGACATAAAAGGTGGTAACAATGAGTTGTAGGAATAAAACAAATTTAGGCAAGGGTCAGATTACAGTCTCAAACAGCAATTCTGCCAATACAAATGAGCACATAAATAATGAGCCTATAAACAGGGTGTACATGCTTATAAGCTTTTCTAAGTTTACGTGAATAGAGGTGTGGTAAATTCCCATGATCCCTCAAATATCTGTGCAATGACAAAGAGTTGACCAACTAGCTAGCTAGCTACTTTATTAATCCCCAAGGGGAAATTCACATACACCAGAAGCAGCATACTGATAAAAACAATATTAATTAAAGAGTAATAAAAATGCAGTGCAAGTTAAAAAATGCAAGGTGGAGAGTGCGAGGCAAGTGTAACAGTCTATAATTTTGTATAATATTTCCCCCAGGTAGAATTGAAGAGTCGCATAATGTGGGAGAGGAATGACCTCCTCAGTCTGTCAGTGGATTAGGACAGTGACAGCAGACTGTTGCTGAAGCTGCTCCTCTGTCTGGAGATGATCCTGTTCAGTGGATTCTCCATGATTGACAGGAGCTTGCTCAGTGCTCGTCGCTCTGCCACAGATGTCAAACTGTCCAGCTCCGTGCCTACAATACAGCCTGCCTTCCTCACCAGTTTGTCCAGGTGTGAGGCGGTCCCTCTTCTTTATGCTGCCTCCCCAGCACACCACTGCATAGAAGAGGGCACTCGCCACAACCGTCTGATAGAACATCTGCAGCATCTTATTGCAGATGTTGAAGTACGCCAGCCTTCTAAGGAAGTATAGTCGGCTCTGTCCTCTCTTACACAGAGTATCAATATTGGCAGTCCAGTCCAATTTATCATCCAGCTGTACTCCCAGGTATTTATAGATCTGCACCCTCTGCACACAGTCATCTCTGATGATCAGGGTTCCACGGCCTCCTAAAATCCACCACCAGCCAAGTCCTTGATTAGGTTCCTATACTCCTCCTCCTGCCCACTCCTGATGCAGCCCACGATAGCAGTGTCGTCAGCGAACTTTTGCACATGGCAAGACTCCGAGTTGTATTGGAAGTCTGATGTATATAGGCTGAACAGGACCGGAGAAAGCACAGTCCCCTACGGTGCTCCTGGGCTGCTGACCACAATGTCAGACCTGCAGTTCCCGAGACACACATTCTGAGGTTGGTCTGTAAGATAGTCCACGATCCATGCCACCAGGTATGAATCTACTCCCATCTCTGTCAGCTTGTCACTAAGGAACCGAGGTTGGATGGTGTTGAAGGCACTAGAGAAGTCCAGAAACATAATTCTTACAACACCACTGCCTCTGTCCAAGTGCGAGAGGGATCGGCGTAACATATAGATGATGGCATCCTCCGCTCCCACTTTCGCCTAGTATGCGAACTGCAGAGGGTTGAGGGCGTGACGGACCTGTGGCCTCAGGTGGTGAAGCAGTAGCCGCTCCACGGTCTTCATCACATGACGTCACAGCGACAGGCCGGAAGTCATTCAGCTCACCAGGACGTGATACCTTTGGGACTGGGGCGATGCAAGATGTTTTACAAAGCCTCGGGACTATCCCCTTTCCAGGCTCAGGTTGAAGATGTGCTGTAGAGGACTCCCCAGCTCCAATGCACAGGCCTTCAGCAGTCGTGGCGATAATCCATCTGGGTCCACTGCTTTGCTGGCACAAAGTCTCCTCAGCTCTCTGCTTACCTGGGCTGCTGTAATTGTGGGTGGAAGAAACTCTCTCCTATGCTGGTATCAGCAGAAGGATGGATGGATGCAGTACTCTGAGGAGAGAGTGGGTTAGGGTGGTCAAACCTGTTAAAGAAGTTGTTCATCAGGTTTGCTCTCTCCATGTCTCTCTCGATGGTGGCACCCCACTTTGAGCTGCAGCCAGTGATGATCTTCATCCCATCCCACATTTCCTTCATGCTGTTATTCTGCATCTTTTGCTCCAGCTTTCTCTTATACTGCTCCTTCGCCGCCCTGAGCTGGACTCGGAGTTCCTTCTGCACACGCTTGAGCTCATGCTGATCACCGCCTTTAAAAGCCCTTTTTTTTCTGGTTCAAAAGGCCCTTGATGTCACTTGTAATCCATGGCTTGTTGTTAGCATAGCAGCGTACTGTTCTTACTGGAACTACAATGTCCATACAGAAGTTGATGTAGTCAGTAGTGCAGTCAACAACCTCCTCAATGTTCTCACTATGTGACCCCTGCAGGATATCCCAGTCCGTAGTTCCAAAGCAGTCTCTCAGAGCCTGCTCTGCCTCAGGGGACCACTTCCTGAATTAGCGTGTGGTTGTAGGTAGCTCCCTCACTCTTGGTTTGTAGTGAGGCTGAAGCAGAACCAGGTTATGATCTGCTTTCCCAACCACAGGCAGCGGGGTGGTGCTGTATGCGTCTTTAACGTTTGCACACAGTAGGTCAATAGTCCTATTTCCCTGGGTTTTACCATCCACATACTGGGAGAAGGCAGGTAATGCTTTGTCCAGCGTCACATGGTTAAAGTCTCCAGAGATTAGCAACAGCGGAGTGGATGATGTCACCCGCTACCGTCACGTCCGCACGAGGAGGGATGTAAACAATAACAACAATGACGTGTCCAAACTCTCTGGGCAAGTAATAGGGATGCAGACTTACAGCCAACAGTTCAATGTCCCTGCAGCATGTGGAGATTCTGACATTTACATGTCCAGGGTTGCACCACCTTGTATTCACATAGACAGCAAGTCCTCCTCCTTTCCGCAGGTATTTTCGTCTCTGTCTGCTCTAACTCTGCTAAACCCAGGTAGCTCCACGTTAGCATCTGGGATGACGGTCGTTAGCCACGTTTCGCAAAAACACAACAAACTGCATTCTCTGTAGGTTAGTCATTTTTCACCAGTGCAACCAGTTCGTCGATCTTATTTGGTAGTGAGTTCACATTTCCCAGGATCACAGAAGGCACCGAAGACTTGTATCGCTACTTGCTCGCTTGATCCACTTATATTTAAGGTTGAACTCGTCTCAAGTTACAGTTGCCAGAATTGGCTTTACCAGAGAGGCGGAGTAGTATAATCACCTCAATAATAGAGAGAAAACTTCTAGCTCACATTTTTAAAATGGAGTCCACCATGTCACTTTGCCATTAACAAGGCACTGTTGCTGCCATCCATGAAGAGGTGTTGTAGCCAAAACTCTCACAAAATACTAATTACTCCAAGCATTTCAAGAAATAACTCATCCAGCTCTGCAGCCTTGGTATTTCTGAGGTTTGTAACTAAAGCTGCAACTTCTGTTACCAAGGTGGAGCAATCCCAGTCAATCCTCCTGGAACTGCCTCCTAAAAGGAATGTGTATCTACTAAATTCAAAGTTCCACAAGATGCTCCTTAGAACTTCATCCGAGGTCAACATATCTACAGGTTTGTTAAAGACATCTGGGTAGCATTACACTTATTATTCCCAAGTGGTCACATGGTTTATCAGAAACACTTCACATGCTCTCTGACAGTTATTCTCCTCAATTTTACAAAATTCCTTCTACACCTGAGGCTTTGCATCAGCCATCGACGTAGCTGATGCTTTTTGGCCTACCACTATCACTTACTAAAATGTGGGGACCATCCACTAACAATGCATTAAAAGGATCCTTTCTTCAGCTTGACAGTTGCCTTACTGCTAGTGCTCTCCACACATTCCATAAAAAAACAAATAATACACTTTTGGCCACACCTCCTAGCAGATGCCACTGAGGTCTTGAAACTATTTTATTAAGATTCCGTTACCCAGACAGCTTCCAAGATGCAGAAGAAGCTGTTTCAAGGGTGAAAAATGAACCCACTCTGAACACAGACACCCCAAGTGGCTCACAATTCAATGCTAGGAATGTGGGAATAACTTCACATCTTCTGTGGACTTCTCCTTTGGAGCAATTCCAAGCTCTGTAATGGACTTGGGCTTGCAACACAACAAGAGCTGGTCCCTACCTTGTTCAATTCTGCTGGTATAGCAACCAGTATTAAAAATATAAAGATAGGCAGAGAAAGAAATTCATGCAATAGTGGTAGGACTTTGTGAAACACTACAGTATAATACTACTGGCTAATTCTCTTGTTATGAAATGGCAACAATCATAAATGCTACTAAAATTGAAAGTAAAATTATATATTATTCTAATGTATTTTCAAAATACCCAATAAGGAGGAACAATAAAAATACTCTTGAATGTTAGCGATGAGGGAATAGGGCTTTACCATTTTATTTAGTGAACTGGCTAAGTAGCAGGTATATCTACCAAATTCTGTCAGTACATATTAACTGCAGGAAGGTGAACAGAAGAGCACCACAGATGAAATGACAGTGTAGAGGTGGTCTGAGTTAGAAGAATGATCACTCCCCATTAACATAACCAAATGTAAAAACAAAAAAAAAAAAATACTAAAGAAATTGTACTGCCCAATTCAATATGAACTTTAATCTGAAAAGTATTTATAAATATGCAGTTATTGATCAAACTGCAAGAATAATAAATAAACAAACCTCCACATCCTGTGGCATTATTGCCTCCTCTTCCCTATCCACAGCTTCTGAGTGAACATTACTTTCTGCTGGCAAAGCACCATCTGAAAAACACAAAATTAGGTTCAGATAATATCAAATACAACCAGACGAATAAGCAAACATTTCTGGACAATAGCAGCTTACCAGACAGAATAATTAGCTCTAAGGATTTCAAAGATGCCTATCAGGGTAGGAAATAATTTTGATTTTTAAGAGGCAATTTTTGGCACCACTGACTTAAACCCAGCTGTATTTTATAAACAAATAGTAGTATTTTACACTATTAGAATAGTTCTATCTTTTGTCAGAAGAGTGAAATTGACAATTTGGTCACATCAACAGCAAAAACCAAATTAAGCCATTTATAGATTCAATTTCCTTTCAATTCATGTAGTGAAAAGTCAAGCAAAATGACACCTTTAAAAACTGTCAAAACAATAAGCAACATATCTATATTATCTCAAGAAAACATGTTTCAGAGAAGTCAGTGGAACTTAAATTGTTTCAGAGCAAGGATGATACAGCAAACCACTTATGGTCAACACTCATCGGTTAGCATAATTCTATATTACAATTGCCACTTTTATTTTTACTAAGGTATTTGCGAAAAATAGTAAAATTGTAAACCAGTGTTGCTGGATTTGTGTTTCATAGCCACAGATTTTGGACATGAATACAGAATAACAGCAGACAGTCTTAATTGTCAGTCCTTAGCATTTTTCCTGTTCTGTCTCTTTCTAAATATTTTATTAAAACAGACTTCATATACAGTAATCCCTCGCTATATCGCGCTTCGACTTTCGTGGCTTCACTCTATCGCGGATTTTATATGAAAGCATAACTAAATATATAACGCGGATTTTTCGCTGCTTCGCGGGTTCTGCGGACAATGTGTCTTTTTACTTCCTGTATATGCTTCCTCAGTTGGTTTGCCCAGTTGATTTCATACAAGGGACGCTATTGGCGGATGGCTGAGAAGCTAACCAATCAGAGCACGCAGTTAAGTTCTCCTGACTGAGAAGCTAACCAATCAGTTGAGCTCCTGCGTGCTGAATGCAGTGTTAACCAGGAAGTCTCATCTCGCTCATTCAGCATCAACGTGTTTCGCTGTGTAAAGAGTTGTGCTCTTTAGTGTTTATCTTTGTGCATAGTCAAGCCGTTCATTATGGCTCCAAAACAATCTGCTACTGCTTCAGGGGCCGTGCCCAAGCGCAAGAAGAAGATGTTAACGATTGCCGAAAAGGTAAACAATTTGGATTTGTTGAAGGCTACGATTCTTTTTATTTAAAAAATAGGAAAGGAATATAAGATCTACGGCTGCAGTGTCCTTTTAACCAGGGTGCAAAACGAGTTGTAAGTGGATGTAATAAGACAGTAGTCTGGATGGAATCTGCTTTAGGGATTTGGATTGAAGACTGCCAGAAGAAGAACAACGGCAGTGCTACACAATCGCCTGAAGTGGCTCCTTTACAAGGGCTGTAACGCTCTCCTTTGTTGTGCAGTAAAATTAAACTCATTGTTATCGGACAAGTCATCGTGTCATTGTTGGTGAGTAACCATAATTAATTTTCTTCTTACAGTGCTTAGTACATGTACGTACGTTTAGTGTCACTGTACACACATTTACTGTATACTATTTTCTTGCATTGTACATATTTATTGCTGGTGGCCTGTCCATCGTAATGGCTGTAACATATGTGATATCGGAGACACTCAATATCTTTAAAATAATATTTAGGTTTTACTGTATATAAACAGTGTGTTTATATACATAATTTCAATGAATCTTACCTAATATCTAAGAGAATATAAAGGGATTATGCTGTATAACTCTGCGGGGAATATTTATAAACAGTGCGGGAGAGTTTATAAGGGCTTAAAATATATAAAAATAACCATACAAACATATGGTTTCTACTTCGCGGATTTTCACCTATCGCGGGGGGGTCTGGAACACAACTCCCGCGATCGAGGAGGGATTACTGTACATTCACATACAGTCAGCATACAGTTATAAATGTGGCTGCAGGTTTTTGTTCCATGACCAGTGACTTATTTCAACTCTAACTGATTCTCTTTGTTTGATTAAAACCTGGATAACATATTGTACAGAAATGCTTGCGACATTCTAATAAAATCCATCAATTTTTATAATTTGTCAATTGATCCCAAACTATACAGCCTGCAAAATAACAGCTTGTGTGATCAAGGTAATGTTCAATTAAAAGATTAAAATCAGGCACAGGGGGCCCCCGCCTCCACCCCACACTCAAACTGAGAACCTCCGAGTTAGATGTTGAGCTGATGACTTCTTTGGCAGGTGGTAAGCAATACAAGAAAAAAATAAAACAGTGAGTACAGCTGTTTAAGAGTAAATGAGGCAACTAAGGATTGGGAATCTTTAACAGGCACATTAGCTAAAATGAAGCACAAAAATGTTGCTTGATCCAATATTGCCTCATCAGAAATAACTGGCTTTGAACTAAGAATTTGGGCCACTGTGGCCCTACATAACCAAACTTCATTCATTAATGAATGATTCATTATTCATTAATTAAAAATTATCTCCTGTTCATTAATCACTGAGAATCTTGCTCACATATCCACACATAGCAAAGTTAATAAAAAATACAGTCACCAACCGTCCATAAAAAAGTTGGATAGTGTATTTTATAGTCGTAGGGAACAACTAATAGGTTATAATCTACAGTTGTGCTTGAAAGTTTGTGAACCCTCTAGAATTTTCTATATTTCTGCATAAATATGACCTAAAACATCATCAGATTTTCACTCAAGTCCTAAAAGTAGATAAGGAGAAACCAGTTAAACAAATTTAACAAAAATATTATACTTGGTCATTTATTTATTGAGGAAAATGATCGAATATTACAAAACTGTGAGTGGCAAAAAGTATGTGAACCTCTAGGATTACCAGTTAGTTTGAAGGTGAAATTCGAGTCAGGTGTTTTCAATCAATGGGATGACAATCACACTGCATGAAAAGAGCTGTATCCGGGCAAATATGGTATGGGAAATCTCCGCTAAACTCTACATCTGCCAGATGTATGAGGTAGAGTGCTTGGAAAGGTAGCATGCAAAAGGAAATTTTGTGAAACAACCAGATACCTTACGTATGTGGATGTATACAGGAATCGGTGGAAGTTTCAAAGAATCCTCACAGCTAGCAATGAGGTGTGATGGCTGTGAGGTTTAAGAGCCTTTCATATGTTAATGACTATCAAGTAGAGGTGTTGTCTTTGTTATCATAGCCGGGTGGGGGGATTAGCAGCAGGCTGCATACTGCTCTTCCCGAAGAGGCTATCCAGCGTCTTGATGCGCCTGAGCGCAAGTTCGGCGAGCAAAGACCGCAGGAAGAGTCAAGCCATGCGCTTAAAAGAGTCAAGAGGGCGCATAACGTGGGCATTGCGGTAAGTTGTTAGCCGACAATATAGTAGAAAATTATACCTCGCCAAGTTAGCTTAAGTTAGCGCTTGGCTACACATCTACTTTTCCTCCTTGCGTCTAGCTTATTTAAAAGTTTGTCACGTCCGAATTATACAATGTTGTTTGAAAATTCTTTGTTTCCCATGCATGTATGCGTGTATCTACTAAAGCGTTTTTAATTCAATGTTACAGGAAGCTGTAAGGCGCCTCCATAATTTGGAAAACAGCCCGCATAAATATGATCCACAAACTGGGTAAGCAGTGTTTTTTTTTTATATGCTATGTATGGGGTTTTATGCAATCATTTTAAATGTAATTAATGACACTACTCTCTTTCCACACAGAATAAGTTCACCTCTTAACCAGGCAGTAATGACATATCTGCTGGAGGAATTGAAGACGACTTTTGCAGATGCAGACCCTGAGTGTATAAAGGGTAATTTATACACTTAATATTTGTATATAAAGGGGAATTGTTATTATAATTATGTTCATGTCCCCTTTATTGTTGTCCCTCTAATAATTTGAATTGGTTTTGTCACTTATATGAATTATTTTTTTATTCAGCATGCTGCAGGACTTACTATGAGACATTGCGGAGGAAATACTCTTTGTCTCAGCCAGGAAAGTCCCAGCTAAGAGACTCCATTAAGATAGGGGCTAAAAACCGACAAAGGAAAAGACAAGTGTACAAAAATATTATATATATATATATATATATATATATATAGTTTGGTACATCTCTGGGTGTTTTTAGGGGTTAACATATGGTGTGTTTTGCAGTTGCTGGAGTCCAGGTCTAGAGTCATCCAAACAGATGCAGAGAGAGAACTGTGGCAGACTGCAATTCTGGAACTGATGTCCGATGAAGAGGATGCCATCGTTGATGGAAGACCGGTGTGGGTTGTGAGGTCTCCACCTCACAGGAGCCCACAATTGTCTGAGCTTTGCCAGCAGCTTCAGTCCAGATTGAAAGGCGGATATACGCTATGCTCTTACACACCGTCAGTGTATAAGAGCTGATGGAATCGGGCCAGAAGAAGATTCATTTTTGGAACTTTAATAAGCACTGGTGCATGTGTTTGTTTCAGTTTGTTTCATTGCTCTTAATTTACTTGCACCGTCATATTTGCACATTTTTTTCTCCATATTTTCAGTTTTTTCTTATTTTTACGTTGTATATTTATTAGTGTTTGGGTTTATTTTAATAAAAACATTTCTGAATCAATTTTATTCTCATTTTTTAAATGGTGCGCGGCCCGTCTACTACCGTGGGGGGGTCGGGGTGGGGAGTGTATATTGTCCGTCTACATACCTGCCCAATAACCAATCAAGTCACTAAGCTATGAGGGCTTGGGTTGGACTAAATAAAAAGTGTGACCAATGGAAGTGTTTTTTTTTTTTTTTTTTTTTTAAATCAACCAATCAATGTTGAGATAAGAGACCAATGTAGAACAGCAGAGTTGTGCAGAGGTGTAAAATGCAAATGGCTCTTGAGGTGTGAATGTCTCCTTGCAAGAGCCTTGAGTGGATTATTTGCCATGGCAACAAATGGCTGTACCATGGAAGAATCCCTCAGCAAGATACATCCGAATTGGTATCAATCCGGAAGTATCCTAGGTTGGTGGAATTTGATGTATACGCTCAGTGGTACTTGTAGATACTTCCGAAAATCAGTGGTGTATACAGGAGTTTCCTAGTACAGATACACCTCTTTTCATGCAGTGTCAGGTGTGAGTGGGCACCCTGTGTTATTTAAAGAACAGGGATCTATCAAAGTCTGCTCTTCACAACACATGTTTGTGGGAGTGTATCATGGCACAAACAAGGGAGATTTCTGAGGACATCAGAAAAAGTTATTGATGCCCATCAGGCTGGAAAAAGGTTACAAAACCATCTCTACAGAGTTTAGACTCCACCAATCCACAGTCAGACAGATTGTGTACAAATGGAGGAAATTCAAGACAATTGTTACCCTCCCCAGGAGTGATCAACCAACAAAGATCACTCCAAGAGCAAGGAGTGTAATAGTCTGCGAGGTCACAAAGGACCCCAGGGTAACTTCTAAGCAACTGAAGGCCTCTCTCACATTGGCTAATGTTCATGTTCATGAGTCCACCATCAGGAGAACACAACAACAATGGTGTGCATGGCAGGGTTGCAAGGAGAAAGCCACTGCTCTCCAAAAAAACATTGCTGCTCGTCTGCAGTTTGCTAAAGATCACGTGGACAAACCAGAAGGCTATTGGAAAAATGTTTTATGGACGAATGAGACCAAAATAACACTTTTCATTTAAACCAAAAAGTTATATGTTTGGAGAAAGGAAAACACTGCATTCCAGCATAAGAACCTTATCCCATCTGTGAAACATGTTTGGGCCTGTTTTGCTGCATCTGGGCCAGGACGGCTTGCCTTCATTGATGAAACAATGAATTCTGAATTATATCAGAGAATTCTAAAGGAAAATGTCAGGACATCTGTCCATGAACTAAATCTCAAAAGAAGGTGGGTCATGCAGCAAGACAACAACCCTAAGCACACAAGTTGTTCTATCAAAGCATGGTTAAAGAAGAATAAAGTTAATATTTTGGAATGGCCAAGTCAAAGCCCTGACCTTAATCCACCTGAAGCAAGCAGTTAATGTGAGGAAACCCACCAATATCCCAGAGTTGAAGCTGTTGTGTACAGAGGAATGGGCTAAAATTCCTCCAAGCCGGTGTGCAGGAATGAGCAAAAGTTACTGGAAACGTTTAGTTGCAGTTATTGCTGCAAAAGGGGGGGGGGTGACACCAGATACTGAAAGCAAAGGTTCACATACTTTTGCCACTCACAAATATGTAATATTTGATCATTTTCCTTAATAAATAAATGACCAAGTATAATATTTTTGTCTCATTTGTTTAATTGGTTTCTATTTATCTACATTTAGGACTTGAGTGAAAATCTGATGATGTTTTAGGTCATATTTATGCAGAAATATAGAAACTTCTAAAGGGTTCACAAACTTTCAAGCACAATTGTACAGATGTTCTGCAGCAATTAAAGTAAATTAAGCCCTGCAAGTTGAAGTGCACAATATGCACAGGTGTCCCAACTTCTGTTGATTACTTAAAAATCGGCAGGCCCATTTGTAATATTGTGAAATTTCTATTTTTTGAGAGTTTGCTAACATAAACTTAAATAAAATTTAAACCTCTGGGAGTTTACTGCTTACTTTTCACCATTTTACATCATTCACTGCATTTCAACTAATTAAATTTGAAAAACTGAAAAAACTGAGGTGTGCCAAAACTTTTGACCGTGCACATACACATACACACACACAGGTCAGCCCCTGCGATTTGCTGATCTGTCAATTCACTGATTTGTCATAAATAATTGAAAGAAAATTATTTTGCGAGCTTTGCAAATCATTGCAGAAAACCATAGATGATGCAGCAGCAGTGCTACTGGCTTCCAAATCTCAGCAACTCCTGGAGTACTGCATCATTAGGCAGTTTCAGCGGTTGCAGCAATGACTACTGGTTGAAAAAAAGAAGAGGGCGCTTGCTTTAAAAATGAGCCATGAAAAAAACAGCAGGATTGCAATCAGTGATGTTTTAGTGTTTTAACATTTCACTGCACAACTAGATTACGATTACACCCAAGCTCGGAGATTAAAGAGGCCACTACTAACAGATGACCAGTGAACTTCACTGAACTCTTTGATTTAGTGCAACTACATTACATCACATTTACCACAAACTATTCCAAATCTCTTCTTGTTCCTGTGTCTTTGCAATCCTCTTAAATAAAAACTATAGAGACAGAAGCTTTGGGCTGAAAAATGTAGAGCACTTTGTACTTTGTAGAGCATACGATTAAGAGTTGGCGCTGAACAGTTTGTTGACAAGTGCTTTCAGTAATATCCGATTCTAAATTAGTCATCGCATTTTTGAACTATTTCAGGAAGGAGAACACAGTTGTATCTTTTTGTTGATGTGACCAATTGTCAAATTGGCACAACACTGTATCTTGTCTCCATAGACCTGTTTGGGTGACCTTGTAAGTTTGCCTTGTTGTCCAGTACATTTAAAATACCTGCCTAACTTTTTTACACTAGCCAGAAGCTGTGCAACTTTGAGTGCTTTCTCCATCACTGCTGGTATAAAAAGCACTCAAAAGAATTGTGGGCACTACAGTTTAGTGTGGTATAGCCGTACAAAGCAACAATAGTGCTTGCTCCTCGGTAAGTAAAAGTCAATTCTAAAAACGCTTAAGTTTTCTAACAGTAAAGCACCAATGTTTTTACCGTTTTAAACAGGCTTGCTTCAAACAGAGTCACAAAAAGCACCCTTCACACAAGATTGTAGCTTTCATTAATATAATGGATGTTAGCAGATATGAAAGAGGTTTTCTCTAAGTTTTCAGTTCAAGTATCATTTGCGACAGCATACCCATTATTATTAACGGTCTCTAGCATATCATATGCAATATCCTTTCTCAATTATTGGCTTTTTCTACCACGACACAGTCGTCAGAAGGGGCAATATCTCTTTAAACTTCAGACATTTCAGTTTTGGCAGCAGTGTCAACGAAGTACTGCTCAAATTGAATATAGACCTCACCAGACACTGTGTCATAAAGCCGTATACTCTTGCAAACAAAATCCGCACATTTATTATGTGCTATACTTTTAGTATTAGTTGTTATTTTTGATAGGATTGGCAAGAATGTCAGATTAGCTTGACCCTTCGCTACAGCACATGTGTGGTGCTTTAAACACAGGGTGCCTGACTTGTGTCCACTGCATGTTAGCAAATTTATTGCAGCAAACAAAAGGAACTTGCATTTGATAATGCTGTCCACTGTGGATGTAAGGCTGTGTCCCAGCTCTGCAATCTTGATAATGCTCATGCAAGACAGCATATGTATGCATCCTACCTGCAGAGGCAAATGAATTAGATAGACAGAAAGACAGAGAATAAATGCATGTTCTGTTTTAAAATTTAAATTTTCCAGACTCTACTCTGTCAGAATTGAGACTATTTTTTATTACCTATTTTATTTGGAATAGACAGAAGAATTTAGTTGTGTATTTTGTTTGTGTTCTCCTGTAACAATTGAAGCTTCTGACTGGTTAGAAGTAAGATTTTAGTTTATTATATATACATATTTTACTAAAATTTATTTGAAACACAGTTTCATAATGTTGTACAGCATATTTGTCATGTTCAACCTGTCACAGAAAAATATTTAAGCCCAGTCCTATTGAACAGTTTTGTGTGTGTATAATTAAATATATTTATTTTTATCTCTCTATATATATATATATATATATATAAAAACCATGCCCCTCTGTCCCATCCATTCAAGGAGACACTTGTTTCCTCAGCTAGGCATTTGCCATAGAAATGAGTGCCTCTATTATTTTGCTTTCAAAATGAACACTGGACAGGGAATGATTGAATAAGTGTTTTACTTACTGTACTACAGCTGATATGGAAAACATATCAGCCCCAAAAGCAGGAGTCAGCTGAGAACGATCATTGTGGAATTAGGCTGTTCTATACACACATTCTCGGCAGTGAAGACCCAACATTGGTTGCCCCACACTTACACATTTCCACATTTACCAACACTTTTTGTTTTTCTACACTCTGATCACACAGTACAGCCATGCATCACCATATGGAACACCTGGCTCAAAGCTCAAAAAACACTAACATTAAAAGGGAGAGCAAAGAATACTGCACAGCAAATGGACAGATTGCTTTTTGTGGCATTTTGTCACTTTCTCCATGACTTGTTTGGGGAAACCTCAAAGAGAAGTGTTACAATTTAGAAAAATTAAGAATTCTTTGAGTTTGCCTGCACATTGTCTTTACACAATATATCCCGCCTTCTGTGCAGTAAACAACTATATTTTGATGATACATGTATCCTTTGAAACACTCTCTTTACCAATCATAAGGATCTTAGTGGTCTCTTTGCGTAGGCTGCACATTTTGCTTGTGCTTATTCACATATTGACTTTGTTATGATTACATTATTAATAAACACTCCAGTGCCAACTAAATCTACTAATAATCAGAGAATGCTATTTAATTCAGTTCTATATAACCCAATATTTTCAGAGAGATCAGCACACTCTGCTTAAAATATACAGTAATCTAATGGGACAAATCATTGCAACATATTTTTATGCAATGCATATAAAAAGTAGAAGGACTTCCAAGCTAATTACTGACAATATCAAGACTGTCCAAAAGTGTGCAAAATTGCATAATGATGTTTTCTATAAAAGAAAACAGATATGACAAAGATAATTTAATTATCTGACCATAAGCAAGACAGTGCAATTTGTGTCACATCACTCAGTTACCAGAATGGAGAAATGGCCAATACGTTTTTAACCTAACAAATACATAAAAAAAAAGCTTGTAATGCCATTGTAGAGATGAACAAATCATTTGAACCTAAACTTATTAAACATATAAAACATATTTAAAAAATATTATAAGCCGAGATATTACAATTCTGCTTTTTTTAACCAGTTTTACTTTTATATTACCCATTCCTATAGAAGGAGGAGATGAAGTCTTTAATTATCCCTTCGAAGCACTTCACGTCAAGAGAAGTGAGAACTACAGGGCAGTAATTGTTCAGGCACTCTGTTATTGTTCCCATGCCAAAGAACAACAAACAAAGATTTTTTTAAAAAAGGTAGAAACTACAGACTGGGCAAGAGAGTCATTGAGGATAGATGTCAAAATTCCAACTAGCTGATTAGCACATGATTAAGAATCTTCTTCTTTTGGCTGCTCCAGTTAGGGTTTGCCACAGCAGATCATCTTTTTCCGTATCATACTGTCCTCTTCATCTTGCTCCGTTACACCCACCACCTTCATGCCCTCTCACACCACATCCATAAACCTTCTCTTAGGCTCTCCTCTTTTCCAGTCACCTGGCAGATCCATCATTAACATTTTTCTCTCAATATACCCAGCACCTCTCATCTGCACATGTCCAAACAAACACAATCTCACCTCTCTGACTTTGTCTCCCAACCTGAGCTGACCCTTTAATGTACTCAGTTTCTCTAATCCTGGCCATCCTTATCACATCCAAAGCAAATCTTAACATCTTTAACTCTGCCACCTCCAGCTGTCTCCTGTTTTTTGGTCAGTGCCACAATCTCCAACGCATATAACATACCTGGTCTCACTACCATCCTGTAAACCTTCCCTTTCACTCTTGCTGATACCCGTCTGTCACAAATCACACTTCACACTCTTCTCCACCCACTCCACCCTGCCTGCACTCTCTTCTACACTTCCCATTACTGTGTACCGTTGATCCCAAGTATTTCAACTCATCTGCCTTCACCATATCTACTCCCTGCATTCTCACCATTCCACTGTCCTCCCTCTCATTCAAACACGTATTCCATCTCGTTTCTACTGACCTTCATTTCTCTTCTCTCTAGACCATATCTTCACCTCACCAGGGTCGTCTCAACCTGCTCCCTAGTCTCTCTACAGATCACAATGTCATCCGCAGACATAGTCCATGTGGACTCCTGTCTAATCTTGTCTGTCAACCTGTCCACCACCATTGCAAATAAGAAAGGGCTCAGAGCTGATTCCTGATGTAATTCTACCTCTACCTTGAATGCACCATCACTCCATTCCCTCGTACATATCCTGTACCACTCTTACATACTTGTTTGTCACTCCTGGATTCCTCATACAGTACAACAACTCTTCTCTAAGCACTGTCATATGTTTTCTCCAAGTCCACAAAGACACAACGTAACTCCTTCTGTACTTCTCCATCAACACCACAGGAGCAAACAAAAATCTGTTGTGCTCTTTCCCAGGATAGAACCATATTCATCTTCTTAATTTAGTTTCCACTACTCTTTCCCATAACTTCATGCTGTGGCTCTTTAATTTTATCCCCCTGTAGTTACTACAGTTCTGCATATCCCCTTTATTCTTAAAAATCGGTACCAGTACACTTCTTCTCCACTCCTTAGGCATCCTCTAACTTTCCAAAATTGCATTAAACTGGTTAAAAGATCCACTGCCGTCTCTCCTAAACACCTTCATGCTTCCACAGGTATGTCATCTGGACCAACATCTCTTCCATTCTTCATCTTATTTACAGTTGTCCTTACTTCCTCCTTGCTCATCTGTTGCACTTCCCGATTCACTCTCCCCCCCATCATCCAAACTTCTCTTTCTCCCTTATTCTGTTCATTCATCAGCTTCTCAAAGTAATCTTTCTATCAGCTAAACACACTCTCCTTGCTTGCAAGTGCGATTCCATCTTTATCCTTTATCACCCTAACCTGCTGCACATCTTTGCCAGCTTTGTCCCTCTGTCTAGCCAATTGGTACAGGCCCTTTTTTCCCTCCTTAGTGTCCAACCTCAAATAAAACTCATTATACACCTTTTCTTTAGCCTTCACCACCTCTCTCTACACCTAATATTTTATTTCCTGGTACTCCTGTCTGCTTTCTGCATCTCTCCAACTACCCTATTTCTTCTTTGACAACCTCTTTCTCGGTATACTCTCCTGTACTTCCCTATTCCACCTCCAGGTTTCCTTATCCTACTTCCTCTGTCCAGATGTAACACCAAGCACCCTTATAGCTCTCACCAACACTGCTTCTGCTGTAGTTACCCAGCTATGCGGCAACTCTTCACTGCCATCCAGTGCCAGTCTTACTTCCTCCCTGAACTCAATGTCACAGTTTTCCTTTTTCAACTTCCACCATTTAATTCTTGGCTCTGTCCTCGCTCTTCTCCTCTTTTTGATATCTAAGGTCATCTTGCAGACCACCATCCAATGCTGCCCTACAACACTTTCCCCTGCCACCACTTCACAATCTCCAATTTCCTACATACTGACACCCTGCATAGGATATATTCTACCTGTGTGCATCTTCCTCTACTTATGCATGTTGTCACCCTTACACCTACCCATCACCAAATCTTCTTTGTCATGATTTAAGAATGCACCCGGAAATTCCATCTGGACCTGATGCTTTCCTGCAATTCACACACCTCAGAGTACACTTAACATCGCGCTCTGAAAAAGAGAAAGCAACTCTGCTGTTCTGAGCAGTGCTAGTGCTAGCTCTATTATTCTCGCTAACCGGCAAGTTAATGCTAGCTCTATTAGTGTCAAACCACACATAGAAAGCATTCAGGTTATCAGCCAGAGAAGAGTCAAAACACACAGTGGGTTTAACTCTAAAGTCCATAAGGGTCTCTAGTCCCTGCCACATTTGTCTGCTGTTACCCAGATGAAAGTTAGACTCCACTTTCTCCTTATTTAGCCTACTTGCCTTCTTCACAACCCTTCTTAGATTAGCAGGCTGCATTGTACTCACTATAGTCTCCTGTTCACAATTCCACATTGTAAACCACAGTGTGTCCGTTCACCACATCCAGGATGGTTTTGTCCTCCCACGGCTTTTGATTGGGGAAACTCCGGATTGTTTTGGTTGGAACAATGGACTCCAATAACATAGCAACAAAGATGACAGCTATGTCCGTAAACTCGTCAACAGCATCCAAGCAGTATGGTTTCTAATTGGGCAGACCAGCGTTTGATCTCTTTCGTCACCGGAACGTGTCTCATGGTACATTGTTTATAATTGGATTGGGGGGGATTTGACCCTTTTGGGGGATTTGATGGTAGAAAAATGGCTGCAAGGTCCAACCTGCCAAAAGCCGGTTGTAAAAGCACTTTGTAGCCTGACTTAAACAGAGTGTATCAGTGGTCCAGTATGTTTCCCTGTCTGGTTGGACATGTGACATGCTGGTAAGTTCAGTATCACACGCCTGAGGTTAGCTTTGTTGAAGTACCCTGTCGCAATAAATGCTGTGTCCGGGTGCTTCATTAGATGTTCACCAAGCACAAGATAGAGTTTAGATAAAGCCTAATCTATGTTAGCCTGAGGGAAAATATAGACAGAGGTGATGATAACAGAAAACTGATGCGGCAAGTAATAAGGGCGGCAGAGAAGCGTCAGATGTTCCAGATGAGCATAGCAGCAATGAGAAAGAGTATAAATGTTCCTGGGATCGCACCATTTATTGTTTATCATAAAACAGACACCTCCCCCTTTTACTTTACCAGATTTAGCCGTTCTATACATCCGAAAGACTGAGAAATACTTCGATGGGGTTACTGCTTGGTCCAGTATTGCAAGTGAAAGCCACATTTTAGTTAAACAAAGAACTTTCTTGTCCTGGATATCCTGTTGAAATTTAATCCAGGCTCAGAGATCATCCATCGTTTTTGAGTGACTAGACATTTGCTAGCAGGACACTGGGCAGGGGAGGATGATGTGTTTTTTTTCTAAGTCTGTTCTGCACATGGGCCATAGTGTTTCTTTCTCCATCAACACGGTTTGGCTCCTGTAGCGCCTTTGTTATTGTTCCCCTCATCACGTAGTCTCTCAGAGAATCTCACCTAGACATGATGGATCAATGGGTTAGGTTGCCTCAAATTAGGTGAGTGAACTGGCTCCCAATGTTTAAAAGTGTTACAGCCACAAATAAAATTATGATAGTTTGTGCAAGCAATGTGACGAAAAATAACTACTAAGTAAATGCACAATCTTAACAGAGTGACTAGGACGTCAGCCAAATTCAGTGAAACCTTCTTGCTTGTCTCAATC
The DNA here is from genome assembly GCA_026402145.1 of Polypterus bichir lapradei. Lineage (NCBI taxonomy): Eukaryota > Metazoa > Chordata > Cladistia > Polypteriformes > Polypteridae > Polypterus > Polypterus bichir. The sequence continues at coordinate 7,689,526 of JANRMT010062806.1, read as the reverse complement.
AAAGATTAAGGGTCAACAACTACAGGTTTTGGATATCACATGATTTAAAATATGCTCACTTGACTTTTTATCAAATTCCCTAAATGGGTTATGTGAAATGTTGAGCAATTTAAATGATTACTTTTCAATATTTAAGTTAAATTACAACTCCACCTTCCAAATTTTATCACTAATTTTTGTTAAAAATCAACATTTCTGTATTAGTTAAGCTGCTCATGTAATGATAATCAAGCTGATGCAGCAACCCTATCACAAACTGGGGCAGATTTATTATTATTATTTTTTTTGTTTTTAAGTGTTTTTTTCTGGAGAAAAGCACCTCAATGTCCATTGCATCAGGAACTGTGTTCTTACTCAACCATGGAATATTTCTGTAGCCTCCTAAGTGTTATGTTTATTCTAGGAAAAACACCCATAGACATAGAATATGTATTATAAAACAGTTTTCTGATAACTGCCAAGACCAAAGAGTAGAGAACATGTCATACAAAGGCATGACAGAAATTAGCCGAAACATAAGAAATTAAAGGAGGTAAAAAACAAATGGGGTCAGTTCTAGTAAATCGCATGACTACTTGTAATCAGCAAATACCTGCACTTTGTTGAACCATGGGGGCAGTTTCATGTGCTTGCTCTACAGCCTCTTCTGCATCAATTGTGCTCATATCGGAGTCACTGTGCTCTGTTGTATTGCCAGATCCAGGGTCAGTAACACTAACAGTTGCTGTATTCACCATTATGTGTAAAAGGGAGCCAGAAGATGGAAGCTCTACTGCCTGACTCTGAACTGGAAGGAAAAAGCTCTCCAGGCTGGAATTTTGTCTGTGAAACAAAGAACGATAAGCATCATTAATACATAATACAGCAATCAAAAGGACACTGCATGTTAAATATACATCCTGATCCTCCTGCAATAATACACAATAATCCTAACTGGTAAACAACAATCTTACGTGCAATTTTGAACAAAGCCATTGTCCATTAGAAAAACATGATTCTAAGCATGGGTTACAGAATAGCCACCTATGCTAAGAATATATTATCTATATTTTAACTAAATATCTCAAAATTAACTGCACTCACATAGCTTTTTGTTGACTGCACAACTAACTTTAAAGGTGCAAAAAATTGTACTATGATGGGAAAACCAGTATTTCCATAGTACAGTGGAACCTCGGGTCACGACCATAATTTGTTCCAAAACTGTGGGCGTAACCCGATTTGGTCGTGACCTGAAGTAATTTCCCCCATAGGACAGTATGTAAATACAATTTATCCGTTGCAGACCTACGAACTGTATGTAAATATATTTTCTTTAAAGATTTTTAAGCACAAAAATAGTTAATTATACCACAGAATGCACAGTGTAATAGTAAACTAAATTTAAAACCATTGAATAACATTGAAACAAACACCCAGTCTCCCTGCTCAGCTGCTTGCTCGCACTCTCCCTCCCTCTCTCTCTTGCACCAGCTTTCTCCTCCTGCAACCTCCCATTCTTTCCTTTTCTTTTTCCCTTTAGCCAACTCGCGCTTCTATTTATGAAGAGGCGTGGTAGTGGTGGCAATCAGCAGCTCCTGGGAACAATCACGGATGCGGACCGCTTCTCACCTGTGCACTTAGGTGAGAAACGCCCACATCACAAACTCCTCAGGAAGCGCTTCAGCCACACACCACCATGCCCCCTTGCTAAGCCACGAGTGCGGTGATTATTTATTAAAACTGGCCTTTTTGACGGGAGCTGTGGACCCGCTATACCACAGGAGGAAGCTGCGTTAAGAGGAGGTTACAGTTTTAAGGGAGAGTCCCTCTGCGTGATGGATGCACCGAGAACAACGTACAGTACAGGGAGAGACTGAACACGTGCAGAAATCATCAGCGCGTAAGAACTGGAAGGGAAACGAAATAGAGCACAAAGAGTTCAAAGCGAATGCACAGGGAGAGACTGAACATGTGCGGAAATCATCGGCGCGTACGAACCAGAAGGGGAAACTGGCTTGTTCGTCAACTGAGTGTGTGGTCGTGAACAGATGCAAAAGTTTGGCGAACTTTTTGGCCATAGCCCGATTTGTACGTGTTCAGGAATGTTTGTGAACCAAGTTTCTACTGTATAAAGGAGGAAAAAAAAAAAAACACACTTGGCTGATTTTATTGCGCATCTCTAGCTTTTTTTTGTTATTACTCTACTGATGCCATTAGTAAATTGTATACGGTATATTCCTCGAATGAATGAATGAATGTATGCTAAACATTAGTATATTTAAAATAAAAAAAATAAAAAAACACAAATCACAATCTGGTAACACATGAATTACTGAATACCAAGCCAATTCAGGATATTTTTATTTTAAAAAGACTACAGTTTTCATACTTGTTAGAAAAATTTGTCACATTTAAGATATTTGTTATGAGTTTTATGTTTACTTCAGCATTTGGTGGAGACATTTGCTACAACATTCAAGCAGTGAAAAATTTAATAAACAAGTCAAATTAATTCAGATTTCAAATGTCAAACACTTGATGCTTTGGGCAGCTTGAGTATGTTTTGACTACTTGTAGCTAGTGTAGGTCAACCTTAACTACATAAATCTATTTTGCATTAAGATTTTCATATTGTGTTAAGGTTATTTAAGGTATATACAGTGTCTTTTGAAATTTTAGCATTTCTTAATGTAAAGACTGAAATAGAAAGAAATCATCTCTGTCACAGTTTAATTTTTTTAGAAGGTCATGTAACCAGTAATATAAGATTTTGAATATAAGTGAGAATTGCAAGGATTTCCAATTTAGTTTACATATATCAGACAATTTAACCTAATAGTGGAAAAATCCTGCTGCTCCTTGAAGACAAAAATATTAAATAAGTAGCCACTTGAACATTAGAAACTTGTGACAAGAAATGGCAGTTCAGCCCGACAAGCTCATTCATCCTATTCACCTAGACTGTCTAAAATAACATCAAGTCAATATTTTAAGATCCCTAAAGTCCTGCTCTCCACTACACTACTTGGCAATTTATCCCATGTGCCTATGGGTCTCTACGTGAAGAAAAACTTTCTAACAGGTTTCCAACCATGTCCCCGTATTCTTTTTTTTGCAAAATTTATTTTAGAAATTACAACTGTGATGTATTTTACTAATACATCTTGTTAATTTTAAACAGTTTAAAAATGTCACCTCCTAATCATCATTTGGTTAAACTGAAAAGGTTTAACTCCTTCATCTCCTCATAGTCCCAGAATGGCCCAGTCACACTTCTCTGAACTTTCTGTAGCACTGCTATGCCTTTTGTGCAATTATGGATACAAAAACCAAGCACGGTACTCCAGATGAGGCTCACTACAGTCCCTGACAAAAGTCTTGTCGCTTCTCTATTTTGTAAAAACTCCTGCTATTAACCTGACTTTTAATTAATCAACTGGTGTTAGAAATAGCTCATATGAAAAGCTAAAGCCCTCCCAAATGATGTTTAATGCACTGAAATAAATTAGTTTCACTGAAAAAAGATTTATCATTTAATCAAGACAGAAAGGTCAAATTTGGGCAAGACAAAAGATTTGTCGCCTATACAGAAAATGAACAACTTTACTGCAAATCCAAAAATATGTCAGCAAATTAAGTAGTGGTGCTGTGAGATCCAAATTTAATATCTTGTATGACTTCCATGAGCTTGAAGGACAGCATCCATGCAGTTTGGCAAGGATTCATACAATTTATTGATGAAGTCATCAGGAATAGCAAAGAAAACAGTCTTGCATGCCTCCCAGAGTTCATCAATATTCTTTGGTTTCGTCTTCCATGCTTCCTCTTTCATCCTACCCCACATATGCTCAATGATGTTCATGTCTGGTGACCGGGCTGGCCAATCCTGGAGCATCTTGATCTTCTTCGCTTTAAGGAACTTTGATGTGGAGATGGAAGTATGCGATGGAGCACCATCCTGCTGCAGAATTTGGCCATTTTTATGGTTGGGAATATAAGAGGTAGCTAAGATTTTTTGGTATTTTAGACTATTGATGTTGCCTTCCACCCTGCAGATCCCTCGCATACCCCCATACTGGATATAACCCCAGACCATGATTTTGCCTCCACCAAACTTCACTGTTTTCTGGGTATATCTCGGCGGGTTCCAGTAGGTCTCCTGCAATAATTGCGGTGACTGTGGTGTAATTCAACAGAAGATTCATCTGAAAAATCCACCTTCTGCCACTTTTCCAGCGTCCATCCTTTTAGCAGGCTGTGGGCCTTGGCAAATGCCACACGCTTTTTCAATTGTCTTTTGTTTAGTGCTGGCTTATGGGCACTGATTCGACCATGGAGGCCATTTCGAGACAGAATCCGACAAACTGTTCTGGTTGACACAGGGACTTCAGGTGACCACGTCTCGTGGAGCTCTGCTGCAGTGGAAAATGGGCTGGCCATGGATTTTCGAGCCAACAAACGGTCCTCTCGAGCAGTTGTCTTGCGGGGTCTTCCTGACCAGGGCTTGTCAAAAACGTCTCAAGTCTCTTCAAATCTTTTTTTTATCCTCTGAACTTGACACTGAGACACATTGAAGGTGTTTGCCACATCAGCAATGGATTTGGTCTTCAGCCTCTTGATAATCAACACTTTAGTCTCAGGGTGAATCTTAGGCATGTTTGCAGAGGTCTAGATGCAGTTGATGTGAAGGTCTAGTGTACTGGGGTTCTTTTTATACACACCTGAGACCTAATTGATCCATTATTAGTCACAGGTGAAGCTCATATGATAAGGCGACAACACTTATGTCTTGCCAAAAATTGACTCAATGGGCTTTACCAAGCTGTGAATATTAGAATACTTTTTCTCAGTTTTGTTTTGCACTGAAACATTATTACAAAAGCTGATGGGATTAAAATGACCCATTTCTTGTAACAAAATCTTGATTAGAAATATATTTTAGCGACACTTCAGGTCAATTTGTACACAAGCGACAAGACTTTTGTCAAGGACTGTAGTGTATTGTTTAACTTAACTATAACCTCCCTTGTCATGTACTCCACATATTGCGACATATAATCATCCTACTAGCTTTCTTGAGCAGTTCTGTACATTGTATGTTGATAGTTATGATTCCACTATGGCTCTTAGGTCTTTCCCATAAGGTGTGCTTTCAAGTTTGAGATATCTCCATTTGTATTCAAATCTAAAATTTGTCATATCTAAATGTAATGCATAAACATTTACTTACATTAAACTTCACCTGCCATAAATCTGCCTAAGACTGTATGCAGTCCAAATCCCTCTGTAACAACATAGCTAATTCTACATTATCTGCACTTCACCTAGTTTGGGATCATCTGCAAATATAACTTAGCTTATCTATACTAATAAACGGCCACACGCGCGCGCGCGCACACTCACTCACTCACTCACTAATTCTCCAACTTCCCGTGTAGGTAGAAGGCTGAAATTTGGCAGGCTTATTCCTTACAGCTTCCTTACAAAAGTTGGGCAGGTTTCATTTCGAAATTCTACGCGTAATGGTCATAACTGGAAGCTATTTTTCTCCATTTACTGTAATGGAGTTCAGCTGGAGGGGCGGAGTTTCGTATGACATCATCACGCCTCTCACGTAATCACACATTACGTAGAAAGCCAGGAAGAGCTACAAAACGCGCTTTAGAAAACATGCATTATATAATTAAGAAGGCAGCGAAACAATTAGAAGCGAGCGACTGACATATAAAACCATATTCAGCGGCTCACGTGAACTGACGCAGTGCGCAGACAAAAAGTAACAGTTCCAAAGAGTGCTGAACAAAAACCGATATACACTGCTACGCTCAAATAGATAAACCACACGCTGTGGCGCGATAGTAAAGCATTCGTCTGTATCGCCCACGTCCGAGGTTCGATTCCCGAGAGGGGATGCACTAAGTATGTACGCGCGCTTCTCGATTTATTTTAACCTCGCATCCCCTTAGTTTGAGACGTATGAAAACGCATGCGTTTAACGCAGAAAGACAGATCACCTATTCACCTATTGAAGCTTCATGAATAATGGATACTTTATTCGCGATCAA
>JANRMT010062806.1:7610912-7658479 GCA_026402145.1 Polypterus bichir lapradei | reverse complement strand
ACATTGGTTTCGGTTAGCGCAGGGAAGCTGCCTACCAAATTTCGTGAAGATGGGGCCATGAATAAGAAAGTTCAATATGGCGGACGTTGTTGATCGTTATGACCGTTACGCGTAGAATTTCGAAATGAAACCTGCTTAACTTTTGCAAGTAAGCTGTAAGGAATGGGCCTACCAAATTTCAGCCTTCTACCTACACGGGAAGTTGGAGAATTAGTGACGTTTGGAAAATTCAATATGGCGGCCGACAGTGGCGTCATACAATTGAAATAAGTACGTACATCGGTTTCGGTTAGCGCAGGGAAGTCACCTACCAAAATTCGTGAAGATGGGGTCAGCCTTCTACCTACACGGGAAGTTTGAAAATTGGTGACGTTGGAAAGTTCAATATGGCGGCCGACAGTGGCATCATACCATCGAAATAAGTACATACATCGGTTTCGGTTAGCGCAAGGAAGCCGCCTAGCAAATTTCGTGAAGATGGGGCTATAAATAAGTTCAACATGGCGGAAGTTGTCGACCGTTATCGACCGTTCTGACCGTTACGTGTAGAATTTCGAAATGAAACCTGCTTAACTTTTGTAAGTAAGCTGTAAGGAATGAGCCTGCCAAATTTCAGCTTTCTACCTACATGGGAAGTTGGAGAATTAGTGATGAGTCAGTCAGTCAGTCAGTCAGTCAGTGAGGGCTTTGCCTTTTATTATTATAGATTGATGACAACTTTTTTTTTTTTTTTAATTATTGTTTTTGTCACCCAGCCCTAGGTGTGCAATATTGACAAAAAAATGATATCTCCTTTAAAAACATGTTTGTAAAAGTCTTATTGATCTAGTTTGGTCTTGTTAATAGGATATTAATTGTAGCTTACCAATGAGATTAATGGAAATAGTTAAGGAAAATAGGTTTTATTTGCTTACTTAAAACTGAAGTAAAATAACACAAAAAACGTTAAAATCATCAGTCAAGATCAAAGATCAAACTGTGCAAGTATGAGTAAACAACTTCAAAGAGGCCTACAGGACTTGCACAAAGACCAACAAAACTATTATAATGAGAGCATTTTAACCTGACACTTAACCTTAATGTAAACAAGATATGAACCCAAACGGAATAAAATACTAATCATAACTGAACTACAGAGCATGAATACTAGAGTCTGAATAAACAAACTACTCTGCTGTAAGGTGAATTGTGCAGCATACACGCAAGAACAAAAATCTAACAATGTATAGTGTAAAAATCCAAAGTTCAGTCAATACTGCACAGCAAAAAAAACTAACATTTGTAACAACTTCTGTCATAAATTGTTCAAAGAGTAAAAAAAATAATTCTGTAACATTTTTAAACAAATTACTAACCTCAAGTTCTGTGAAATATTACACAAAGATATCACAAAAAATAGAATAATTGTAAAATTCTGAGGAAACTTCAAGTTGTGTGACAAAAACACTGGTCTTTCCACAGCATATTACAACATTTCCTCCAGTGCTGAAAGCCCTCTCAGTGGAGGCAGGGATGCACAGGCACTTTTTTTTGCAAGTTTTCCCAACTATGGGAAATATAATTCTTGTGTTTTCCACCGCTGAAGAGGATTTACGTCACTGCCCTCCTCAGGTATCCTCAAGTAGTTGTTGATTTCTTTTTCAATGGCAGTGTGCAGAGACTCACCTTCTCTAATTTCCAGTTTTTTTTTTTTTTTTTTTTTTTTTTAAAAAATAGCTACCAAAAGACTTTCTTTTTTGTTCCATCCCTTATGTCATCACCTGCTCCAACTTCTGCAGCCACAGGGACAGAATGAAGCGTGGCAAGGAGGCAAGTGTTTTAAACAACAAAATAATAAAAATGTGCTTTGGAATCGAGGACTCCCAACCTAGACTGCTTGTGAAATAAAATGTACCTGATAGGCATATGCTTCTTAGGAAATAAAAATTCATCCATCCATCCATTACCCAACCCTCTATATCCTAACTACAGGGTCACGGGGGTTTGCTGGAGCCAATCCCAGCCAACATAAGGCGCAAGGCAGGAAACAAACCCCAGACAGGGTGCCAGCCCACCACAGGGCACACACACCCACACAGCAAGCACACACTAGAGACAATTTAGGATGGCCAATGCACCTAACCTGTATGTCTTTGAAATGTGGGAGGAAAGCGAAGCACCCGGAGGAAACCCACGCAGACACGGGGAGAATATGCAAACTCCACGGAGGGAGGACCCGGGGAGCGAATCCAGGTTTCCTAACTACGAGGTAGCAGCGCTACTGCTGCACCACCGTGCCGCCCAGAAATAAAAACAATCCACTCAAATGGATTAATGTGTCCAAACAGATTTTTTTTTTTTTTGTCTGACACAAATGGGGCTCTTTACTAGATCCACTTCACTTAAAATGCATTTAACAGAGGAACCTAAATCACTCACCAATGGCAATATGAAGCCTATGTCAAAAAGGCAAGGAAGCTTCTTCCAGTTGTTAATTCACAGTGCACTGACTCTAGTCCCACTGTATGTTGTCATGCATACCATGTGGTCTTCCAACAGCGACCATTATGCCAGTGCATCTTTCAGAACTTGCTCAAAGATGTCGCCTGTGTGGTCTTCTGGGAAATAGGATGTTTGCAAACATTAGCTTTGAAATTGCCAGGTTTCATCGATGAAATGCAACTGTCAAGAAGAGGTATGGCTCTAATGTTCAGCTTGCCCATAAATCCATTGTCGTTGCAAAATGTGAAACCCTCTGCAGTTTATGCATCAGAGTTTGGCAACATGAATCATTCAATTTACGCATAGCTGTTTGACTGAAGTATTTTTGGCCAGGCAGTATCTTGGGTCTAAAGTATTCAAAAGTTGTTTGAAACCATCCCAACTCAAACAATTGAATTGGCACCATATTTTTTGCGATATAATTGGTGAGGGCGTTTATTATGTCATTCCATTTGTTGCTTTTCTTTACAAGCTGACTCCAGAAGCTTTTCATATTCTTCATATTCTGTGCTGTAGTTATTTCACAGATGGTTAAACAAGTTAGCCGTCAGGCCATCTTTAACAGCAACTGATTTCCAACATAGTTTGCAGATTTCCATCTTTTGATCAAGATCAGTCTTTTCAGAGCCAAACCACCTCCACACAAGTGAAGATGATCCACGTCTTGCAATTAAATCTAATGACGTAGATTGAGAGGCTATTTTATCCCCTTGGTGCTGTTTGCTCAGTCACTTTTAGGAAGCTATGCTAGCTTAACTTGTGGTGCACTGACCATGCACGTCTCTATTTTTCATGTGCAGTAGTCTATCCTGTAAGGTTACATGAGATAGTGAATGCATGGACTCTCAAGGCGTGTTCTTGATTATTTTTTGCAAAGGGAGTGACATACTCAATAATTTCAGCTCACATTGTTAATTAAAAATTAAGATATTATCGTAGATGTTATACATCACATACAGCTATTAATGACCTCCCAATACTGAGTATAGTTTGTCAAAAATATTTATAGTAGTTCCATTAGTTCCAGTTTTTGCTAGTATGCACAGAATGAAAGGACCAAAGCCGCAAAGATACTAAAAGTCACCTTCCTACTTGTAGATAATTTACTGCAGTTGATATAGCCTATGGTTTGAAGTGTGCCTCTGCAACCTGTGAGGTTTATTCCACAGTACATTACTTTACTCAAAATGTGTAACCAAGATTATGAATACACACAATTTAAACACCTAAACTATGCAAACCTAACAGGGTGAAAACACTACCGCCATGTAAGCAACCTAACAAGGAGATGAGAAGAGACAAATGAAGATGACTCAAGCATGTAATTAAAAGGAAGGTGTACACCATGGTTTGATGAACAATTTTTGATCAACAGTTACCGTGTGCCATTTACATTTAACTAATGCGAGCAAAATATTTTATCCCATGTTTAAAAACTGTATGATCTTATTTTAGAACCAAAGACCGTGAGAAAAGTGTGTGTGTGTGTGTGTGTGTGTGTGTGTGTGTGTGTGTGTGTGTGTGTGTGTGAATACTCCTTTGATTTAGTAAAAGCTGCAACCTTTAATGAACATATTCCCAGGGAGAAAATATTAATAAAAAAGTGTTGCGGGTTAAAATTACTCATGTATCATTTTATCAAACCTGCCTAACCTAATGTCAAGGTCATGGAGGTCTGGAGCCTGTTCTGTTAGCACTGAGCACAAAGAAGAAACCAACCCTGAAGTCAATCCCTTGCTGGGCACACACTTGCAAATAACCATATTCACTTATCAAGCCAATCTAGGGACACCAATTATCCCAAAACAGATGTTTGGTATAAATTGGGAAAACTAGAGTAACAGCAGAAAGTGTCTGCAGAACCTCCACACAGGCAGTGACCTTAATTCAGTAGAATGATCTGTAAGGCAGTTTACTCAACAAGACAACAAAAAAAGAACTACTGCAATGTGATCAATTAAAATAGAAACACCACCAAACAGGTTGAGAATACAGGGTTGATTCTTAACAGTTAAATTCAACTTTTTTCTCCAATCAGGAATTTCCCTGACCATTATCTATTGGAACTTGGGGTTCTTTGTGCAAGAATGAAAAACCATGAATACGGTATACTAGGTTTGTCAAGCTACCTAAAAAATGATTTGAATTCTATTAGAAATAAACATTTAAATATATTCAAATGTAGTTAACATTTTCTGGGTGATACAGATACAGTACATTTTTATAAACATATACAGCACACTGAGGTAAAGAACACATTTTAGACAGCAATACATACAAGTAAGGAAGACACTAGAGATCAAACCCAGTTATTAATCAACTTAAACCCATTTCCTATGCTGCTTTATGCTCCTTGAGGGCAGAAGAGGTAATGTTCCCTACCTATCTCTCTTTTGAATAAATGGAAGAACTATAAGTCTTCACCAGGGGATATTATATATATATATATATATTATATTATATATCAATAGCAAAGTTCGTGGAAGGACTGTGTAATGAAAAACTCAAGAGTCCTATGAGAATCAGACTCCTCGGAGGTCTATGCACTTTCAAAAGTACATGCATACGCTGGACTCTTGATAGTGCATTCACAGCACAGAAAAAGAAAGAAATTCTATTTTAAAAGTGGCTGCAGAGAATTTACCACATATCACATTGCTTAGCTAATCACAGTTGTAAAATGAACTCGATAGAGGAAATACATAAATAAGAACATACTTGTATGTGTCTACATCAGCGCTTTACTGCATTGCACTTTCACATCTCTGACCTTACCTGCTCGGCATCATTCTACACCCGTCTACTTCGTCAAGCCCCTTGTTATTATTTTTGCTGCAAAAAGCGCCCATCCTCCTTAAAGGGCAACAAGATTTATCTCAAAACTGGAACAACCGGTAAATTATTTGCCTTTTACTCACATATACAGCATTCAAACTGCACAAAACACATTTTAGATGATTAAAAGGTAAGCAGCTCAACAAGAGCCATGGAAAGCAACTCTTCAAAGCATGCTCTGTTGGAGTATGTTTTTTTCCCCCGTGAAGAGTGACCAATCAGGGAATAAGATATTGTAATGAGGGAGGGCAGTCAGGGAAGGACCATCCAATAAACCCAAGCCAACCAGTGTGATGGTGCACTGTTGTTTTCAGAGGTCAACAGCTCTGGAGGGTCTTTAAAATTATTTGCTTTCAGAAGTTAAAAACCACAAGCCAATACAGATGATGATTTTTTAAATGAAAATGTACAGTATTAATGTGGCGGGCCTTAGTTTATAGATGAAGCAACTGAATGTGCACTGTGAAAATTCTTCATTGTAAAAATTCTTAAGTATCTCCTCTTCATTATATATTAAGCAATTACATTTATTTATTGCAATTTATAAAAAAAAAAAGCTTTGCGATCAGTTTTAACTTTTGTTTTAGACAGGCCAACAAATCTTTAAAGGACAGAGTCCTGCAAACAAAGTAAAACCATGATGCAATTACTTCTTAATTAACAGGCTTTGCAGAAATATAAGTGAGCATTGTCTGTATTAGTTTATGAAGTAAACCATGCACACAATATTTATGTACATATATGATGGCTCTTTCCCCATCTTTGCTAATTTCTTTGTCCAATCCACCAGTACAGGCCTATACCGGCTGTGGTGAAAAATTTAGAGTGGCAAGAAATGTACACAGATTATAAGGGCTGGTCATTTTCATACCACTCTGAATACAGTAACACTGAGGGCAAAATGCAAAAAGACCTTGGATGGATCAGAGTTTCATTAAACAGCACTTGGACACAAACATCAGCACTCACTCACACTTAAAAAAATTTAGAGTTGCAAATCAGAAATAGCCAGCTAATGTGCAATATGATGCTCTGCACAACCTACACAGAGATGAAGAATTCAATTAGAGATGCAGCTTCACTGAAATATATATTTCCAGAGAAAGACTCATTATGAAAAAAAATATCCTGCAAAATCTTACTGTTTTATCCAGACCCTCAAAAGACTTAGCTGTTCTTTCATAGAACATATAGACTACCAGTATTTAATGAGCAATTTACCATAGATATTCTACAGTATATGTTAACTGCAACTTTAAGTAACATTGGAAAATATATAGAGATAAGAAACATTATAAATAAAAAAAGAAAAATGCACTGAATGGACTTAATAAATTTGGTAACAAATGGATAAATCATAATATTTACAAAATAAAATCTGAAATACCATTCTGACCAGTAGGTCCAGAATTTAATGAAAAAACTTTTAACAGCAGTAAGAAGATCACATCGTGATTCATGATTAAACACTACCATATTAACACTACCATTTTAGAGCAGTTTTAACCAAAGTTAAATTTTTTGGAATACTTTTCATAACATTAATGGCCACAAAGTTTAGGTGTTGTGCCAGGTGACAATAAGCGCCATCAGTGTACACCCCTAAGTATTTTTCTGCTTGTTTCTAATTGAAAGATTAGTTTGGTATTTAACAAAAATTCTTTAACTGTATTGAACAAGTTAGAAAATTTAAACATGGCATAAGATTCATAGGTGTTTTGGGACTTACTTGCTTGTTTTGAAAGTTGGAGCATTTTTATTTATTTTTTTCCTTATTTCAAAAGACCACGATCACATTTTTGTTTATTAAATGATTTTGCAAGTGTTTCATATTCTGAAATTAGTGACAATAGAACAATTGCATGATTTAGCAGACAATATTAAATATGTTTAAATCAAACTTTATATCATGTAATCAAAAATTAAGTCAAAAAGGCTTGTGGTGTTGTTTCCTTTAGGGCAATTGTTCCCTAGTTGGAATAAGTTCTTTGAAATTGCGGTGTTTTAAGTAACCAGAAACTATATAGATATAATGTAAAAGGCACTATCCCTCCCATAGTGATATGGCGGTAAAAATCACATAAGAGAAAAATAACTTAGCTTTCTTTAATGACGATTTACGCGGCATTACAGACAGGAAGCCATAGCAAGACAATATCAAGGTGGGATCTTGATCTATAGAGTCTGCCATTTTTCGTCACTGTGCTGAAAGGATTTTCCGGACAGATAATGATATTATCCGTCCTTTGGCTTCGAAGTGTTTGACTGCTTGTCCACCTTTATACTGTCCTCTCCACGTGTAGGCCCTTCTTTGGTTTCCAAACAAGGAAAGGAAAGGATTCAGTTTCATATCTAAAATACAGGAATAGTACATTGCCTATTTTCGCAGTTGTCCCCTTCATTCTCCAAATGCTAGTAGTTTCTAATTGCGGACTAGCAGTTTCTAAATGCTGACCAGCCCCTGTGTGCTAACTTTGGCCTGTACATGTAAATAAATTTATAAATTTTTTTTTTTTTTTTTCCAAGAGCACAGTGACATTAAACTTACATTCGTGTTACAGCTGTCTCAAAAAACGTCCATAGACGGTACAGTGCAACACTCAAGTGGTGCAAGAACTCAATTTTTTGCAGTATTGTTAGTTATTGATTGTCTATGACTAATTGTAGTTCACATTTTAAAGACATATCTGATAAAGAACTAAAATATATGAAGAAGCATCACAATAAAATTGTTGCCTGCATTGGACCGTGATGAAAATCAGGCGATTGTGGTGCTTTGACAGTAAAATACAGAAATACTGAATCATTATCTACACACAATGCAGCAGTGAGGTTTTTTTTATAAATATACTATAAATAAAGAGTACATGAGTATTCACTATATGCTGAACACGTTACCAAGCCACATTTCCATTTCTTTCTAGTGAAGTTGCTTTTATTTTTCAATTTTACAGTCACAAAGATCATGTAATTTACCTGCTACAACTTCAAGCAAAAAAAGAAGAAACCTGAAATAACAGAGGATTATAAAAGATGCTGCCATTATTGCTATATGCAGCCTCGCACAAAAATTTCCTTAAGGAATAAGTGTGCCAAATTCTAACAAAAAAATGGTGTAGTGAGTGCCCATTTGCTTCAGGCTGATAGACAAAATGACAATTTTAGATGCTTTAAACATTATATGCAAACTCACCTAAAAATGGCTGTCATATGAAAGATTTATCTTTGTTTGATGACTTCAAAATTTCCATTTTAAGAGCATGTTTAGCATTATTAATACACTATTCATTCTGGTTAAAATAAACATATTTTCATATTAAGCGTAGAGTATCCAGTATAATTTATCATGTAAGCCATAATTTTCAGAAAAGATTTCAATACAAAAAAAATTAAAAAAAGCAGTTAGTGGACAATAGGGTGTGCTGTACCAGACACAACTTTACACTTTTATGCAGAATGCCACAATAACACAGTTTAGTCCCCTATCTACCTCAAAAACCTACACCTAAACAGAACCTAAAGAAAAAATGTAATACTAAAAAACCTACACCTAAAGTTTTCCCTATCCCTCACTGTTTTAAACAACGTGTGTCAAGTGAACACCAACTAAAGGCCATGTCAAATTATGCAATTTTTGTAGATATTTCCAATTGTAGTGTCTTTATTTACATAATCTTAGTTAATCAGAGGCAGTCGACGGTGCACTCCCATAAAGTCAGTCACAATGTTACATGCCCTGCAACTCGCTCTAACAATTTGTCTTTAGACATAGGGCTGGGCTTTGTATTCATGAGAGCTGACAATCAATGAATACTCATCCCCAAGTAAAATGCATATAATGCAGTAACAAGAAATAAGAAATGCAGGTGTTCTGAACCTTACAAACAGAAGAGAAACGTATGTGTCTAATGTGCTGTGTTTTTCATAAAATGCCTGGATTGTAAGAAAAAAAAAAAAAAAAAGTGCCAAGTTTACAGCTGAACTCGCCATACATGTTAACAGTCCATGCAGTGGCAGCTCCAATCAACAGCCAGCTACTGGCTGTTACAAAAAGGGGTGTGCACAACAGTGCTTGGCACATAGTTGGTATATTAAGACATGCCCAGCAATTTTCAGTTGTTTAAAAGTTGACATTGTCAGGCAACAGGATCAGCAACCACAGCTGGCAAGTTTGACATACCCACATCCAAAAGTCACATAATGTGACATCAGCTTAAGTCACAGAAGACATGAGAAACTGTGGGTTGACAAATAATGAAAACTGCTAACATTGGAAATGGCTCTTTAATAGGGATAAATTGTGATAAAAAAATCAAAATTCAAAATATTGTAGTTACTGTCCATTCTCTTTAAAGGAAGGATGGCAACTTTTTCTTGATGCATAAGCGACTTTCACAGTTCTTTAGAACTGTTTAAAAATGTATTACTACAACTGTTAAATAAGAGTACCAGGGTACAAAAACGGATTAAAAAATGCACGTTTAAAAGGCAGAAGATAACATGAATTAACCATTGAAAAATATGAATAAGCTGATCCTAGAAGCCATTAGCAAAAAAACATTCTGTAAAATACCACAATATTTCAGAACGTCAGGAGTAATAACTGTTCAGTTACATTCTAAAGTCAGCTTTTGCCTAGGAAAAACATTTTTTTGTATTACATGCAAATTATATTTGAATTGTGACATCTATCTGAGAGCTCAACTATATACAAGTGAGTGTCAGTACTGACAAAGGTTATACAGTATACTACGTGGAAAATCTTTAAAAGGTAAGCTGTGTGTGCATAAGAGCCAACCACAAATGAATGCCCATCTGATAATGCAGAGGAACAAGGAACATCTGTGTTTTGGCCCTTAAACAGAAGAGAAGCTCGTTTGTGTGATGTCTCATGTTTTATTTACAACAGGGAAAAAAAGGGCTAAGACTGCAGTTGAACTTACCATACTTGTCATATAGCAACAGCTCCATCAGGCAGCAAGTTACTGGCTGTCACCAAAAGATGCAATAACGACATGCTGAAAGGTCAGCATGCATTTGCTAGAGTTGATGTGCCCAGTGATTTTCAATCGAATAACTGGACATGGTCTGCAACAAGATGCTACACAAGGTGCTACTTGTGCTTTTTTATCATGCATATTTTGTGCATATTCAAATGTTTTGGGGTACATGCATTTGAGTCTATAAACTTACAGTATATACTATGAAGTACTATATCCGCTGTCATTCATTCCATAGTGACTGAATAATTATTATCTCTATATGTAATCTTCATTTGGATCTTGATCTTTGTTTGTCCGCGAATGAATTAGAAGAAGCAGCACTAGATGGCAGTAGAGAGACAGCTAAAACATAGGCATTGCATTAAGAATCTCCTCCAGGCTTATACTACTGAAGACTGTAGTACACCAGTCACACCTCAAAACACAAGCATTCAAACTAAACAAATTGTTGTGCTTTAAATTAACTAAAGAGATCTTCATTTAGATCTTGATCTTTGTTTGTCCGCGAATTCCACGCATGCGTAGACCACCTTCCAGTTTAGTATGTTGTTGTTACTCACGGATGTCAACAATGTACCGGAATAACGAAAGGGGTGGTGGACAGTGTTACACTGGTTAGCTCCAGAGGCCTGGTTAGAGAATGAGATTGCCGAAGATAAAAGGTACGTGTCTACGTAACATATGAATGAAAGAAAGACAGTGGGTAAAATGAATGACAACGTAACAGCACGTCCCGGAAATTATTATTGTTACGCTGTAGCTGGCGAGTGCTGAGCGTCTCACAGTTGTACCGTGGCTTGCTCACATGTCAGTGAAGTGATCCCTATTTATGCTTTAAAGAGCCTGGATACCTATGTGTCCCCCTTTTATAACCATTGCTCTGTGTATATTGCCTTACTCTTTGGATTGCCACAAAGCAACCTGCGAGATTGGAGAAAGGTTGAGAAGAGATCGTGAGAGGAAACAACAGTGTCGTGAAAACGAGATGGACATGAACGGACAGAAGCAGAAATGCTCCAACACCACCACATAATTACGATTCGGACAATGATTCCGAGTAGGCCATTCCTATCGAATCAATATCCAAGGGTTTTCTTTTGTAATTTAGTTTCCCTTATAAAAAAAATCATAATGCTGTGCAACGAAGGGCCCAGTTCACGACTGGCAGCTGCGTTTAAACAGGGAGCCCTTCACAGACAACTTTAACACGCGCAACGTAGTTGGGCGCACATGGCTAGTTGAATAAATAATAAAAGACCTGCTTAATCCAATTTGGGCAGCATTGGGTGCAAAGCCCTGAATGGAGTGATAATCACATGGATTACTTATATACATTTGTAACTAATTAATCTAACCACCAAATCTTTGAGGATGTGTGGGGAACTGGCAGAGGAGCACTAGCCAAGCGACAACGAAAAGTACACACAGGGATAATGTGCAAACTCAGAATGGATAGTGAGTGGACACTGGACCCATGACTCCTCTTAACAAAATTATGCTCTTTAGATATGCTCATATTCTAAGATCCCTGATTCTACAGTATTATAGAGGTAATGGATGCCAGAGCCTATCTTGACAGCACCAGGCACAAGCAGGGTCTAGTCCATCTCAAGGCACACACCAGCATACGACCAGTAACCTAAAACAGTCAGCAATTAATTCAGCATTCATTTCATTGGAACATGGGAGCAACGTAAAGTACCTAGGGCTGGGGGGGAAAAAAAAAACTGCAATCTATAATCTTCGACTTGGCTGGGAACAGAACCTTGGGCCCTAGACCAGAGTTTTGGTAGGGATAGCTACTATATTGGCCACTTAAAATGATTTAAAATGTTACGTTATGTGCTGCATAGCAATAGCAACTTTAACATTTTTATTCTGCACTTCAATCCATTACAGTAAGTTCAAGTGAACAAACATGATCACGATTGTTTAATGCCCACAAGAGAAATTTCCAGATGCTATCAAATATTTTCAAGAGACAGGAAGTAAATGAGAAAATGCCCACAAAAAAGCAAAGCAGAGCAAAGAAAGGTTCTTTATTTAACATGCCCGTCTAGGCTGAAGTGTCAGAGTAAAAGAGGAGATTCACATTTTCAAATAGGCTTCTGAAAAAAAAAATAAAAATGATCAGACAACTAAGGGATGCATGATATGACTGACTACAAACATGGAAGCAAATTCTCATAATTTCAATGTAAATTACAACTATGTTTTATCATAAATAACTGGCTCAATGAAGCTAAGCAGTCCTAAGTTTTATTATTTGAATCCTTTAAGAACTTGTTAGACACTGTTCTACAATGGAAACATACAGTTAGATATTCTTTTCTAAAGTCTGAATTTATGTCTTTTAATGCAGAGGACAAAAAGATATGGAAAAAGATGATCCACTGTGGCAACCCCTAACGGAAGCAGCTGAAAGAAGAAGAAAAATGAAAAAGAAAAACAACCTTGCAACATAATGGATAAAGGCTGCACTTTGAGGTCAGGCTTCCATGCCAGTAACATACGACTATGATGAATTTCTATGTGGTAGTATCTTACTGATTATGGGTGCATTCAATTGCCTCTCCCTGGATCAGAATCCAACTTGTTCATGCATAAACTGCACTTAAACCCTTGCCAGTTACATGCCATCCGCTCACACAAGACAAGTGCTGCAGAGTTCAGTTATCAGTTATAAAAAAGGCAATGGTGACATTAAAGACTGAGACTAACACATAAAATAAGATTATACAGAACATACATGTCAAGTGGATTATCCAAGCATGCATTTGGAACAAATCTTTCTCATTAAAATTTGTGAACCACTACATAAATAAAATTAAAGCTAACAATCAACAGTTTGCAAAAAATCTGAAAACAAAGAAAGTAAGCTTTTATAAATTTCTATTATTATTTCAAATAATGTTAAATATGCCTGAAGTAGTACCCAAAAATAATTGTTATGTAAATGCCTCAGATATACAGTAGCAGTTTATTTTATTGCAATATATCCTTATATCGAAGTACAGGTCAGGGATGACAACTTTGAATCTTAAACATCTCTTCCCAAGCTGTGTATAACATAAAGCCATGTAACATACAAAAATGAATACAGTGGATATGTACTAGATACTGACAAACATATACCAGAAATTCCAAATTGGATGTCTTGTTTACAGGACACAAATTTTAATGCTGATGCAAATGTATTTATAAGTATACAACTGTATCCATTTATGTACTACAAGCACGTCTGCCATTTCCTGAATCTCCATCGCTCAGAAAACTTCAGATATTTTTGGTATTTATTTATCAGTTTTTACCAATTTTAATATATAGCCAAGCATGTATCACTTGATCAAACTCGACAGCAAAGGTTAAAGTTCTTGATACAGAAAAGTAAGGAAACAGAATTTCCAATTAAGATATTGTTTACTTAAATTAATGTGTATATAAAAGAATCTTCTGCTAAATGTTATTTTATTTCAATATAGAATTACACAATCATACAAGTATAAACATTTAAGCAAACAAGTTGCCTGTATTCATAGATGCATGGAAGCATACAATTGATTTATTCATTTTCCTCATCCCTCTTTTGTACTAAAAGCCATAAGCACTGTACACCATTTCAACAGAACTGCCTTCCCTCCATGGACAGCAGGACATGCCATTACAGCTAGTTTGGATTAAGGTCCAAATGGCAAACATGTTGTACCTACCTAATAATAATAGCAATACAGGCTCCTCAGTTATGATTATCTACTTACAGTATTTTGTCATAACAACAATAGTTTAATATAGCAGGTACAAATCATATTATTACACCACCATATTATGGAAAAATATTGTTTGGTTAAAATGTAATCTCGATAACGCTTTTCATTTCAGGTACGTGTCCCGACAGAAATTAATGGTTATATACAAGCATATTTGGAAATATAATCTTACAATTTCTAATAAAATCATTTTTGATCACATTTCAATTCTTCTGCAATTAACACACAAAGACAGGTGTTTTTAACTGGTAATTGTGAATGATTTATTAGATCAGTTTATTAGTTAAAAATCAACTACTCTCAAATACTTTGGGTATTTTACAAAGAAATACGTAGGTACTCCGAGATGCCCACTTAATAGACCACTGATAATGAATACGATTTAATTTATTGTTTTAATATTGTTTTTCGGTTTAGGTTAATAAAACATGGCCTTTTGATAAGTAATTGGTAATTTCCTTACTGATTCTGCACATTTTTTAACAAGCTCAACTACACTCCAGCTAACAATACAAATTAGAACCCATTCTTACCAAGCTCTAAATTTCCTGTGAATGTCTGATTTTTCATAAATATTTTATATAGAAATCATAATTGGAGACACTGAATAAGAATTGATGCTTTTAGCCAAAATATTCTTAGTTGTATATAACAGATCCAACGTCTTATTTTTCAAAATGAAATGCATATCTCAAATATGCACTAAAATACATTGAAACTTTAAGATTGACAAAAAAGGGAACACCACCACATTTGACCGACGCTTATGTCCCCCGCGGTCTAATGCGGAGTCAGATAATTTTGCCGGGATCATTCCTTGTGGCGGCCGATTCGAAGTAAAACCATCGATGAGCAGACGGCTTTAAACTTTCCACTTCAGCTCTTAGCAAATGCAGAGCCGGTGAACCAGCTATGAAACTTGTGAAACAGAGACAGGTGCTGCAGTTTAAGATCAAAACACAATGTACTGTACATGTTTTAGCACCATGTCTTACTGATTTGGGGACTGAAAAAAGTGTCCTAAAAGGCCCATCCAATGAGGCTACTACAAAACGCTTGCTTGGACTTTAATCAGTGCAACTGATTAATTAATGATAATTTACACTGATGGAAACATTTAAAATGTAGAAAACCGTCTTTAAACACAGCAGTTTGATAACTCAATTCATTGGCGGAGGAAAAAAGTACTCGGTTACATTTCCCTACCGTTGACTAGGCCGCATGAGCTTAAATTATTAATTATATTCCTAAAACCTTGACGTTGGCAAGTCGAAAGCAATCAATTGATGCAATATTTTAAGGCGTTAGACTCTATAATTACAGTTTAGCAACAATATCATAATTAAAGTAGCAGTTAAATGTTGGTCTCATAAACATATTAACATGCTGTTATCGAAACTGTCGACAATAATTTACTCACTTTAAACCGAGAGGCTAATCATTTCTGTACCACACTCCTTGACGTCCGTTAACACCAACTGCCTAATCCTGCTTGTCCATACTATTTTTCTGTTAACAAATCCTCCAGAACAACAAATAGACGGAATGATTTTACTAGAAACAAAGTCTCCATAGAACTGAATCTCCCCGCCATCAATGGCGGCCCCACCCCTTTTACGTCAAATAATCTTAGTGGATAGCGCTCAGTGTTGCACCGCCTCCCTTAAAAAATGGACTACTAACGAGTTTGTGCTACTAACAGCTATTGGCGTAACATTCTGTCAATTTCAGTAACTCAAAACTAAACAAAAACGCAGACTAGCGGTGTTAGCTTTAACATGCAGTGTACTAAGTGTACGTCGTATTCGAAGGGACTTGTGCCGCACATGAGGCATGAAATAAAGGTATGAATAAAGTTAGGATTATATTTAAGAAAAGCAGAGTAATGTTAATGTGCACTTCCCTTATAAAATGATGAATGTCTCACCTGTCTCTTTCTTTCACTAACCGTTCTTACCTTTATTTAAACACACAACACACTTCAAGTTTCCAGCAAAGCAATGTCCAGCAGAAATGTTTCCTGACATAACAGCAGCCAAGCATGCACGTCTGATCGGAGACCATAGTTTTTTGCAGTAAATTAAATGGTTACTTTGTGTTAATCAATATAGGATAAAATTAATGATTTAAGTTTTTTGATGGCTAGCGCAGTAACGCAGTGTTGGTTTTTCTGCCAGTGCCCCTCGTTTCCTTCATCAGCTCCAAAGGCGTCTGTTTGTTCGAAGCGAGACTTTTAATTGGTCTGCTAGTGAATTTGAGGTGATCATGAGTGTACCCTACAATGGGCTGGCTCCTGTTCCGTGTATCCCTCAAATTATATTATAAAGGATGCTGTGGCGCCGTGACTGAAGAGTAGGAAGACGGGACTGGGACCCAATTATGTGTCCGACAGTCCTTACTCCTGGTCCTACCAGCCATAGACATATATAGGTAGACGCCGCATTCACCGTGTTGCCCAGTCCACACGATACTTCAGCGCGTCCGCCCAATTGCGAGTGGCAAAAGTGCCATTTAAACTAATACAGGTAGACGTGGAAACCGGGTTTTCTGATGAAAAAACAATCATGTTTTAAACAGTATCGTTTACATACAACAGATTTTAGCGAATCGTTTAAATGCAATTATTTATATCCATTTATACACTAATAATGGCAATTATTAAATAATAATAATTACTATTATTATTAAATAATTCCTCCCATATAAGTAACATTTCTCGGACCGCCTTCTTCCATCTCCGAAACATTTCTAGACTTCGTCCTGTTCTTACGCAACACAGTACTGAAGTATTGGTTAATGCCCTAGTCACCTAACGTAATTACTGTAATGCTATACTATCAGGCATCCCACAAAAACGTATCCATCGCTTACAACTTATTCAAAATTCTGCTGCCAGGATAATAACCTACTGTTCTAAATCCACTGAACATATTACACCGATTCTCTCTCAACTTCACTGGCTCCCTGTTAACTACAGAATACAATACAAAATACTGCTCTTAACATTTAAAGCTCTCCACAACCTTGCTCCTCCCTACCTCACTGATCTCCTACAGACTTACACTCCTCTCGCTCACTCAGATCCTCATCTGCAGCTCTACTTTCTGTACCACACATCAGACTCTGTGCTATGGGAGTTCGAGCTCACATTTTAAAACTGCCCTAATGTATGCAACTGCACAACATAAATATTTCTTTGTGCTTTGGTTGGACAAATTCTTAATAATAATACTAATACATTTTATTTATATAGCACCTTTCCCATGCTGAAGGCACTTACAGAATATAAGAACAGCAGGGTATACAGTATATAGCATTGTACAAACCAAATAAATAAATAAACAAGATTGCCAGAATCAGAGGACCTTAGTGGGCGGGCAGGCACATAGTGATGGAGAAGGTCATTGATGTAGTTTGGTGCGAGGTTATTTAAGGCTTTCTAGGTTATTAGTAGGATTTTATATTCAATTCTGTAAGACACAGGTAGCCAGTGAAGACGGAGCAGGATGGGTGTGATGTGCTCTTCTAAACAAAAGACAAGAATCTCTACAGAGGATTGCAGTAATGTGTCCCAACCACTTGAGTGCACCCTAGGCTCTTGCCTAGACAGCCTATGCCCAGAAGCGGCCCTAATACTATATACTGTACTGTATCTACTGTACAAAAAATAAATAAATAAAAATGACATTTTTAAAAATGCTAACTTTATATATTGGAAGAAACAATAATAATCCCCTGGTCCTGAATTTCACTCGACACTAATATCTTCATAAAATAGATTAGATATGATATTTGCAACTACTGTATTCTGAAATCAAAGAACATATGTTTATGAGACCAATAGTTGTAGATTCATACTCTTGTTCTTGTGACATTTTTGTGAGGAATAGTAAACAGCAGTCACTCCATCATAAATCTGAATAGATCTAAACATCCATTAGGCATTCTATCTAATTCTTACATATTTAATATTTTTTTGCTCCATAAAATTGCAGCAAAATTTGGTGTGTAAGATTCAGATTCACCCCATCTAGACTTAAAGTAACTGGTGTTGACTAGTACAACTTTGATAAGCCTTTGACACCACCTGATGTGTCTTTTAAGGTCTTCACAGAAGAGGACTTTTGTAGCATATTAATATAATTTTTTACCAATTTTCATGCAGTTGAAAGTCATATTCAATTATATACTATCACTTTGTTTTTAGTTACTTATTTTGTAGTCAGGTTTGTTCAAGATTGATTTAAAAATTTTATAGCACAATACTGTACATCTGTCGTTAGAGTCTGCATCAAATGCATCACTCTACTTAGAGAGAAGGGTCATTATTTTTTTTTAGGTTATGCAGATTCCTCAATGTCAAATTCCTGTTATTTTAAATTCCACAAAAGAATAGAAAAAATGGATTATGAATGGACTCATTGATAATGATGCAACAGCAGATGTGAGTTTTACTAAGTATGTTAACTTTACTGCAAGGGCTGGCCACCTGAGATGAGAGACTGAAATCTCCTATTATAATGGACTTATGGTGCTAACATTTAAGTGCAGCTGGAGCCCAAGTCAAATAATTTGTCAAACCTATTTGCTTCTGCTTTGCCATGATATATGACATGTTAGAACATAAATAAACTTAGAATACATACTATGTTCTATTGCATATTGCTCTAGCCATCAAGTAAGAAGGGTTTGCAGAGAGGCATCCCCTGTAAGGTGGATGGTCACTTGATCGAGGTTGATTGACCCCAAGCTTGTAGCTCCAGAAGTAGGGTGAACTTCTCCACAGGTATCAAGGTGTCAACTGAAATCCTGCCACTGAGAAGAAATCCAATGGCAAGATGAAGTGGTTCACAGCAGCAGCCTTATGACCGAGTGATGTCGAACCATCAGACAGGAGAGGCACACTAACAGATGTGAGTTGTGGGCTGTGAGACTGCAGGCTGTATTCTAAAGGAACAGAGCAAAAGTCTCGTAAAAAGAACTTTGGTGCACAAAAAGGGCATTCTGTTTTAGAGAGATGGGCACCTCACACCTTCCATGACAAAGCAAGTACAGTAGATATCCACATAACATGCTTTTGGAATAATTACTCTGATCCCTCTCTTGAAGGATCCAGATTCAAAGAATAGTTTTATGAGTAACTGAGTTTGTTTTTTGTTAAGTTGTTATTGCTGTGTATTTCTTTTTTAAGCGTTTGTTTTTAACAATCTATGTTTCTTTATCAGGAGAAATAAATGCTGTTACAAATTACATGTTTTGATCAGCAGGAGAATTACTATATTCAGCAAAAGTGTCTTGCTAACTATCCCGTAAGTGATAAACTGGCTAACACAACTCAATATGTGAGATCTGGAAAAAATCAAGATGTAGTGATCAATGTGGGCCAAGTACTTATTGAGATGCATCTTTACATACTGAGCAGTTGTCCGGAGATAAATGCAAAGGAGCAACGACTTTCCTAAAATGTTCATCTGACAAAGAAAGGCAGAATATGATTCTTGATATATTTTACATATCTTCCCACAGTTTGTGGATAAACTAATATTGGCAAAAATATATACAGTGGTGTGAAAAACTATTTGCCCCCTTCCTGATTTCTTATTCTTTTGCATGTTTGTCACACAAAATGTTTCTGATCATCAAACACATTTAACCATTAGTCAAATATAACACAAGTAAACACAAAATGCAGTTTTTAAATGATGGTTTTTATTATTTAGGGAAAAAAAAAAATCCAAACCTACATGGCCCTGTGTGAAAAAGTAATTGCCCCCTGAACCTAATAACTGGTTGGGCCACCCTTAGCAGCAATAACTGCAATCAAGCGTTTGCGATAACCTGCAATGAGTTTTTCACACCACTGTAAATACATACATAAATGAATAAAGTGAATGGTTAAATTACTGTAGTACACAAGAGCAGTAGAACAATTTTGATGAGAACAGGTCATTTAGCCCAACAAACCTCATCAATTCTCTTTGCCTAATTTCTCCATATTAACACATCGAGATCTGAAGGTTCTCTTTGGACAGGATGTGTCAAAGAAGGTCTTTGAGAAATGGCCAGCATTCTCCATTCCAGGATTATCACTGAATCTACAGTACTCCTTAGGTCAAATCTAAGTTACCTTCTATTGTATGCACAACAGGAATCTGATTAGTTTAAAATGCACATTGTATGAACTCTCTAAAAGATGTGAGATATCCCTGTTTACAGTGACCGGGGTTGTTGAGTTGTTACTTATGATTTTTTGGAATAGTGGTTTGTCAGCAATCCTCTTGCTCTTTTACTCCATCTCTCAAATAGTAAGAAGAAAGCATAGATGAGTGTCTCTAAAGTTAAAGGCTGTGTGGTAAAATTTTTAAGGGTAAGTTTAATCGTAAAATAATTTTTGTTTAATATTTTATATTTTTAAGGCATATTTTCTGCTTGCTGTATCTTGTGATAAGGCCTTGTGTAACTACACATTTATTTAAACCACTTAGTATGTCATTGATTTTATAAAGTATTTAAACAGAGTCTAGAGTCCAAAGATGATCTTATAAATACAAAGTTAAATTTTTAATGTAATTTCTGTTTTACAACTTCCTGAGTGTAAAACTATGGAACAGAGTAACAGAGTTAAATTTTTACTTGCTTTTGTGTCAAAGATGAAATTGGTGTTTTCATCCACATAATCTATATGATTGTGAATGATGAATAAGCTTTCCTTTTAACTGTGTTTACATGTTACTACTGTTATATATGTGTTTACTTGTATTTTGCTTTATTGTCAATTTTAAATGATTATTTTTCATAATTATTTGTCACAGCATGAAGTTATGGGAAAGAGTAGTGGAAGCTAGGTTAAGAAGTGAGGTGATGATTAGTGAGCAGCAGTATGGTTTCATGCCAAGAAAGAGCACCACAGATGAGATGTTTGCTCTGAGGATGTTGATGGAGAAGGACAGAGAGAGTTGCATTGTGTCTTTGTGGATCTGGAGAAAGCATATGACAGGGTGCCTCGAGAGGAGTTGTGGTATTGTATGAAGAAGTCAGGAGTGACAGAGATGTACATAAGAGTTGTACATGATATGTACGAGAGAAGTGTGACTGCCATGAGGTCTGCGGTAGAAGTGACCGATGCATTCAACATGGAGATGGGATTGCATCAGGGATCAGCTCTGAGCCCTTTCTTATTTGCAATGGTGATGGACAGGTTGACAGATAAGATTAGACAGGAGTTCCCATGGACTATGATGTTTGCTGATGACATTGTAATCTGTAGTGAAAGTAGGGAGCAGGTTGATGAGACCCTGGAGATGAGAAGATATACTCTAGAGAGGAGAGGAATGAAGGTCAGTAGGAAGACAAAGTCAGAGAGGCAGGATTGTGTTGGTTTGGACATGTGCAGAGGAGAGAGAATAATAATAATACATTTTATTTATATAGCGCCTTTCCCATGCTCAAGGCACTTACAGAAAATAAGAGAGCATTGTACAAACCAAATAAATAAATAAAGAATATTAAGACAGTAAGTTCAAAGAAAGCCTAACAGACAACAGAATTGATGGTCTAGCACACACACATACAGGTTACATGAGCATCTTGACAGAGAGGTAAACTGAGAGAAGGGGAATGAAGTCAAATAGAGCTAAAAGCCTTCCTGAACAGATGAGTTTTGAGTTGTTTTTTAAAAGAATTCATCGAGTCAGCTGATCTGATTAATTTCGGTAGGTCATTCCAGAGTCTGGGTGCTATACTGCTGAAGGCCCTGTCACCCATGGAGTGTAGATTAGTGTGGGGCACAACAAGATTGCCAGAATCAGAGGACCTTAGTGGGCGGGCAGGCACATAGTGATGGAGAAGGTCACTGATGTAGTTTGGTGCGAGGTTATTTAAGGCTTTGTAGGTTATTAGTAGGATTTTATATTCGATTCTGTAAGACACAGGGAGCCAATGAAGACGGAGCAGGATGGGTGTGATGTGCTCGCTGCTGCTGGTTCGAGTCAGGACTCTTGCAGCCGAGTTTTGAATAAGCTGGAGCTGTGATATAAGATTAGAAGGGGCACACGCCAGCAGCGAGTTACAATAATCTATGCGGGATGTGATAAAAGCATGGACAAGTTTCTCAGCATTAGAAAAGGAGAGGAAGGAGCGAACACGGGATATGTTACGGAGGTGAAAGTAAGAAAGTTTCTTAATGTGATTTATGTGGGCGGAATAAGAGAGGGAGGAATCAAAAATGACACCAAGATTCTTTGCAGTAGAGGCAGGTCTGATGAGATCACCGCCAAGATGGACTGGGAAGGAGCTCATTTTATTAAGTTGCATTTTAGTCCCAATTTGCAGGAGTTCAGTTTTGTTGCAGTTCAATTTTAAAGAGTTCTGCTCCATCCAGGTTTTAATTTCACTAAGGCAGGTTGTGAGCTGAGAAAGCTCTGATGAAGTTCCACTTTTAACATTGAAGTAGAGTTGAGTATCATCTGCATAAAAATGATAGCCCAGTCCATAGCTACGAATAATATGGCCAAGGGGAAGCATATAAATACAGAAGAGAAGAGGGCCGAGGACAGAGCCCTGAGGAACTCCTTGTGTGACTGGCGCTGTGCTGGACCTGCTGTTGCCCAGACTAACAAACTCTTGTCTATCAGTCAGATAGGACTTGAACCACTGGAGGGCAGTGCCAGAGATACCCAGCATGTTCTCCATTCTGGACAGTAGAATGTCATGTTTGACATGCTGAGATGCTGAGTATATTTGGAGAAGGTTGCTAAGGATAGAGCTGCCAGGGAAGAGGAAAAGAAGAAGGCATAAGAGAAGGTTTATGGATGTGGTGAGAGAGGACATGCAGGTGATGGGTGCAACAGAACAAGATGCAGAGGACAGAAAGATGTGGAAGAAGATGATCCACTGTGGCAACCCCTAACGGGAGCAGCCAAAAGAAGAAGAAGAAGATAATTGTATGTTTTCCTTTATAATTATAATTATGACTTTAAATGAGTTTCTTTTTTATGTGCCTTATGAGTGGAACCCAGGAGGTGGGGACACTTAGATATTACTGCTGCTGTGTAATCCGTCTGGCTTTTTATTGAGTCAGAAAAGACATTCACCTGTGGAACATTGAACTTGTATTTGGAGTTAAGTGATTATTGTTATTTCTTGATATTTCTGGTTATCAGATTTTGTTTGTGGAGAATTGTAGGCAAATTCTTCCTGTACTTTTAAATATTTTTGTTATGTTTTCTATTTTTAGTCAATTGTTTTAAGTTTAATAAACAGAAAAACATTTAGGAAACATAAAAAACAAATTATAACCATTAAAGGCAAACAACAGCCCCCAGAAAAATTGCTCTTTAAGAAAGGGACAAATGAGAAAGGCCAGACAGACACAGTGAGCCCAAAAGGAGAAAAAAGAATGGGGGGTGGGTACATATGTTAACATATATTCTTCATTTATAAGGATACTTTCTTTAACTTGTCTTTACAAGCCAGAGATGGACAGTTCACTTACTTGTGAGGCATTTTTGAGTTATATTTTGAGACTTTCTTTACATTTTTAAAGGCAGCTCCTCATTTTTGGGGCCTTATCTGGCTGAAGCCAGCAGGTAGCTATTGAGGCTTAGTTGATTTGAAGTAAGCCTCTTCTGTGACAGCCATTAGAGCGACCAGACCAATAAATGATGCATCCACCTACAGAGAACTGGTGAGTCCCAGGTCTGCGCACATCAGAGAATGTCGCCACTGAAATGAGGAGCTTACGCAGCTCCTCTGACAGCAGAGGAAGGTGATCATCATGCCGGAGAGACAAGACGTTCCACATGCCTACCCAGATGGACTGCCTCAAATTGGGACCCAAGTGCTGAAAAATCTACACATTGTTTTTCTGTTAATTTTCTATGGTGTTAAAATAGTTGAAGTTGAAATTCCACACTGGTGGTCATGTGCGTATACTATATGTGTGTGTGCGTGTTGTATTTCAGGTAAAAATCTAATCATAGCGTTGATTAGTGGTTTAACTATATACAGTACTGTGATGAATTTATACATAAAATGCATTAAACAAGCAACACTTTTAATTTTGTAACTTTAACAGTAGAAGCGAGGGCACATATACTTAAGTATATGATAGTTATAATTTGTTAGTAAACTTCACGTATTCTGTTTCTCTTCTCAGTACTCAGATGTGCCACCTGGTGCCACTGCCCTACTTCTAGGTTGTTTGCTTGCCTAAGGAAAAGTCATCTCTGATGGGGGAGCACTGGAATCGTCAAGTAAAAGGGTCCTTTCATCAGATTGTCTGGCCCAGCACTGACTCAGTTGTGAAATGACCAGTAGTGGGGAGGCAGCCTGATGGCCGAGGTCTCCAGGACTCTGAACACGTCTGAATCATATTATTTGATATCACCTTCTCTTGCATTTTGCTCTGTACTTATACTGTTACTATTGTACTATTGCATTGTATTGAGGACTAGCAAAATAGCCGCGCTTCGTAGCGGTGAAGTACTGCCTTAAAATTTTAATTAAGAAGAAAAGTAAACCTTTTTAAACTGAGGGAAAATATACCAATAATTATTTGTTAAGGATCTCTTTGTATACCACGTTGTCAGTTCGGCCCTGTGGTTGTAATATGACCAAGCTGTGGGCTGAGCTTACTCTTGAGCATGCAACGTACAGTTGGCCATGTGAAAAGCAATCTTGCCTCAGATCTCACACTTGGATTGCTGCTGTCATAATCGGTTTGAGTTTCATGGTTTGTTTCAATTACAACAGTATTTGCAGGACTTGTTGTTTTGAAGTGACATTCGGTATCTGTCAAGCGTTGTAAGCATACAACCGGTTTCATCGATAACTTCGCATCCAGCTTTTGAGAGTTTAAACATTCATAAACATCAAATAAACATCACTACTCAAATCGTTACCTGTGAATCTAAGATGTTTAAGAGGCATTGGCGGTTGTCCAAAGGTATAGAATATTTGGCCATTTCGGTACACTTGAAAGCGAAAACCGAACAATTCAGCGGCAGCCATCAACTCACATGCAGAACCATAGGTGAAGGGCTTAAGCATTTCACTCTTATAGCGCTCCTGTGTAGTATAATTATCTTCTGTACCGTCATCAGTCCACACTTTGAACCTTTCCCAGTCATTCAATACATAAGACACAATGTTCCTCTGGATATCAAGAGTGAGCCTGATATGGCCATGCAATATGTAACAAAGAGAATGGAAAAGGCAGGTGCCATCTCTGGGCATTGAAACCACTCGGTAAGTGACAATTCTTTGATTGATGGTGATCACCTCGATAGACATGTTAATGGGGGTACGGTTGGAATGATAAAGGAAATGGGTACCTGAACAATGTAAAGTAAGTCTAAAGTACCGACACACTAACTATAATCATAATAAATGAACAATAAAACAGCGGAGAAGCCGTGGATTAAATAAAAAGGCTGTAGTTATCAGCAGGGAGACTTGAATCCTGTGGCGAAGCAAGGAAGGGAATGTAGAGACCAGAGCGACGGAGGCCTTATATAGGCAGGCAGCCAACAACGTGGGAGGCGTTGGGATGGGGGACCCAATGCTGCTTCACACGGTGACCGAGCTGCAGGCTATGGACATATATATGTATGTAAGTAGGATTTAGTTAACGTTGGGAACCCGTGTACCAAATTTATTGAAGATGGGCCCATAAGTAACAAAGACCGTTGAAAAGTTCAATATGGCGGCTGACAGTGGCATCATACCACCGAAATAAGTACGTACATTGGTTTTGGTTAGCTCAGGGAAGCCGCCTACCAAATTTCGTGAAGATGGGGCTATAAATAAGAAAGTTCAACATGGCAAATGTTGTCGACCGTTATGACCGTTATGCGTAGAATTTCTAAATGAAACTTGATTAACTTTTGTAAGTAAACTGTACGGAATGAGCCTGCCAAATTTCAGCCTTCTACCTACACAGGAAGTTGGAGAATTAGTGATGTTGGAATATTCAGTATGGCAGCCGACAGTGGTCTCATACCACTGAAATAAGTACGTATATTGGTTTTGGTTAGCGCAGGGAAGCCGCCTACCAAATTTTGTGAAGATGGGGCCATAAATAAGAAAGTTCAACATGGCGGACGTTGTCAACCGTTATGACCGTTGCGTGTCGAATTTCGAAATGAAACCTGCTTAACTTTAGTAAGTAATCTGTAAGGAATAAACCTGCCAAAATTCAGCCTTCTACCTACACGGGAAGTTGGAGAATTAGTGATGAGTGAGTCAGTGAGTGAGTAAGTCAGTCAGTCAGTGAGTGAGGGTTTTGTCTTTTATTAGTATAGATTACTGTGTTCTGTTCTGTGTAATGTATTTACCCACTTTTCTTGACATCCACTGCACGACCAACATACCTGGGGCCTCATGTATAAACAGTGCGTACACACAAAAATGTTGCGTACGCCCATTTCCACACTCACTTCAAGATGTTTGAAAACTAAACTTTGAGTAAAGCCATGCACATTCTCACGGCAGCCTTAACCTGCACATATGCAAGTTATGCAAACTGCAAACTGTTGGCACCCAGCATTAAAGCAGTGCTGTGTGGTTTCCCATTCTTTTTTAGATTCTCATCCCTGGTGCGGCTTGATCAAATACAGTATGTGGTTAATTTCAGTGTATCATTTATAAATTTAAGGCTTCTGATTGGAATCAACCTGTAACAATATAACAGTCCACGGAATGGCCAAACTATTCCAAATTCCATAGCTGCTTTACCATTGTTACTCTCATTGCACCACTCACTGCCTCAGCCATGCGCACAGTCTATTTGAACTTCCACCATTCGGCAAACACTTTAGAGCCTTTTCTGCATGAACCTCAAGGTTCAGAAACAGCATCATCCCAAGAGCTATAAAAACACTCAATCAGTCCATCAAGTGCTCCCAGTTGAACTGTTTGTACTTACAATTACAATTACCTCACTGTAAACTTGCACTACACTTGTAATATTACACAACCTGAGCCACTTTATGAACCATTTGCACTATCTGCACTATATGCACATGTACAGCAATCCCTCCTCGATTGCGGGGGTTGCGTTCCAGAACCCCCCACGATAGGTGAAAATCCGCGAAGTAGAAACCATATGTTTGTATTGTTATTTTTATATATTTTAAGCCCTTATAAACTCTCCCACACTGTTAACATTATTAGAGCCCTCTAGACATGAAATAACACCCTTTAGTCAAAAGTTTAAACTCTGTTCCATGACAAGACAGAGATGACAGTTCTTTCTCACAATTAAAAGAATGCAAACATATCTTCCTCTTCAAAGGAATGCGTGTCAGGAGCAGAGAATGTCAGAGAGAGAGAGCGAGAGAAAAGCAAACAATCAAAAAATCAATACGTGCTGTTGGGCTTTTAAGTATGCACACCTCGATAAAGCGGCGCAAAGAAGGGAGCAATGTGAAGGTAGTCTTTCAGCATTTTTTACAGGAGCGTCTGTATCCTCTAGGCAAACAGCCTCTGTGCAAACAGCCCCTCTGCTCACACCTCCTCCGTCAGGCGCAGAGAATGTCAGAGAGAGTGAGAGAGACAGAGACAAGCAAACAATCAAGCACCGAGCGGGAAGCATATCGTATATCATTGAGGAGTTTTATTTAATACGTAATACATGCTCTGATTGGGTAGCTTCTAAGCCTTCCGCCAGTAGCGTCCCTTGTATGAAATCAACTGGGCAAACAAACTGAGGAAGCATGTACCATAAATTAAAAGACCCATTGTCCGCAGAAATCCGTGATCCAGCGAAAAATCCATGATATATATTTAGATATGCTTACGTTTAAAATCCGCGATGGAGTGAAGCCGCGAAAGTCAAAGCGCGATATAGCGACTGATCACTGTATATTGTACTTATGATTTCATATTGTATATTTTTCTTTGTTTTTTTATCGTATTATTATTATTATTTTATCATTTTATAGGAAGATAAGTTTATGAAAGATTTGCATATTGAATCTTATCGTACCCTACAATAACAATAAAGGAATTTAATTCAATTCAATAGAAGACAGCGCATATTTACAGATGATGATGACTGGTTTATAGTTGATATAGATTTCCAAAAGCTATCTTCTTGAAACTCTTGATAACATTTTTAAGATGAAATGCATTAAAGTATGTATATTACATTTTACAGATAAATTTCTAACTTCATTTAAATAATGTATACTGTTAATAATTAAACGTGTGAGCACGGTGGCGCAGCGGTACCAATGAGCTGGCGCCCCGTTGTTCCACTGTATGCTTGCTGAGACTGGCACGACACTGGACGGATAGATGGATAGAATAATTAAACATGTACTGCAAAGATATTTCAATGTGCCTTAAAAGTTCTGAAGAATCTGCGTTCTAAGCTTACAGATAGCTTGACATTGTTACAGGGCTTATCATGTGGCAATTGGTTACATGGAGAAAGAAAAGAAAGGACAGGAATTGGGGGTTGGTGAATTTGAAAGAGACAATACTGCTTCATTAAATTATTCCATCGAAGGTTGCACACGGCACAGCAAGCATCTTTCAGGAGGCAGGAACAATCTCTGAATGGGGTGCCAGCTCATCGCTACCACTTTACCACCCTACCCCCATGTTTAATAACATGCTTTAATTCATTTCATCATGAAATTGATATCAAGTATACATCTTAGTATTTAAATTGTTCAGAGAGAGCTGTAATATCATGAATGTAATGTATTCTGTATTCTGTTGGTGTACGCGAAAGCCCATTTAAGAAGCACGTAGTGATTCACACAAATAGAGCACATAGAAGAAAACAGAATACAAAGCATTTAGCATGCTAATTTAGTTATGATGAGATTTTAGAAACTCTAGTAAATTTAAAATTGATTTTAAGATTAAGTTTACAATGTTCTACTTTAATGACAAAATAAATTACGAGATTAAAGTGGACTTTTTAACTTTTTTTCACTGTGTCCCTATTTTTTTTTTTCTCTGTACCCTAATACGCTTCCGTATGACACTCAGATGGTGGACTATGACTAGCCTTTTCACGTTGACTTTGATATCTGACCACTTCTTTTTTATTTCAGGCACTGTCTGGCTTTTTGAACTTGTGTGTGTTGTATCACTCCATTAACTTCCTTTTGTTGTTTATACTGCTTAAGCCAACAAATAGTATGTTTTTCCTTGCCTCCACTTCGCATTCGATGAAATTCTTTTTTTCACATGCTTTTTTCATTGTCTTATTACTAAACACCAAAAGGTTTCTTCCATTTTTTTTTTCCTACGAGGTTTTTTTTGGGAGGTTTTTTCTTGTCTTCTTAGAAAGTCAAGGCTGGGTGGCTGTCAAAAGACAGGGCCTGTTAAGGCCCATTGCAGCACTCATTGTGTGATTTTGGGCTATACAAAAATAAACTGTATTGTATTTAATTGCATTGTATACATACTTTTATGGGTGGCATGGTGGCGCAGTGGTAGCACTGCTGCCTTGGAGTAAGGAGACCTGGGTTCGCTTCCTGGGTGCTGGGTCCTCCCTGCGTGGAGTTTGCATGTTCTCCCCATGTCTGCATGAGTTTCCTCTGGGTGCTCCGGTTTCTTCCCATAGTCCAAAGACATGCGGGTTAGGTGCATTGGCGATCCTAAATTGTCCCTAGTGTGTGCTTGGTGTGTGGGTGTGTCCTGCGGTGGCTGGCGTCTTGCCCGGGATTTGTTCCTGCCTTGCGCCCTGTGTTGGCTGGGATTGGCTCCAGCAGACCTCCGTGATCCTGTGTTAGGATATAGCAGGTTGGACAATGAATGACTGACATACTTTTACAGGGCAGCAATTAACTCTTTTGGTTACATTAATATTAACTCTTGAAAAGGGCCATGTTTCACATCTTTAATTGCTCCTCATATCAGCATTTATTGCATTATCCTTGATAATTCCTCAATTATTAATTCTGTTTTTACAAATACATTTAGTTATTTATCGACTGATTGACTTTATTTGTCCTATCAGTCTGTATCCTTGTACTTTATATTTTGGTTGCCAAATACAGTAAGCAGTAATAAATAATAAATAATCAATGTCACTGTGAATTTTGCTTTAAAAGATTATGCAGATATATATATGTAATTTATTTGTTATATTTACAGGTGGATTTAGCTTGCATTTACACACACATTTAGCATGTACTAGCAGATTACTTAATGAAGATGCTGAACAGAGCTGTCCCTTCCTATGGGGCCGTGATCAAAGAACTGATGGGGAGGATTGAACATAATGGTGTTATAGCTGTTTCATGAATTGTCAAATTAATGTCATTGACAGTCATTTGTTGTAATAACTTTCCATTAACAAGCAGAGAGATTGCATTAAATCAACACCAATCAGCAGCACAGTGAAACAAACAAACAAACAAACAAAAGCATGAAGAAGCAGTTTGTGCTGCACTTGTAGGTGTATTTAGAAATCTAAATTAGTCTAACTTCCAGTAAGCTACGTAACATTATGTCAGTTGCCCCTACACTAAAGCTAGCAGTTTACTGGACTAATAGAGTAGAATTATATGTAGCAGTTTTAATATCGAGTGTTTAACAGATATTATCTGATATTGCACTACCTAGATAACACAAGGTTGAGGATTACTTATTACCACCATAGCTCAGGACCTCTACATTTTGTCAAAGACGGATAACTTTAGTCGACATATTAGGTGCTTTGAGTGTTGTGTTTCTGTGTTTATAGATAGATAGATAGATAGATACATACATAGATACATAGACAGATAGATAAAGTTGTCCCCCAGGAGAAATTAAAGCTTTACAAAACCTCAAGGAAAATGTAAAAAAAGTATAATTAAAAACAACTCCTCAAATACAAATAAGAATTTATGGATAAAATAATAAAATAGCTGTGGCTTCTAGGTGGTAGTAAGATCTCATCAAACCTGCCCAGTTATACGACAGGTTTATTTAAAGGCATTAACATTTGAAAAGAGCAGGTCTAGCCTGTTGTACTTACAAAAGGAACATTCTGATAGAAGTTTGCTTGTTGGTTGAAGCCACCAGCATTCTTGGGTCAGAATGATTCATAATAATAATAATAATAATAATAATAATAATAATAGAAAGTGGCCATAAAAACCCAAGGGTTTTGTTCTCTGTAGTTAATAAATTACTTCAACCTGCATCTGGCCCAATTACCTCTTCTACTGAAGTCTGTTAAATATTCCTCCACTTTTTCGGCAATAAAATTAAAGATCTAAATAATTCAACTAACCTAAATCCATCATCCATTTATATCCTTCCCTGTTTTCCCACTCCATCCAGCTCCTTCTCTAAGTTCTCACCAGTCACCACTGCGTTTGTTAATGACCTGCTTTGTAAGATGAGGCCGACTACTTGTGTACTGGACCCCATCCCCAGCACACTACTTAAATCCTGCCTTCATGCCATAATCCCGACTATTTTAACAATAATAAACTCATCCCTTGACACTGTCTTTGTGCTGCTCACTTTTAAAATCGCTTCTGTAACCCCAATGTTAAAAAAGTCTGGTCTTGATGGTGACAATCTTAACAATTTTTTGCCTATTTCCCACTTACCTTTTCTGTCAAAAGCTCTTGAGCGTGTTGTAGCCTCCCAGCTCACCAATTACTTAACCTCTAATAACTTGATGGAACCCTTTCAGTCGGGTTTTAGGGCACGGCACAGCCGTGAAACTGCTCTGCTACGATGATTTGCTTATGGCAGCAGACTCTGGACAAACCAGCATATTAATTCTGTTAGACCTCAGTGCAGCATTTGACATTGTCAGACATGACATTCTACTGTCCAGAATGGAGAACATGCTGGGTATCTCTGGCACTGCCCTCCAGTGGTTCAAGTCCTTTCTGACTGATAGGCAAGAGTTTGTTTGTCTTGGCAACAGCAGATCCAGCTTGGCGCCAGTCACACAAGGAGTTCCTCAGAGCTCTGTCCTCAGTCCTCTGCTCTTCTGTATTTATATGCTTCCCCTTGGCCATATTATTCGTAGCTATGGACTGGGTT
Organism: Polypterus bichir lapradei; assembly: GCA_026402145.1. Taxonomy (NCBI): domain Eukaryota; kingdom Metazoa; phylum Chordata; class Cladistia; order Polypteriformes; family Polypteridae; genus Polypterus; species Polypterus bichir. The sequence goes on along the minus strand of JANRMT010062806.1, from coordinate 7,626,381 downwards.
ATCATTTTTATGCAGATGATACTCAACTCTACTTCAATGTTAAAAGTGGAACTTCATCAGAGCTTCCTCAACTCACAACCTGCCTCAGTGAAATTAAAACCTGGATGGAGCAGAACTCTTTAAAATTAAATTGCAACAAAACTGAACTCCTGCAAATTGGCACTAAAGCGCTACTTAAGAAAATGAGTTCCTTTTCAGTCACTCTTAATGTAGATTTCATCAGACCTTCTTCTGATGTAAGGAATCTTAATGTCATTTTTGATTCCTCTCTTTCTTATTCTGCCCACATAAATCACATTAAGAAACGTTCTTACTTTCACCTCCGTAACACATCCCATCTTTGCTCATTCCTCTCCTTTTCTAATGCTGAGAAACATGTCCATGCTTTTATCACATCCCGCATCGATTATGGTTCCCCCTCTAATCTTGTATCACAGCTCCAGCTTATTCAAAACTCGGCTGCAAGAGTCCTGACTCGAACCAGCAGCAGTGAGCACATAACACCCATCCCACTTCACCTTCACTGGCTCCCTGTGTCTTCCAGGATTGAATATAAAGTTCTATTAATAACCTACAAAGCTTTAGATGGCCTTGCACCGGACTACATCAGTGAACTTCTAAATCACTATGCTCCTGTTCGCCTACTAAGGTCCTCTGATTCTGGTAATCTTGTTGTGCCTCACACTAACCTGCACTCTATGGGTGACAGGGCCTTCAGCTCCATAGCACCCAGACTTAAATGACATTCCGAAATTACTTAGATCAGCTGACTCCATTCATTCTTTTAAAAAACAACTTAGAACTCATCTATTTAGGAAGGCTTTTAACTTAATATTCTGCCCTTTCTTTCAGTCAACCTCTCTGTCCAGGTGCTCAGGATAATTTGTGTGTCTGTTATATCACAAATTAGGTTATTTGTTAGGTTTTTCTATAAGTATTGAATTTAGCATTTTACTCTGTTTCATTGTTCTATTCAAGAAAATCCTTGTATTTAATGTTACATATACCCTGCTGTTTTTTTTTCTAAGACTCCGTGAAGCGCCTTGAGCATGGGAAAGGCGCTATGCAAATAAAATGTATTATTATTATTATTATTATTATTATTATTATCATCGATATAGTGTTGGCAACAGAGTGAATCATTTCCGTTACTGAGTTTATAAATATTAACCAGGATGATGCAACTTATCTCCCTAGTGTCATGATCTTGGGAATACCTGAGCAAATAGCCCTAAAAAAGTCCTAACAAGTGGAAGGATCCATCTACTTTTGACATGCAAAAACAAAAAGGAAGACAAAGAATCTTTGTAAAATAAAAAGATTTATTTTACACAAAAAGGCTCTGTATCACAAAAGCTCTAAAGCACAAAAAGCACAGGCAGAGTTGCCTCCATAAAAATAGGTAATCCAGTGGTAAAACACACAACTCTAGAGCAAAAGGGCAAAAAAAGAGCAAGAGGTCAGAAATTCAGTGAATCCACAAGCACAATAATAATCACAGGAATTCACCAGAGAACCATCCACAAAACATATGGAACATCAAAATCAAAAATGAACAAAGCAGACAAAAAATAAATTTGAACCCCAGCCCTTGGGAGAACCCTGCCTGAAGCAGAACACTTAGGCATGAATGTGGACAAATTCAGTCATTGTTTCAATGTCCAAATCACACATTTGTAACTTTTATTTATAATGTGCTCTTGTTTTACCGTTACTCCATCACATAAATCACCAATTCACCTCTTGCCTTTTCCACTCCATTGATCTTACCAGATGAAATCTATCCAGCATTAAATGCACCTGAAATAAGACGTTTATGCTGCCCCTCAACAATACCAAAATGCCACAGTACCTGAACTTGTTGTGACTCGCCATTAGATGTGAGAGTTCATTCAACTTTTTAAAAAATTAAACATTTCTCATTATATGGAAGAAGGCACGTTTTTAAACCTTTCCACCTTATTTTTTTTATTCTTGCTCCAGATCCTTGCCCTTTCCATCCTTGGGCAAGTTGATGCATAGGTGTAACAGAGCTCCTTAGGCAGCAGTGATAGCAGTGCTGATTATGAGAAATATTAATTTCTTCTACTTTACGTTCTCAGAATCTTTTACATTCTCACATGTTATAGATATAATGCAACTTTCAGATCCTTTTCACTCACTAATTGCTTTACTGTAACTTCAGATAATGGTGTGAAAATGTAGCTCATCATATGCTTTTAAAATAGCTTTCATTTTTTTTTGTTTTGGGTATGCCTAGATTCATTCCATTTTTACCCACTGCCCAACTGGGTATGACATTAAACTGCATCCGGCCCTGCAAATGGTCCTCCAACTTGTTGGGAAATCATGGGGGCTGGTGGCACGATTGGCACTCCAGTCACTGTAAAAAAAACTTCACATAGCTCTGAGATGACAGACAGGACTCCTTTTTGCTCTCCGTAGGAATAGCTCTGCTGCAGCTGCCCATGGCAAGGCTGTTTGCATTATGAAGGGGAAGGGGGAAAGCCCTCAGGAGTCCAATCCTCAGAAGAGTCCAAACCGTTGGAGAACCAATGTGGGCAGGCCTGTTGGGGATCAGAACTGGTGTGGTGCTGAGGTGTGTCACTTGTTGCACAGCAGCACTTGGGTACCAATTTGAGGCGGCCCAGTGGCGTAGCGTAGTGGGGGCGGCAGGGGCGTCCCGCCCTGGGCGGCACTTTTAGGGGGCGGCAAAGAATTACTGTATATTTTAGTCTTTTAAATTGAAATACCTAAATAAGGGGGCTGCGAAATTTTCCTCCGCCCCAGGCGGCTGACACCCACGCTACGCCACTGAGGCGGCCCATCAGGATAGGTGCATGGGACATCTTGTTTCTCTGACACCATCTTCTTCTGCTTTTGGAGAAACTGTGTAAACTCCTCATTTCAGTGGCGGTACTCTCTGTGGGGCGCAGTCCTGGGACTGACCAGATATCTGTAGGTGGGTACACCTTTTATTGGTCTGGTCGCTCTGATGACTGGCATACTCGGGGAGTAGAAGTTGCTGTAGTGGATTGGCTTCTTCTGAAGGTGTCTTATGTCACTCCTTTCAATGAGCGTATTATGAGACTCAGATTACGGCACTCTCTGGGTGCCTTGTCTGTTGTCCCAATGTATGCTCTAATCGCAGAAAGTGATGTCTTGGTGAGGGAGACATTTTATTGACAACTTCGCTCGGTACCTGATGGGTGCCTGCTAGGTGACACTCCTCTGGTCATGGGTGACTTCAATGCAGCCACTGGCACCGACAGGGCTGGCTATGAGGATTGTCTTGGTCCCCATGGGTCTGGTGACCATGGTGAAAGTGGCTCCATTTTTCTTGACTTTGCAAAAGTTCAGGGGCTGTGAATCATTGGATCCTGGTTCTAGTACCCTGAGCCGCATCATTGGACTTGGTACTCCAAAATATCCTCGTGCGAAGACGCTGGAGGCTCTTACAAAACTGTAGAACTTGTGAATTCTGACCACAGAGTTGTCGTTGCTATTCTGAAGATCCAGCTTAGGTCTAGTGGGTTACCACCTACTAGAAAAATGAGGCTGGACATGGCCAGACTCCAAGATCAGGATGTTTCTAAGTGAGTTTACATGCAATTTTCATGAGGAACTTAGGGTGTGACTGCCAATCCTAATGTGATGTGGGAGACCGTCCGTGACAAGACCCTGAAGGTTGCTAAGGGTTGTGTTGGTGTTACCGGTGTTCCCAGAAGGAGGTACTTCATCTTGCAGGGCACTCTGGATATCATTGAGAGAAGTTGCAGCACACGGCTTGATGGCAACTCTGGTCTGTACTGGGAACTGAGAAGAACAGCTGCGAGGGTTCTGAGGGCAGGTAAGTAGGCATTTGTTAGAAGAATCTGTGAGCAAGTGACTAGACCATTTATTGTCTAGTGACCCATGTCCTGCTTACAGGGGCTGGGTAAGGTCCTTGCTAGGGCCATCCTCAATAGGATCCGTGATCACTTCCTCACCTACCAGCAACCGGAGCAGTCTGGTTTTACACCTAAGAAGTCTACCATCAACCGCATCCTGGCACTGAGGGTTCTCCGGGACCGCAAACGCGAACATCGGCAGAGTTTCTTTGCAACCTTTATCGATTTTTATAAAATGTTTGACTCAGTTGATTGAGCTGCCCTGTGGGACATCCTGAGACTTCGCGGTATTTTCTCAAGGTTGCTGGATCTCATGGCCGACCTGTACACTGGTACTGCGAGTGCTGTGCAGAGTGGAGGAAGAACCTCTGCATTTTCCTCTGTTGATTCTGGGGTTCATCAGTGGTGTGTTCTTGCTCTTACTCTGTTCAGTTCTTGTATGGACTGGGTGTTGGACAAGGTTGTGGGGTCCAGCGGCTGTAGGGCATTTGTTGGTGAAGATAGATTCACTGATCTTGACTTCACTGATGATGCTGTGATCTTTGCGGAGTCAATGGAGGCTCTGATCAGGGCTTTCGAGAAACTGAGCAAGGAGTCTTTGAGTGTCTCGGCTTGCGAGTGTCCTGCATAAAAACCAAGATCCAGGCCTTTAATGACCTCTTCGGCACAGTCATCAGCAGTGTGCCTGTCTGCGAAGAGAGTGTTGACCTTGTTGAGAGGTTTACTTACCTTGGCAGTGACATTCATGTCTCTGGTGACTCTTCCTATGAAGTCAGTAGACGAATTGGGAGAGCATTGGGGGTTATGAGATCGCTGGAAAGGGGTGTGTGGCGCTCCCGATATCTATGCAAAAGGATGAAGGTCCAAGTTTTTAGAGTCCTGGTGCTTACTGTCTTGCTATATAGTTGCGAGACATGGATGCTATCCAGTGACCTGAGATGAAGACTGGACTCCTTTGGTACTGTGTCTTCAGAGAATCCATGGGTACTGTTGGATTGACTGTGTCAAATGAGCGGTTGCTAATGGAGTCGTGAATGAGGCACATTACTTGCATTTTAAGGAAGCATCAGTACGGCACTACGGCAATGTGGCGCGATTCCCAGAGGGTGATCTGGCTCACAGGACCCTCATTGTTGAGGACCCTAGTGGCTGTACCTGGCCAAGGGGACGCCTACATAAAACTTGCGGCAGATAGATGGTAATTTCTAGAGGGTGGGATTGGACTGTGTGTCTGCCTAGGGGGTTGCCAACCAAGATTCTGAGCTGTTTCGTCATGTGGTGGGTGCGACAACACACTGTACCAGTGCATGCTCCCCAACCTGGCCTGACCTGCCCGGCTGGCACTGCATCAGACCCTCATCTTTGAACTTACGTGCAGAAAACCAATATGGCTTTTTCAGTGTTAGCCTGACTAGACCACATTGGTTATCTGGTAACTCACCGGCAAACACCATTCCCCTGCCTGGCTACAGGAGTGGGTTTCAATACCTCTCTTTTAGGGTAAAATTCTCTGAGATTTAAATGAGACCATCTTTAAAGTTATGAATGGACTGTTGTTTGTCTTGCCTCTCCAATTAGACCCATCTGGCTTGGGTAACCCTTAAGGTTCACATATTTCCAGGCAACATAGTTCTAAGAATCACTGAGGCAGATAAATGCTGCCAGGAGGGTATGCTCTCACTATTTGATTGGGGAAAGAAAAAGTAGTTCCCAGAAAACAGTGGCTTGTACTTTTCATGTAAATGGTGGGCAACTACCTGAAGTGGAGAAGTGCAAGTACTTTATGGTTTGGTTTACAAGTGTGGTTATAGGTGATTGTGGGGTTGACTGATGAATTGCTGAAGCAGCAGCTGCAATTTTGTGATTTTATAATACTGACAGTAAGGCAATTATCCTTAGCTGAAACGTTTGATTAACAGTTAGTCTACATCCCCATTCTCACAAGCATGGGTAGCAACTGGGAGTACAAATGGAAAAAATAGTGTTCTTGTGCAGGGTTATTGGGTTAATCATCTGTGATAAGGTGAGGAACTTAGTATTATGAGTCCACTTTGGAGAAGAACTGTCTTTTCTTTGTTTTGTCTTGTCTGTTGCCAGGTGGTCTGAAATGAAAATATTCATTTTGCATATATTTGTTGATAATTTGGGCACATAAAAAGTTTAAAGAGTGGTGCAGTTGTAGCATACTGCCTTGCAACATAGAAACTGGGGTTCAAGTCCCACATGCTCTCTTCTTGGAATTCTCATATTCTCCCCATGTGCATGTGGGTTACTTCTGGTGCTCAAATTTACTCTTACAGCCCAAAGACGTGTGTTAAGTGGACTGGCAACACTAAGTTGCCCCCTCATATGTGTGTGTGTGTGTGTGCTCACCCTTCAATGGCCTGCACCCTGTCCAAGTCACTGTTTCTGCTTTGCAGCTAATGCTTGCTGGGATAGGCTCCAGCTTCCATCAGACCTTGCTCTGGATAAGTGGATTTGAAAAATGGATGAGTGAAGAAGTGTAATTTTACACAGTGGTTGTATTTGCAGTAAGGTGGAATAGAGAGAGACAGACAGGAATACAGAACCTGCCACTGTATAATATCATACCCTCACAACTGCAGTTGAAGTCTTCTTGCTCATTTGGGCAGGTGGGATTCCCTTTAGCTCAGCTAGATAAGTTGTCCCTTACTGACTTTTGGTGGTCCAGGGTTGGTTCATGGCTAGCTACTCCATATGAAGATTTGAAATATGAGACGTGGCCCTGACCAATTTCTCAGCGATGACAGTTCTTTCATGTTCATCATTGTGTTTTTATGTGTGATATATTGGATTTTACTTGAAAAACAGCATATTTGTAAATGCACAGAGTATGATAGATGTATAACAAATGTACTGTATAAGAATAATCTGAAATCAAACTTTTAAAGAAGTACCTACTTTTGAGAAGAAAATGAAACAGATAATGTATGTACAAGTCATGTTCATGGTGGAATTTTCAAGTCATTATTTAAAGAGACACTAAAATTGTTTTTTTTAGTCTGCCTTATATATAACTTAAAAGTAAGGACAAACAAACCAAGATGCAGCGCAACAAATTAGTATATTTATTAAAAAGAAATAAGAAAGTAAGGATGTGTCATATTTATAAGATGTAGCTTCTGTCATGTTACCGTGCAGACCAAACAATGTTACAAAGTTTGGTCAAACTGGAGGAATAATACTCTCAACATCATTAGTCTTCTTCTTCTAAAGTTTTTGTTACCTTCAGCAATTTATCAACCAGTGCTGCATAAAACAGAAAAATAAAAATAATTAATAAATACAAAATTATCTTAGATTCCTTATTCAATGTAATGCTATATAAATGACAAGAAAGTTGCATTAATAAATAAGAAGTTATGTGTGGTCCTTATTTAAAATACACTCCTATAATATCTGTAATATTCTGCACAAAAACCAAAAGACTGACATGTTTCTTGATAAGACTGTTTTATTTTGGAAATTTAATACCTAGAACTGAACTTGTGGAATGCCAGTACCTTGGAACCCAAGTGAACAAAAGAACAGGGATTTAGCAGTGCTATATTGTAATTATAAAGGTTTCTCTAATAACCAATTAGCATTTAAAAATGACTAATTAAGGATCTACTAAGGGAGTTTACCAATAGGACACTGAATGAATGGCTGCTGAAAATGGGGCTTTGCTGCACATGTGAATAATAAATTAAAAGTTAGTCATTTCAAGCAGTTATTACCATTAGCAATACTAGTAATGTCTTGACAGTATTTATAAATCAATTTAATTGTATCTTTATAAAAATAATGTATCTCTATCAAAAACATTAAAATTTCTGGATGTTTCCAAACTTTTGACTGGTATAGTATTTGATAAAACAAATACTTATTAAAGTATAATTTAGAATTTTTACTGTTTCTTAATATCTAGAAAATAAGTGGAAGTTTCTGTATGCTTCTTCATTCTAGTTTTTGTCTAGAGCCTATGAGAAAGTGTGCTTTTCATCTGTGCCACACTATAAAACAATAAATAACTACTGCCCATCATTTCAGGTATCTAAAAATGAATCAAAATTAAAGATGAAGTATTTCACGCAGCACACCTAAATATACTTCAAGGCAACAAGATACAGTCTAAAGTACAAAGACTTAAAGTATATACTGTATGAGAATACTTTAGAAATAAAATAAAGACACTATTTAGTTTACTATAAACATGTTTCGTGTTTTTCCCTTCATAACAAGCTATGAGAGGTTACTGTCTCATTAAACCAACTATCACAAATGGTGGTTCAGGAATATAAGGTGAGAGTGATACTATGTGTTATGTCAGTAGTCCCTAATACTTTAACTTATGTTCCACCTGCTGTGTAATAGTTTGTTGCTCAGCACTAAAAAATGGTGATTCAGGATAATCTACATTAACATGGTCCCTCTATAAAAAACTTGTAGCACAAAATGGAATCAAACAATGGTAAAACACGAACAAAAGACACACAAACAGGTCATTCTCATATACTATACCTCCAGCAGTTGGCCTAAGCAAAGGGTCAAAATCCCGGCATTGATTGATCAAGACAGATAGATCACGAGGACAGTCATCTGGAAGGGGTTCAACATATTTCTCAATACACACTTTTTCAAAGATCTTTTCTTTTGAGCATCCTAAAAGGTAAAGTAAGGGGAAGGATTCTAATTAAGAATTCCATTTCTTGAGTCTCTACATTATCTGATTTCAAACCCTCTTACCGTATAATGTATCAAGTCACAAATGGCTGCTCTTCATTTTACTTTGCAGAACTCATTAAAGCCTATATTCTTAGATGTACAATAAGCGTGATCACAAGACTTACTTACATTTTCCCTGTCAAATAAAGATTACAGTAATGTACCTTCCAAAATAAAGAATGCTTCATTGGGGTCAGCCTTGAAATCACAATTTGAAGATCCCCTTACTATATCTCTCACTTTTTAAAGGGCTGTTAGTGCAGCTCATTATATTGCTTTAAAGATCATATAACTGCCCTTTATTGTGTAAGTCAGTCAGTCATTGTCCAACCTGCTCTATCCTAACACAGGGTCACGGGGGTCTGCTAGAGCCAATCCCAGCCAACACAGGGCACAAGGCAGGAACAAATCCCGGGCAGGGAGCCAGCCCACTGCATGAACCCTTTATTGTGTGTTAAATTTTAATTGTGAATATCATTGTGACCCACCTTTACTATTTCTTTCTATCCCTCTTTTTGTTCTTGATGTTCTTATGGACCACTTGGTGGTGTCAAAATCATTTCCATTTTATAAGCTGTGAGGTGTTGATGTGTTTTAAGTGATCATTGTGTTTTCAGAATGTCTCCTGTGACATGATGATCACAGTACTGAAGAGGAGGTATTATCAGCATTGTGATTGCACATATTGGGTTCTTCAGCAAAGGAAGTCAAGAGGACAATTCTGGACTCTCTAAGAAGAAGACACCATCCTGAAAAAGTCCAGGATTACACATGGATATCAATATGTACGTAAGTATGGGGAAACAAAAAGGGGTTGAATAGTATTCACTTCACAAAGCAGTAAACATGTTTTCTTCAATGAAAAGTATTACTAACACATTTCCAGTATTCAATTTTAAAACAGGTGATCATACTCAGTTAAACACACATTAACACTGATCAATTCAGAAAATGCATGGGCAGAACATGCAAATCCCATACAGCTGGCACTGTAAAGCATGAATACCAGCTCTGGAATACCACTGTGACTATTTATTAAAACATCTGTACTAAACTTTAACCTGATCAAATTTAAATGTATACCTGTACTTTTGTTGAATTCTGCTCACTTTATTGGAAGGTATGTTGTTACACCCTGTGTAGTGGCAAGGTTGGAACTAGACTACACTCTGGGTGTCTTGTAGTTTGGGATGACAGGGGCAAGACTTGAGACATCAGACAAGGAGACACAGACACAAGACATGCAAACTCCAGGCAGGGAACACCAGGGACGTGACTCCCTACTGCAAGGCAGCAGCGCTACGGCTCTGCCACGTGTCACCCCTACAAGTGTAATTATTAACAGTATTAATTATTTAAATGAAGTTAACGATTTTTCGGTAAAATGTTATATACATACTTTAATGCATTTCATCATGAAAATGATATCAAGTATAAATCTAAGGATTCTAAACGTGCAGAGAGCTGGAATATCATAAATTTAATGTGTTCTGTATGGCAATTGCTACCTGCTGTTGCTGCCAGCGCAGGAGGAAGCCCTAGAAGTGATTAACAAGTGGGTTGGTTTTAAGACGTTTACAACGGTCTATTTTAATGACAAAATAAAGTACAAGATTAAAGTGAATATTTTGAGATTAAAGCCGAAATTTCCACTTTAATCACAATACAGACCTTTTCACTGTGTCCCTAATTTTTTTCTCTGTGGCTTAAATACGCTGCTGTACATTCTGATGCTGTTGTGAAATTGCAAAAAAAGATGGCACAGAAGATGGTATGTGACACCTTTAAAATGCATTGTGTCATTACGATGGGGAACAAAATCCTCACGAATACATTTGTATGTCAGCATTTTGCTTCATCACGTCAAACACTTCTTCAAACAACGAAGCATGCACAATGCTTCTGTAGGATCTGCAAAGCAGCTTGCTGTCACATGTTGATAGTAAACAGAGACTCTGATGTCACATTCCAACTTGAACACATTGTGCCCACTGATTTTCTGCAGGTACTGCAACTCGCACACACATCATGTTCATTTCTGAGGATGTGCTCAGAGAACACGTCAAATGAATGCTGGGAATGTGTGGCAGCCATGATGCATGCACATACGTGTTCTGAGCGTGAAGTATAAACTGGCCCTAACTGCTGACGCCATTGTGCTCTGCATAAGTGCTACACTCAACCCCTGAAAAGCGTGTATTAAACAGGCTGGTGGTCTTGCATGCATGCAAACGGTCACAAGTGCATCTATGTCATGCTTCCCTCGGACAAGCTGAAGCTTCCTCTAGAAAGTAAGTGACATTTTCCTCAGGAGTTTCTCTTGGGATCCCCTTGTCAAAACTAATGCATGCATGCCTAACAAACTAAACACTCTGCACTTCTTATTTTGATGATGGCAGGTAGCTATGTAGATGCTTTCCTTTTTGACAGGCAGAAATGTGGTGTCCAACAGGCCTGAATTGGATATGCGCCCAATCCATTGCCACCGCCACCCCTCACAAACCTATTGATGCCAAAATTAAAAATCCTTGCACAAATGTACCCCCACATTGTGATGGTTTAAAACAGTGTTTTTCTTTTTTTTTCTGCATGTAAATTTTCTTTATACTATTCTTAGACCTTCTTCCTTTAAAGTGGTAATGTCTGGCAGACGGTTTACCACACATGTGTGCATTTGACTTTCTGTAAAAAGCTGTCACAAGATGACTGAATCATGCACATGCACAACATCACTGATATTTTTTTTCTAGTTTTAATAAGCTGCTTCATGTAAAAACACTTTTAAAGTGCTCTCCCCCACCCCAGTGTTTTATAAACATTACCACTGATTTCAATGGAACAAGTGTATGGCTGAAAACACTCAAAAACTGCTGCCTGCAGGAATTTTCTAACCCACCTGCTGTAAAAACAATTACTGTAGGTGCGAACAGTGTCATTGAAAACAATGACAAAAAACATTTCTATAGTGGTTTAGGAGTGTTCCGGTCTAGTGCTAAAACGCGACAAAAACTCTTGGGTGTGAACAGGCCCTAAAAGAGAAAGATTACTGCCACCATCAGTAAGGTTAGTGACTTAATCACGTTCTCCACTACCTGTGCTTGGCTGCTTACATGTTGCTATGTTCAAGTACATTGCCACATGCTCTGCATCAATATTCATAGGGGAATCTAGTACCTCTTTGCTGGGCATAGATTTACAATGTAATACAGAGTCCTCCCTGGAAGGGTAGATGGGCTCTTAGCCAAAGTGGGGATTTATTCCATTATTATTGTCCATGTTGGAACAAATGATATAAATTAGGGAAGGCTGTCGGTTTTGTAATTCAAATTTAAAGAGTTAGGTGCCAAGCTAAGAAGCAAAACTGACAAGGTGATCGCCCCTGAAGTTCTGCCTGTCCCGTGCACTAGTCCAAGTAAGATTGAGGAGATTAAAACTTCAAAGATGGGGCTGAAATCTTGGTGTAGGAGAGGGGCATTTTGACTCCTAGAACAGATTGGACCAGTGATATTTTCATAATGAAAATGGGAATTAGAACTAAAAATATTGTTTTTCGTTTTACAAGAATGAGAACTAAAATTAAGACAAACAGAAAAACTAGAACTAAGTAAAAATAAAAATTAGTGATATGTGAACGAACATTGAGTCAAAACAAAAAAAAACAGCAATAGCATTTTCGTTCAATCCGGTTCAGTCGTGCAGAGGGGTTGTTTGTGGGTCGCCCTGAGCGTACAGTGACGTTGCGCTGTTCACTATGCAGTGATCTTGTCTTGAGCTTACTATAGTCACGTGGCACAACTTCCGTAAAGGACGATCGATCGATCGATAGATAGATAGATAGATAGATAGATAGATAGATAGATAGATAGATAGATAGATAGATAGATAGATAGATAGATAGATAGATAGATAGATAGATACTTTATTAATCCCAAGGGGAAATTCACATAATCCAGCAGCAGTATACTGATACAAAGAAACAATATTAAATTAAATAGTAATAAAAATGAAAAAAAAGTTAGCATTTACTCCCCCGGGTGGAATTGAAGAGTCGCATAGTGTGGGGGAGGAACGATCTCCTCAGTCTGTCAGTGGAGCAGGACAGTGACAAAAGTCTGTCACTGAAGCTACTCCTCTGCCTGGAGATGACACTGTTCAGTGGATGCAGTGGATTATTCATGATTGACAGGAGTTTGCTTAGTGCCCGTTGCTCTGCCACAGATGTTAAACTGTCCAACTTTACTCCTACAATAGAGCCTGCCTTCTTAACAAGTTTGTCCAGGCGTGAGGCGTCTTTCATCTTTATGCTGCCACCCCAGCACACCACCGCGTAGAAGAGGGCACTCGCCACAACCGTCTGGTAGAACATCTGCAGCATCTTACTGCAGATGTTGAACGATGCCAACCTTCTCAGAAAGTATAGTCTGCTCTGACCTTTCTTTGTTAAGCATATTTGGTTCAGTGGGTTGAAGCAGTAAGCACTTCTGGTTGACGATGTTGCAGATAGAAAGTGAAAAAGTAACATTTGGAAGTACTTTAATTACAGTGCAGATGATAATGAAAGCAAATGTAGCGTGCGAGAAGAAGAAAAGAGTCTCGGAGTTTCAGTGCAGGACCAGCTAGATCAGTACTTTGTGGAAGTCCAGCACTTCTCTGGAACCAGGACTGCACTTCATAGAGGGACATGCGGTCTCACCTTTCATCATGAAAAGTAAAAAAAAATAATAATGATAACGTAAAATAAATTTGTCCACTGGTCTGTGGTAAAAATTTGTTTTCTGTATGATTCCAATAACTTTGGTCACTTTTAGAGTCAAAATTGCTTAATTGGCACATTTCCTGTTCAAATATAGGGGAGAAACGAGGCAGCAACGAGTCTCACCTCACCTCAGACTGCGCTCTCCCTCACACACTGGGGTGATGCAGACAGTGATCAAATTAAAAGAAGAGTGAGTTCAGGGCATGGTCTGTACATGGGTACAAAAATGGCTCAAACACAGGAAACAAACTGTAATACTCAGGGAACTATTTCAGAATTAGGTGATGTTAAAAGTGGTGTCTCTTAGTGTTGGGACATTGCTCTTTTTAATATACATAAATGATCTGGACAAGAATATAATCAATAAGTTGGGTAATTTGGCAGATGATACCAAACTAGATGGAAGGGCAGATAATGCAGAATCTGCATTATTGTTACAGAGGGATTTGTATAGCATACTGGCTTGGGCAGATGAAATTTAATATATTAACAACAGAACACGAATTATCCAAGGGTAATGTGGACAGATGTTACCTCAGATAGCAGAAAGCATGGATAAAACATAGAGCTGCTGTAGTGGGGGCTGAGACAGAGACAGATTGGTGGACGTCAAGTGGGAAATGAACCACTCACAGAGGTCAGAGAAAGGCTCTGCTCGACTGACAGACTGAGGTCTTCATGTTGCTCAAACTGCAAATCACTTACATCTGAGCCAGAGAACACAATTTACAGTTCCCACCGGCGGTTCATCAGTACTTTGAAATGCATAAACACAAAAATCCTAAGTGACTGAAACAACACAGCATGTGTACATGGTCATTGCTGGTGACACACTGACAATAGCCAAGGGATGCAGTTTAGTAGGGGTGAGTGAGTCACACCCACATTTCCACAGTCACCAGCTCAAGGTTAAAGGAATAGTAATTAAGGCGCTTGGTACAATATTCGATACAAAGCTTGTACATTCCCCAATACAGGGTTGAGGAAAACCAATTGAGCATAAGGCAAGAAATAGCACTGACAGGACACCCACAGTCACACCAATCAACCTATTACACTACCAACTTATAAAATAATGTATGAAATATAATCTAAATAAACAAATATTTAATCACACAGTAACAAGTGTCCACCTGGAACTAATTTCAAATGGCATTACTTCAGATATGCTTTCTTTACACTACAAAACAAAAAACACATTTGTAATTTTTTTATTTAGACGAGATGTTCTTCTGTGAGTGTTTTTGCCTGTATTTGTATGTGACATATACAGGACCTGTGCTTACACAGGCAGAATTGTCAACTGACATAAATGAAAATAGCTTGAACATGTGAATTATTTGTTATAGCTATAATATAACAAAACAATATCTATAAGCAAAGGCAATGACAAAAGATGGAGAGCAACGTTCTTTGGTTTTTTAAATTTTAAATGACAATGCAAGTATGAACACAAGTGTACCAGGCCCACTGATATAAATATAAATGGGGTTTTATTTCTTTATCTTCTAATTAGTTATACCTGCACAGCTGTCAAGGTAATGTTAACTCCCACCGCACCATCAGCTTATATTATGAATCACTTTTACTCAATTGCTATTTTACTTAGGTACTATTTGATAATGTTTATCACATGTCTGATACTGACAGTGAACTGGGAAAAATAATCATTAAAGCTTTAAGAGTATAATGAGCATTCACACACATAGCATAGTCTGTAAATCAGTTTTATATGAAGATGGATCTCTGTTCTGGTTGTCAGTCTCTGCATGTCTTTTTCCTGTATATAAATAGCATCTGTGCCAAAAAGAGAAAACCAGATAAGACAAAACTGGAGATTTAGTGTAAATGACGACTACATGTAAGAAAAGAAAATTTTAATAACCTCACTACTTTTTTTTTTTCGCTTGCTAGAAAGTTTTAGGTATTTTTCAAGTTAAAATTTTTTCTTAACAATCGTGGTATATACAGTATATACCCTCTCAGCCTGCATAATAATTTACTTTCCACAAAAAAGATAACAGTGGTATGTCTTTCATTTCCTAGGAACATCTGAGTACTGGGGTGTTTTCAGAACAAATATTTTTAGTGAAGC
>JANRMT010062806.1:7595092-7610512 GCA_026402145.1 Polypterus bichir lapradei | reverse complement strand
TATATATATATATATATATGGTCCTGTGTTCTTAGGGGAAGGACATGTTACTTGCTCCTTTGTGTGCTTGTAGCGGCAGTAGAGTTATGACAACGCAATGTCAAAACCCACCCCTCGTTAGAATCTGTGTAGTTATTTTAAGTAATGAAGCGAGATACAAGGTGAGTGACAGCATAGTGAAAAAGGTAATGCAAAAAGACAAGTTCCCCTTGGGGATTTAACAAAGTATTTTAAAAAAATGAGCACATTAAAGATTCATTGTACTTTGTACAAAAAACAATAAATCCTAGCTGAATTGATTATACTATGTTGTAATTTTAATAAAAGTCTTACATTTTTGAAAAAGCGAAGATAATTTTGCTATGTTGCACAACCATTGCAACACATAGAAAGTCATTATTGTCGACAATTAAAGAACTGAGCACAATGTTTTTGAGTAAGTAAATTCATTGACCCAGATGTCACTCAATCTGTAAATACATGCAGACTCCATGTACTGTAGAACTTGGCACTGTAAAGCAGGAATGACAGCCCACTCTGCCCATGTTAAAACATTCATACTCAGCTTACTAAACTTCAACCCGATTAAATCTGGGAGAACTTGTGTTACTGAAATTGCACACGTGTGTGTGTGTGTGTGTGTGTGTGTGTGTGATCGTCCTGGTATTGATTGTTGCCCTGCCTTGTATCCAATTCTTGCTGGGATAGGCTCCATATGGACCATGACTCTGCCCTGGAAAAGCATGTTAGGAAGATGAATGGATGTATGTAAGTGAGGCTTAAAATGTGGCAGTTAACACCGATATACTGTACTAGCTTTCTCCCACTAAATCACTGGATGCATGCCTATAAAACCTGTTTAGCTCTTGTCACTTCAATAACTGCTATGAGAGCTCAATATTCTCTATCTGTGAAGCACATGTATACTTTATCAATCCAACTGGAACAACCAGTGTCTTCCTTAAAGTAAAAGATTATATGTAATCATAAGTGTGATTTTTTCCTTCATTACTGTGTAGCTGTCTACAGAGCAGAGAGAGCAAGTGTACAATGAGGCTTACAGTAAGTCTCATATATTTGGTAAGTTTTAAGGCATTCTATTACATGGACACGAAGTTCTATATTGACCCATTTACGCTGTAAGTTTTTTTTTTTTTAAATTCACTTCAGAGCACAGTTTTATGTGACAAATGAATCTACGCAATGATTGTGAACAAATAACTTCAATTTAAAAAATACCAAACTCACCCTTTAATACTTTAACTTGCCTATGACTTTGAATAGGTGTGTAAATTTTAACAGGCTACTTGTTGCACTTATCACGAATGATACTTACCTTGAAAAGGGATTTTTCTTGATGCTACCTCCCACATGACAATTCCAAAACTACCAATACAAAAAGAAAAAAGTAAAGTAAGCAGTAACAATTTACACTCTATATTGTACAGTTACTTGCACCACTGGTAAAAGTGCATGTTTCCCCGAGTATGTAATTGGTGCAGAGTTAAGAATGGCACATTTCTGCACATATTCATACACAATTTCTATTTATTTTCTGCTTTTTTGACTGAAACAAACAAAACAGTAAATGTGGAAGTTGCAAATGGCTCCAAATTTAATTGAATTCTTAGATGTTAAATTAAGTAGAGTGGAGACAATTCTAGAGTTCCACACTGTACTTGTGCTCAACAGCTATGGACTCCTCTAAGTCACTGAGTAAAGACTCAAAAAGTAAGAAGCCTGTCACTTACAAACCAGGGTAAGACTGAACAAAAGACACCATAACACTAAAAGTGTTAAGAAATGGATGTCAAAAGGAATTGTTGAAGTCAAGAAAATATCTAAAGACCAAACAATCTCCACTAGAACTACTACTTTTCTGAAGAGATATGCAATGAGAATCCATATATTTCTGTAAATGACCCATAGAAAAACAATGTGCATAGAAGACCTGCTGGTTGGAACCCTTTCAGAAGCATCAAATTCAGTGTCTAATGTATGTAAAACGCTATTCATTAAAAAAGCTGCAGTGCACAATAGGACAGACATTTCAGGAAGGAAAACGTACAGGACAAATTCCATAAGAACAAAGTGCTCAGGACTGAAAAAATAATTAGTGGAACATGGCAAGCATGGTCTTTTGGCGTGTACTGTTGACAAAGCAGACTGCTGAACGGCAAACCCGATGGCAACATCTATCCCTCAGGTGATTTTTCCTAATGGATTAACTGGTTCCTTCTGGCTGCTGTCTCTTATTTTGAGTCTTCTTTTTTTTTTTTTCCAAACTAAACCTAGAAAAGCTTTAGCTTAATATAAAAAGATCATGATAAAAAAAATTCAAGGGAATGAAGGTCACATTCATAAATAAAAATCGCTGGATGCATAAATTTACAAGCTCAAAATTCAGACACAATCAAATGAAACAAATTATAAAAAAAGGAGAAGATTATGGTGTGCATGAAACACATTGGAAACTGGTTGAGCAGCATAAACACATGGGAAAGTCAACAATAAGCACTTTTGCTAAAGGGTGAGCCAAAAACCTACAGAGCTCTGCAAGTACAGCTTAAATTTGATTGACATTTATGCTGCCCCTAGATACGCCCACAATGGCTCTGGTTTGCATTAACCCTTCTCAAGCTCTGCACCTCTGCAAGTGACTTAAATGTGTAGTCTAGTTAGCTGTTCAACTGAGCTCCTGACAAGTACAAAAGAAATTCACTGTTTTTGCTGCTTTTTTATGCAAAATGACTTTGTTATAATGAATTTTGCAAATAAAACAGACTTGTCAATAATGAGGATTTATTAACATTGGTTCTACAGGAAAATGGCCAGGACCATAAAATTAAATTTGTTAAAACAAGGATTTCGTTAAAATGGAGTTTGTTCTAATATTATTTGACCTAGATCAGGAGCACCCATCAAGTACTTAGAGAAAACGAAAGGTTAAGCTTTTGGAATCTTAGGAGATATTTTAAAACATATGGTGAATGACAGACAAAACAAATGTCTCTGTCCTGCAAGTGGTTTGCAAAGAAAAGAAAAAGTGAAAAAAACAACCTAAAGAAATTAATAGGAAAACTCAGGCGTTACAATACATGTTTTTGCCAATGAAGGTGCTACAGAGTACTAATTGATGGGCTCTCCCAATAAGCTTAGCTCAGTTGGTTTCCCAAGGAGATCTCATCATAGAACACCATATTGGCTACTACAGTATGGACTGATAGGACATTGCCAGCAGCTTGCTGCACACATCATAAGACTGGGGTCTCCTTTGCAACTACAGTCTACTCAGGCAATTCTTGTACAGAGCCACTGTGTTGTCAGACCAGTGCAGTTTGTTATTTATATGGGTGCCTAGGTACTTCTAGCTCTGCCCCACTTTCAAGTCCTCCCCCTGGGTAGTGACTGGTCTCAGGGACTCCTTGGCATGCCTTAAGTCCAATACAAGCTCCTTTGTCTTGTGGTACAGGGACAACAACTTGCAACTCAACATCAGCAAGACAAATTCCTCCACAACCTTTCTGTACTTGGACTGACTAATGCCACCTATGATAGAAGAGTCACCCAAAAATTTCTGTAGATGGCAAGCACTGGTATTGTACTGGAAGTCTGTTGTGTAGAGTGTAAACAGGAAGGGATACTGGACAGTTCCCTGAGGTGCACAAGTATTGCATACCACTATTTCTGAAACACAGTCCCTCAGTCACACAAACTGCTGTCTGTTGTTCAGGTATTCCATGACCCAGAAGATTTGGGAGGCATCAAGATTCAAAGTATTGAGCTTTTCCCCCAGTCAGTGAGGCAGAATGGTGTTAAAAGCACTGGAAAAGTCAAAGAACATTATTCTGACTGTGATGTCGACATTGTTCCAGTGGAAGTAGGCTGTGTGGAGTGTGCAGATGATAGACAAACTTCACAGGATCCAGATGTTCTGAGGTCATAGCTGTATTAGGACCAGCCTCTCAAAGGTCATCCTTATGTAAGAAGTAAGAACAACTGGTCTGAAGTCCTTGGGATCACTGGAATGCCCTATCTTTGGCACTGGGACCACACATGTTTTCCACAGCTGGGGAAAGGAACAACAGGTATTGAAGGACTCCAAATAGCTGACTGGCACATGTTTTCAGCACCCTGGAGCTGATTCTATCTGACCCAGAAGCCTTGTTTATGAAGAGCTTTCCCAGCTTCCCTCACTTGCATCAGCAGAGAGCAGAGCAGAGAGTGGAGGAGAGCTGGAGACCACAGGTATGATGTCATTATAGAGGAAGGTCGTGCAGGATGCAGATAGCAGTTGGTGTTCTGGAACTTCTTCAGCTTGCACACAAAGGCCAGTGGCGCTGGGGAGAGAGCTTTATTGACAAGAATGAGCTGAACCTGTTGTAAAACTGGTTCAGTTCATTAGCTCTGTTTTTGTTCCTTTATTCTCCATGTTTTACAGCCTGCTTGTAGCCATTGATAGTCCTCTGCCCATTCTACACTTTTTTCATATTGATTTATTGTAACATATGCTCAAGTTTGTCTCTGTAGCAGTCTTTCCCCTTATAGAGCTGCTTCTTCAGTTCTGACTGCACCTGCTTTATTTCATCCTTATCTCCAGACCTTAAGTCTCTTTTCTTTATATTCAGTAGGGCCTTCATGTCTTTTTATGGTCCAAGACTTGTTGTTGAAAAAACAGCACACTGTCTTTGTGGGGACTGTATTACCCAAATAAAACTTTATGTAGTTTGTGATACAGTGACAGAGTCTGTCTATGTCCTGACCGTCTGACTCACAAAGCATATCCCAATGAGTGTTTTTAAAGGTATTCTTCAGAGCCTCCTCAGCCTAAGTTGTCTATTCTGTCATGATCCTGATGGTGGCTGGCAGCTGCTGGACAATAGGATTTATATGTAGGTGTGAGCTGTACCAAATTATGGCAAATTATTAAGCACCAGTTTTATATGCTTCTTTAACATTGGCATACAACAAGTCCAGGGTCTTATTTTCTCTTGCGCAGTCCACAAACTGGTAAAAAAGTGAAACATGGTTAAAGTCCCCAAAAATGGTAATGAAAGCACTTGGATGGTCAGTAGTGAGTTTGCTAATTACAGAACATACTGTGTCTGCTGCAATTGCTGAGACTGCTGAAGGTGGGATGTAAGCTGCCAGCACAATGTCATGTGAAAACTTTCTCAGCACATAAGGTCATAAGCCACCACAAGAGGCTTCATATTCGGGTTGCATAACTGTGCTTTTATAGTAATGGTGTCCAGGGATGCACCATTTTTCATTCACAAAAATGGCAAGTCTGTCTCCTTTCTTCTTGCTGCTTTCACACCAGCTTCTGTCTGTCCTCACAATTTTAAATCCATTCAGTGCAACTATAGAGTCCGATGTTTCAGCTCTCAGCCTTTTCTCTGTGAAGCACATGCGACTGCCGAGTTTGTATTTCCTTTGGCTCCTGATAAGCACCGAGAGCTCATCCATTTTATTCACCAGTGACCTTATCAAAGGAAGATAAGGTCTGTATCTTCTTCTCTTATTATTAAGTTAGGCACCTGCTCTCCCCCCCTCCCAAATCCCCCCGATGTTTATGCTATAGCTCCACTTAGCAGCCCAGCAATTATCTCTGGCACTCTGGGAGACAAAGGGTGCAAGTCCAACAGCTGCTGTTGTGTCTTTGTGTCTAAGTAGATGAGTTCTTCCTCACATTTTCAGGCAGCAAACAATAGAAAACAACAATGAAGGCTAACATACATGGGAGCTGCTGTACCAAGTATACAGTATACATTAAAATGTTTAATTGTTTACTTCACAATTAACTTTTTAGAGATTTGGTGAATCATGCAATTTGTCCAGTATGCCCAATTATTTGCAAGTAGATAAGTATTTAGCTATTTAGAATAGCTACTAGTTCATAAAATTCAATTATGTAGGCATGAGCCCCAAAACTACTATTTTGCTTCCAGGCTTAGTCTGGATTCTTACCTGTAAATCTCACAGGATCGGTTGTAACGCCAGTTGGCATTCTCCAGTTGCTGTGGAGAACTGTAGTATAGAGTAGTTGACTTTTTGGTTTTGCTCTTCATCAAGGAGGTCTGTGTTGAAGCTAGCTCAAATCCTCCTAGCTAGACATAAAATGAAAGACAGAGTTTGATGGATTAACCATAATGATCTAACGTGCTTTTATTGTTGAGTTTTGTGTGCCATCTTTAAACTTTTCTTGCTTATGTATTAGCACAGAGTGGTTATTCCTCACCTTTCTAACATCAGATATTCAATGAAACCAACATGGGAATGTTGGGGTATATTGTAACCAGTGTTTGAGTGTTACTCTAAGTAATCTCTCTTTTATCAGTTGTACAGGAACATACTGTATGGGAGAATGTGTCTTACTTAGTGATTTTTCAGTTGTATATTGGGAAGGCTGACTTTCATAAACAAAAGGCAGAAAGTAAATTCAACCTATGTCATTTTATTGGTTTATTCTGTAAACTCTGAAAAGTCTAATAAAAACTGGCCCCAATGTGAGTGAGTGGGTTTGTGTAGATGCATGTACACCTTGGAACTCTGTCCACAGGTGTTTCCTGCCTTGCAGTCTCGTGGAAGCAGAGAATACATGTATGGGGACAACCCATTAAAAAGTTCATAAAGAATAGCAGCAAAATCCTCCACTGCAAAGGCAACAACCACTTGACTTTATCCTAAAAACACCTGACCCCATTTTCTCCAGTTTGTGAAATTTAAACCACATGGACTTCTAAGAGAGATCAAAAGAAACAGAACAAATGACCTGACTCTGACAGAATACAAAACTAAAATTGCTGTTACCATTTCAGGAGCTCAGTAGCACAAGGTAACTGAAGCTAAATTATTAATATGTACATTGTAATGAGCATGGTGACAGAAAAGACAGACACACAGGCCACCGCAACTACTTGGCTCCATACATTGGAGACATGCTTCTTTCTGCTATGATATCTTCCTGTCATTTTGACTACTGCATCACTATATGGCATAACAGCAGCAAACAGAATATATATGGGCATTACTGTCTAAGGATATATATAATAAAATGCAGCTGTTATATTCTGGCATGGCATGTTCGATCTTCTCACTTCTACAGTAATGTTAACTCCCTTGTTACTTGTTTTGATGTGGACAGAGAGTGGATGCTGTGCAGACTCATCTATGCATTACTGGTGTTAGGCAGATTTTGAGTACTGATATCTGCATCTGTTGTGGCTCTTCGTTATGAACTCTCTTAAAGGCAGTCCTTCAGATGGGGTGTGACACATTGTTTACTTCCAATGCATATTTTGCTGTTCATATTTTCATGAAGATTGTGCCAGTTCTTTTAACCTTACATTGGCTCCAACACTATCGTTGTAACTGATCAACAGAGAACACGCACAGTACCTGTGACATCATTCACATTTACCACTTGTTCATTGATGACCTTGAATGCCAATGTATAATCTGATGTTAATGAAATGTTTTTCTCTTGCAACAGGTTGTGTATGTTAATGACATGTAATGTCCTCTCTCCAAATGCAACACACATTTATATGTCTAACAGAGTTTTTCAGGAGGCTTTCTGACTGTAGAAGGTTCATCGTAAACAGAAGTTTGCTGTCTCTTGAACCAGGTTAACAAGAGCACTGCTGCCCTTTGCAGTTCAAAATCACTGCCTCTACTTTGAGCACCACCTTCATAAGGTGTTGGATTGGTTCAGAAATGTGACACTCAGTGAGCCTTCTTAAGCAAAATTTACTCACGGTTGTCTTCAGATATATATATTATACATCTGGCATACGAGACTATCCAAATTGTGGCCAGTGATATAAATCCACTAATCATAAATATGTTTTGCCTTTTGCATTGACTTTACAGTGTCTGCATTCCTGTCCAAATTTATATATATTTTCTCAAGAGAAAAACATGGACTTCATGGTCATGTCTCTTTACACACATCATTTGGCTAACATACCCCTCCAGAAATCTTTAATATACAAAAAAGTTATTAAATGGGAAAAGAATTTTTTTTTATTATTATGAAATCCAGTTGTAGTCTGACCTTATGTCTTTAGGATAGCAAGAGGCCTGGGTAAATAATATTGTTATGTAAAAATTGCTTGATTATGTAATCTATTATCAGATGTAGCAGGTCATGTTTCAGGGATATTTGTAAATGGATTAGTGTTGGCCTAACCTTGACTCTTTTCGATGTCTTGTAAGACATTATTGTAAGTGTAGGTCAGATTGTCCTGTCGGGCATAGCATTTGTGAATGATGGAAGAAATAATGAGAAAATAAAGAATCATTAGAAAATAATAATGAACCTGCATTATGTACATTCTACTATCCCCCAGATGCCATTGCAGAATCCAAAGGTGTATCTTTTAGGTATGTTGCTTGACCATTAATATACCATACTATAATAAAAATAATCTAAAAGTAAATCAAAAAAGTTGGGCACTACAACCACTGACTCTCACTAATATAGCTATTTCTGTTTGTTCTAAAAAAGCCTAATCCAGACAAGTACTATTTATCTCCATTACTTGTAAAATACTACAAAAAGTAGTTCTAAAGCTGCAAATAGCCAGAAAATAATCAAACAAACAATGCAAAAATAGTTATAACAAAAAGAAAAACAGTTACATTATGTGAAAAGGAATTTCCTACCTTAATTCTATATCCAGTGTCTACCAGGAACTTGCTACTAGTAATACAGCCATGTACTTTGAACTTCTCCTCTGTTTGATGTAGCCTGTATTACAGAAAACTTAATTAAGAAAGGATTTAATGTATTTTGATACCTGAAAGTTAATCATTGAAGTTCTGAACTTGAACTCACTATGCACCAATGCCTAACCCAATGACATCAAAAGCAGCATAGGCTTCTACTCTAGTTGGAGTGGCAGTCCTTTACAAGGCACGCTCACATGCAATCACATGCATACTCAGGCAAAGACAGTTTAGAGTTACCAGTGAACCTAACCAGCAAATATTTGGTAATGGGAGAAAACTGTGTACCCATAAAAAAAAAACAACACAGAGAAAACACAAGACACAAATACAGGACTTAAGAGCTATGATGTGTCAACACTCTCTCATACATAAACATGCCAAAAGTATAAAAACTTTCTGTTGCTAAGAAAAACTTCATGTAGTTTTAACTTTAATGAATGGTACCTACTTTTTTCTCAGATGTTCCAACTAAAAATGTTTCAGTAGCTACAGAAATAGTCTTACTAATGCCTAGATCCTTTTAGAAATCTCCTACAGCATCCCATAAGATTATTAGACTTGTCCTTTAGGAATCCCTTATTCTGTTGGTTTTAATTACCTCCATGAATTAGCAGATCACCACTCTAATGGCCTGGAAGGCACTTGTAGTGAACTGTGATATAGAAAATAGGAGGAACAAGTACAAGATAGAGATAAATCCCTAAAGAGTTACAGACTCCAAACAGAAATCTGTGACTTTTTCAGTCATACCTGGACTTAACCAAAATAAACAGGGACAAGGAATACTCTAGAAAATCTGTTTAAGCATTTCAATTCCTAATTGGTTTTTGAGAAAACAATACTTCTAGGGAGAGATTGATTTTTAGGTTTATTTTATACATTTCTTGTGTTTTGCAAATAAAACAATTATTTTGATACATTCTGTATTTACATGGCTGTGTGTTTCAAGCAGAGTGGCACCCAAGATCCCTGTAATCAAGATCTTCTTCTTTTCAGTTAAACATAAGCAAACCCATAGCTGGGCACCAATACAGTACATGTAAGTCTCTCTTTTACATTTCCTTATAACATTTCCTCGCTGCAAGACAGAAAATTGATTCATACTATAGGATTCCTCTTTCACCTGTAAAGTCCCCGGGCAGCTTCTAAGCATATCCAAGCCTTTCTGGTCCAGGGAAGTTTGTGTTTGCCATCCAAGACTTCTCGCAGGCTGCCAAACTCACAGAATTCCATGACAATAAGAAAGTCAGGTCTGTTGCCTGAGAGACAATGAAATAATTATTGATGGCATTTTATACATTTAAAATAGTCAATAGGGATGAGAAAAGAATGTCTTTCCTGTCATATCTGGACTACATTAAAATCAAGCAAGACTATCAACTAATAGAAATTTGAAATTTAAAGAAAAATTTATTGTTTTGTTTTTTTTAAGTATCCCTTTCACACCGTCATTTTGTAATATTACAAAACGAGTAAAAAAATATCGCAATGAAAAAACTGTTATTTGTTTTTATAACAAGTTAAAAAGCTTTGGTAGTTTTGACCCCAATTGTACATGCATCAATCTAGAATTTAAATGAAAGAACATATTTATGCTGCAAATGGTACACATACTCCTCTGATATCTTAAGTCAGGAAGCACTCCTGGTACTACTCAAGTCCCACAAACCTTTGAAAACTATTCCTTCAACTAAGACTATGTGAGTTACAATTGTGAGTTAAAATATATAATTATAATAGCAAAAAATGCATCTTATCATATAATTTGGTTTGGTGATAGGCAGCACAGAAGTGGAGTGGTCAGTGCTGCTGACTGATAAATTTGGTGTCCTGGGTTCAAAACCTGTGCCTGGACATTGTTTGTGTGTATGTTGTGCCAGTACATGCATATGTTTTCCTCCAACAATCCCAAAGATGCATAGATTTAAATTGGCTCTCTGTGAGTGTAAGCACATGGATGTCATGCAACAAACTGGCAGGTTCTCCAGGGTTGTTTCCTACTTAGAGTCCATAGACACCTGTCCCTTTGTCTGCGAAATAATTAATTCATGTTTGAGATATGTATAAATATATGTTGAGTAGGTCATATTAAAAAAAAAAGTCAGCATACAGGAACAAGGTGCAGAGGCTGTCAGTGTGGTATTCCAGTAACAATCTTTTACTCAATGCCCGCAAAACTAAAGAGTTGGTCATTGTCTTCAGGAGGCATAGAGCAGAGCCAGCTCCTCCATAAAACAACAGGTACCTGGTGGAGAGGATCACCTCCTTCAAGTTCCTGGGAACTTGCATCTCTGAGGACCCGTTCTGGACAGCAACCACACTGTCAAAATGTCCCAGCATCAACTGCACTTCCTGAGACTTATCCGGAAAGTAGAACTGAAGAGGAACCTTCTACCGCTCAGCCATCAAGAGTGTTCTAGCATACTGTATTACATCATGAGATGCTGGCCTTACAGCAGCAGACAGGAAAGCTCTGCAAAGGGCAACATCTACTGCAGAGAAAAATCAATGGCTGCTCACTGCCCTCTATGAAAGATATCTCCGGTGCCCAATGTACAGGAGCATTAAAAGCAGAATAAAAAGACTTGCTGATAGCTTTTATCCTTGGACCTCCGATTTTTAAACTCTAGAAACTCATTCAACTGTTTTATTTTTATTTTCTTTGTATTGGTACAATGACAACGAAGGCTTTCTAATTCTAACTCCAATGTTTTCTGAGTAAGCAGCATACTTATTTCTCAGGTAGTTAAAATATCATCAATGCATATAATCAAATATTATGTTAGTAAAAAATACAAGGATAACTTCAGAGGTTCAGGAAAGACTCAGGTTTTCTATAATAATGTTCCTTAAAACTATTTTAGCTCCACCAATGAACAGTTAAGGTGTCCAAATTCATTCATATATTTTCTGATGGTGGAGAAAAACCTTAGAAAGGGAGAAACCAATGTTGGATGGAATGCCATCACAGATTTAACTATGCTCTTTTAAACCTGCCATTTTGACCGGAGTCAAAATTTTGAACAGTGGAAGGAAACCCAAGTCATCACCAAAGAAAACTGTCAAAAAATAAAATGTGTTTATAATGAAGTCTAATTTTAAAAATAAGCACATATTTAATATAACAGTAATAATGAAGTCATATTTAAAATAGATTATAAAACAAACAATAATACAGTATATTCAAATGTATATAAATTGAGTTTAATCATCTATATCCAATAAAGTAACATATATAAACATAGCAGTAAACATAGCATGTAAACATGAGCATCACATGCAAAATCCACCTAAAAAGAAATCAAACTAGTGCCAGATGGCCATGTGTGAATGTGTGCATGTCTGTGAGTCACTTATAATCCAGAGCAGGATGCAAACTTCTTCCTATAGAGAGTGTCTTAGCTAGCACCTACCTGCCTTAGCTAGCAGTCAAAGGAAGGTCCAATTAACTCTTTGAGAATTTGGCTAGAACTGCTTATCTTAGAATATCCTCCTTTTACCTGAACCATAATATGTGTTGCAGTGGAAATTATCAAACTCATTTGCTCATTTTATTCCATTGAAGGCAGCCAATGTGCCAGCACTGCGGACTGGTGAGAAGTGGACTTCTGGTTGAAGAAAGAAATTCACCGCACTAAAAATGGAAATTAAGGTGGCCGCATAGAATATTTGAACCACACACCACGTTGGTCAGAAGGAAATTATCTTGCGTGAATTATCCAAGTGTAAAGTAACAATTGTGGCATCACCTGAACTGAGACTTACTGGATCTGGAACAGTTAGCATCCAATCACCAGCCATTGATGAAACAATGACACTCTTTTACTCTGACGGCGAGAAACAAGCATTGGATTTGGGGTGGACATTCAAGCTGCTAATAGCGTAATGGCCTTCCAACCAATATCAGATCATCTGGCAGTCCTCAACATCAAGACCCACATAATCTCTGCCTATGCACAAAGCAAGACCAGCACAGACCTGGCCAAGGGCGCCTTCTACAGCCAGCTTCAACATACCCTGGACTCAATCCCGCAGACTAAGGTGACCATCCAGGCTGGAAATTACAATGCCCATAACAGCGCGGATAGGTCTGGTTGGGAGGCAATGATGAGCAAATCTGGCCAAGGGAAGATTAACGACAATGGCACGTCCCTTCTGTCATTTGCCACATTCAACAATTTGATTATTGAGAATAACCACTTCCCAAATCCCAAAAAACACAGACTTGCATGGTAAAATCAATTAGGCAATGACTCAGCAATAATGATCAACTCTGACTTTTGTTCATCACTCAAGGATATCCGTGGTATTAGAGTACCTGACTGAAGAACAAATCACTACCTCATCGGGGATGAAGTGAAACTCAAATTACAACGTACAAAATGGATGGCACTCCCACCAGCTAGGCTGGATTGGAAGCAGTTGATGGACACTACCCACAAACAGGAGTTCCAGATCACCTTATCCAATCATTTTGCATCATTGGCCATGCCAGAGGATGTAGATGAAGAAAAAGGCAGATTTCAGGTGCCATCCTGGAATGTGCCCAACCCCTGTGCCAATGTGCCTGTTGTCAAACACAGTCATGGTTATCGGACAACTGCCTGGACCTGATGGACCAGATCACTGCAGAAGAGACCAAGGCTGGGGGAGACAGCTTGTTCTGACGACTTCACTCACTTTTCCAGACCATACGGAGCATGGAACAAGTACCACTCATAAGGAGAAAAGCCATAGTTGTGCCCATCAACAAGAAGGGTGACAACCGAGAATGCAAGAACTATCACAGCATCAGCCTCCTTTCCATTGTCGGCAAGGTCTTCATAAGAACAGGCAGGAATAAGATCTGGACGGGAATGCTGCAATCAGATCTTCGCCATTCATCAACTAATGGAGAAAAGAATTTGTTGTAGGCAGCGAACCGTCATTGTATTCAATGACTTCAAGTCACCTTTTGACTGTGTTTACTGGCCTGCCCTGTGGAGATCACAAGAGATTGAACATCTGTCTCCAAATGTCATCACACTTCTCCAAACAACATAATATGGCTCAAACAGACAAGATCACATCCAAAATAAACTATCTAAGGAGTTTACAATTCAGACTGGAGTCTGCCAAGGGGATGTAGCGTCTCCACTGCTTTTCAAAATCATAATTGATTTCAACATGAGAAAAGCATTCCAGGACAGACGTGGAGTACAATTTGATGAGGACCACTTTGTGACTGATCTCATGTTTGCCAACAATAGAACCTTTTTCACAGACAATGATTCCATGACCATGAACATTTGCTATGATATCGCCCGCATCGTCCAACTGTATAGCTTGAAAATCAATACGGACATGACCAAGGTACAGACAATAGAAGCATGGCAGGTCATTGTCCACCCAGAGCATATCCAGACTGAGCAGGTGCAGGACTTCAAATACTTAGGGTTGCTGGTCCAGGAGAACAAAACTGGCATCCACAGCAGAACTAAAAAGATCAATCCTCCTTTCTGGATCAGAAACATGGACTTTGCTCAAAGTGGATTTGAATAAACTTGAGGTATTACAAATGCAATGTCTGCAACAGATCCTGGGAGTCTCACTTCGTGATCACATCACCAATTAAACCATTCGAGCAAGATGTCCAAAGCAACCAACCACCGACACACAAATCTAGCTGTGAAAGCGGAGGTGGTCTGGCCACATGTGCAGAATGGGCATAAACAGGCTACCACACAGACTCCTCTGGAGACAGTGACCCACTCAGTGGAGGACACAACGAACTGCGGTCAAGAAAATATGGCCCAAACAAGTGAAGGAAGATCTGAAGATCCAATGACTTGCTCTGAATCAGGCCAGGTCTATTGACATATAGGGTATGATATGATGTGCATGGTAACCTATCTATGTTGGTTAGACACCTTTCATTGACATGACACTGAAACAATGAAGGGACAGGAAAGGAAAACTCACTATAGCAGAATATTTCCCAGAACACAAGATGGCAGGAACTTGCTCCTGGCAGTCCCAGAATGGATTCCAAGTTCTCTGTAGGCAGCCTTGCTGTTTAACAGAGGCTTTATCTAACCTAGAAATATTTTCAGGCTATACTCTTGGTAAGTTGGAAGTACTCCCTGCATGGACTTTAAAAGGAGAATTATGTGCCCAAGCACGAGAATTCAGAGCTAAGAACAACTCAACTACTCTGAGAAGCACGTGGAAGGGTTGCTTGTCAAAAATGAGATATTTAGAGACAAACATGCTTAATATAAAGCTATTGTTTTATTTAAATTGGTCTGGTGAAGTTGTGTACTGGAGAAGCGGGGTCATAAAGACTGTTGCCAATGTACACACTTGCTCTAGTTTAAAAATAACCTTTTAGTGCCACAAATCAATATGGAGCAAATAATAGATCTTTCCAAATACAAATGTTCTTCCTTTAATCAACAATGATTAGTTTCCACCAGTCACATTTATCATGTGTAACCTGAATTGAAAAATAACTACTTGATAATTGTGATTTGTGAGCCCAATTGTTAGCATACATGCAGCAGAAGTAAAGACAGCTCTTTCAGATAGGCTTAAGTGATTAGTCTTAGAAGAACACAGGCCATATATAACATCAGATGGTAGTTACCCATACCTATCAGTTTTCACCAATAGCTCAATATGTAAAATGTGTGGGTATTTATAATG
>JANRMT010062806.1:7531670-7555092 GCA_026402145.1 Polypterus bichir lapradei | reverse complement strand
TCTCGGAAACTGCAGGTCTGACATTGTGGTCAGCAACACAGGAGCGCCGCATGGGACTGTACTTTCTCTGTTCCTGTTCAGCCTATATACATCGGATTTCCAATATAACTCCACATGCAAAAGTTCGCTGACAACACTGCTATCGTGGGCTGCATCAGGAGTGGGCAGGAGGAGGAGTATAGGAACCTAATCAAGGACTTTGTTAAATGGTGTGACTCAAACCACTTACACCTGAACACCAGCAAAACCAAGGAGCTGGTGGTGGATTTTAGGAGACCCAGGCCCCTCACGGAGACCGTGATCATCAGAGGTGACTGTGTGCAGAGGGTGCAGACCTATAAATACCTGGGAGTGCAGCTGGATGATAAATTGGACTGGATTGCCAATACTGATGCTCTGTGCAAGAGAGAACAGAGCCGACTATACTTCCTTAGAAGGCTGGCGTCCTTCAACATCTGCAATAAGATGCTGCAGATGTTCTATCAGACAGTTGTGGGGAGTGCCCTCTTCTATGCAGTGGTGTGCTGAGGAGGAAGAATAAAGAAGGACGACTCACGCCTGGACAAACTGGTGAGGAAGGCAGGCTCTATTGTAGGTACGGAGCGGGACAGTTTGACATCCGTGGCAGAGCGACAGGTGCTGAGCAGGCTCCTGTCAATCATGGAGAATCCACTGCAACCACTAAACAGTATCATCTCCAGACAGAGGAGCAACTTCAGCAACAGACTGCTGTCAATGCCCTGTTCCACTGACAGACTGAGGAGATTGCTCCTCCCCCACACTATGCGACTCTTCAGTTCCACCCGGGGGGGTAAACGTTAACATTATACAAAGTTATTGTCTATTTTACCACTCTTTAATTTAATATCGTTTTTTTATCAGTATGCTGCTGCTGGAGTATGTGAATTTTCCCTTGGGATTAATAAAGTATCTATCTATATATCTATCACAATTTATTTGAGAAATTCCAGTCTGCTTTCTGCACTGGTCATAGTACAGAAACGGCACTAATTTGTGTTGTAAACGACATTCTGATATCCTCTGATGAAGGAAACTCCACTGTAATTATGTTGTTAGACTACAGAGTTTGACACCATTGACCATTCTATTTTACTGCACAAGCTGTAAACTGACATTGGGCTCACAGGCACTGTACTAGCTTGGTTTTGTTCTTATTTATCAAATCGATTCCAATACATACAGAAATGTGCTGACGTATTCCATCATTACACAAAAGTGAGATATGGTGTCCTGCAGGGCTCAGTACTGGGACCTTTAATGTTTTCACTTTACATGCTTCCACTGGGATCTATCATTAGAAAACATCACATTATAATTTTCATTCATATGCAGATGACACCCAGTTATACCTTTCTTTTAGATCAAATAAAGTTTCTCTGATGTTGTCTTTAATTAGTTGTGTTAATGAATTAAAGGAGTGAATGGAGGAGAACTACTTGTCTTTAAACACAAATAAAACACAGATGTTGATTATTGGAGGTAATGATGTTCATTGAAGCAATATTTTGTCAACATTTAACTCAGGTGGAATCACCATTAATTTTACCGAATCAGCCTGCAACTTAGGAGTTATCTTTGACTCTAGCATGTCATTTAAATCACACATTACAAAGTTGTCCAAATCATGTTTCTTCCATCTTAAAAATGTTGGGAAATTAAGGAGCTTTCTAAATAAGCACAATTCTGAGAAATTAATTCACTCATTTATCTCTAGTAGGACTGACTACTGCAAAGCTGTGTCCACTGGATGTTCAAATTGTTCTTTATACAGCCTCCAGTTAATCCAAAATGCTGCTGCAAGAATCATTATAAGAACAAGAAAATACTAACACATAACTCTAATTCTTAAACCCTTACACTGCAGTTAAGTTTAGGGCAGATTTCAAAATCCTCCTTTTAACATATAAAGTATTAAATGGCCAAAGTCCAGCTTACTTATCTGAATTTATCATGACTTACAAACCAGAGCACACATTAAGATCTCAAGATGCTGGTCTGCTTATGATTCCAAGGATTAATAAAATAACAGTGGGAGGTCGAGCTTTTAGTTACAGGGCCCCTAAACTATGGAATGGTCTGCCTGTTACTATAACAGATGCCCCTTCAGTCTCAGCTTTCAAATCCTGACTAAAGACTCACTACTTCAGTTTAGCATATCCTAACTAGAGCTGCTGATTAACTGTACAGACTGCATCTGTGTTGTTGGTCATTAGCACTAAAACATAAGTAACATGATAGTTCTAATTTGTTACTAACCCTCACCTATTCTGTTTCTCTTCTCGGTACTCAAATGTGGCACTTGATGCCATTGCCCACCTGCCAAGCTGCTTTGCCTCCCTAAGGTAAAGTCATCTCCAATGGAGGATTGCAGGAAACGTTGGGTAGAGGGGTCCTTGCATCGGATTGGCTGGCCAAGCGCTGTCTCAGCTGTGGAATGGCCAATAGGGGGAGGCAGGTTGATGGCCAAGGTCTCCAGGACTCTAAACAAATCCAAATCATATCATGGGATACCATCAACTGTTAAATTCTGCTCTGTACTTGCAATTTTTTTTATATTAATATTATATTTGTATTCAGGATTACTTGTGTTTTGTTCTGTGTATTGTATTGTATTTACCCACTTCTTTTTGACACTCACTGTATGCCCAACCTACCGGGAAAGGGGTCTCTCCTTGAACTGCCTTTCCCAAGGTTTCTTCCATTTTTTCCCTACTAGGGTTTTTTTGGGAGTTTTTCCTTTGTCTTCTTTGAGAGTCAATTGTATTTTATTGTATTGTAAGGCACAGAGTGGCAAAGAAACATTTTTTCTTGGGGCCATAACTAATATGCAATACACCAGTAAGCTGTGGAGAGTGCAGTTAATCATTCAGGACAATGAAATAGATTTTAAAATAAATACAGTGGCAGACACATCAATAATATCTAAGTCAACACTAAGAACACTGAACATTCAGGCACAGTTAAGCAGTACTGGAGCAATTTTGGAGAGTCCCGGAGGAAGGATTCCATGCTTAGGATAGCTCTTTGCTAAAACAACCTACAAAGGAAAATAATATCAATTTAATTTATTTCTAATTAAAGGACCATCAGCCAGCAACTTATTAGGTCATAATGCAGCTGTCGCAATGGGTCTAATACACCAAGTCTGGGAGCTATATGGGGACCACTAGCCTTGGGCTAGTTATTGAAGAGATAACTGCAACAAGAGTGGTGTATGCCAGTGTTTCCAGTAGTAAAAAAATAGTGGGTTAGTGAGAATATGTGTGCATTGTAAACATCTTAAGAAGGCCGTACAATGACAGAAATATATCTTGCCAACTTCCAAAACTAGCAAATGCCAAAATGTTCTCATTGCTTGATGCAGCAAACAGATTTTGGCAAATTCCTTTAGACAAAGATAATGCCAAACTCACAATATTTACTACTCCCTTAGGAAGGTTCTTTTTCCATTTCTTTTCATTTTGGGATCACTAGTGCACCTGAGATTTTCAAAGGCAGATGATAAAACTTTTCAAAGATCACCCAGGTGTTGAAACATACATGGATTACATTCTTATCTCTACAGTGGAACATGAGAGAAGATTCAGGAGAGTTTTGCAAACAATCAACAAGGCTGGATTAAAACTCAAAAAAGAAAAATGTCTGCTAAAGCAAAAGCAGCTTCTTATCCTGGGGCACAGTGTGGATGAGCATGGCATCAAACCTGACAGCAAGAAAGTGAAAGATGACCCACTCCTATGATATCTCTCAAACACTCTCCAAATAGAGACAGATGAGCTGATATGATGAAGCACAAGAAGAAATAATACAGGCAGCTTGGCCTATCTCTCATTCACACCTTGACAAGGTTACAGAACAAAAAAAGGTCCTGTATTATAGTTAGTTATACAGTTAGTTAACAGAGGATAGCCGAATTACATTTCTAAAGTGCCTGGCAGAATTAAGGCTTATTTTCAAGCCATAGATGTATATTCACTACATGAGATGGATTACTACTGCATGGTGACCGCAAGTCCTATGTGCTGAAATCATTGGAAGAATTCATGATGGTCACTAGGGAATTGGCATGTGCCATGAACATGCCAAACAGAGTGTTGGGTGGCCTGACACAAGCAAAGATATTAAGACACATCTCAAAACCTGCAGAGACTGATTGACAACAAGGCCATCACAAAAGAGAGAACTACCCATCTCAACACCCCTCTAAGTCAACCTTGGGAGAGAACTGCTGCTGATCTCTGCGAAGTTTAATTACCTTGTGGTAGTGAACTATTTCTCCAGATATATAGAAGCAGCGTTCTTGCCAAATATGTCAGGCAAGACTGTGCAGTTCTGCCTAAGTAATATGTCTGCAAGATGAGATGTCCAGCCATCTTAGTGACAGATAATGGCAGATCAATTTTTTGGCAAGAATTTCCAAGAATTTTCAAGAATCTACGTTTTACAACATATTGCTGTAAACCCTCACCTACTGCAGGCCAATGGAGAAGCTGAAAGAGCTGTATGAACAATCAAACACATCCTGAAACAAAAAGATCCTTTTCTTGCTTTGCTGAGTTATAGACCTACAGGACATCCCTCCAAGCAACTGGCTTTAACCCAGCACAGTTAAGGCTTGGGCATCACCTGAGGACACCCATCCCGACTCTTGAAAAGGACTTGCTTCCACAATGGCCAGATCTAAATTAAGTTCAAAGTAACAACAAAAGAAAGAAAGCTAACCAATGTCATAAGGTTGCTCATCTTTCAGAAGTAAAACCTAGTAATGAGGTCCTGCTGAAACTAGAATAACAGGGTTGGCCAACACCTGCAAAAGTAATCCAAAAGTATACCACACCAAGGTTTTACCCGATTCAGACAGAAAGCCGCATTCTTCACATGAAAAGGAGACATTTGCGACTCCTGCCCCCAACCACTGTACTGTCTACTGCGGAAGTGGAAATGGGCATGATAAAAGCAAGTCAACCAGAAATGGGAGGTGACTTTATTGATAAACTAGAGATACCAGTTCAGAAAACATCGAGGGAGAATTGTGAGAGCACCTTTGCAATGCAGATTGTGTTAATGTATAAGTCAATCAGAAATAATTGTCAAAGTTATTTAGGAAAATAGCTGTTGACCTATATACTGTAAATGTTTATGTTTAAAATTGGGGCATGGATAAATACTTGAAAGAATTGTCAAGTGGGCTTGAATAGATAAAATATATACGTACTGTAGCTAAAAATATCTAAGTAAATAACCATGATCAACATTTAGGGCATAGTGATAATGCAGCTCATATGGTATTTATAAGTTTGTCACATGTATAAAAGGAGGCTGTCGGTACAGCACTAGTGTAAGGTATAGTCAGTTTTGTTGAAGAAGCGTATTGTATTAGTTTGCTTGTAAGTAAAAAATCAAAAAAATATATAGGAGAAATTCTTTGCAATGAAAAGATAAGATACATACATCGATTTGCCCCGAAATCGAAACAGGAGCTTTGTATCAATCGTCTCCTGCCCTGGTCCTGTGGTGTAAATCTTTTTAATTTTTTTTTTTTTTTTTTTTTTTATTTTCCTGTTAAGTTTGCTGAGGCTGAAACACACTAATAGTATGAAGTGTATTTGGGCCACAGACAAGAGAAAAAATAAGGACCAAATGAAGAAAAAAATAACATGTCACGAAATGAATTATGAAATTAAAGTTGAAATGTTGAAACGAAATAAACTAAAATATTACAGCTGAAATGTCAAAATTAACGTCGAAAGACCTGTTTTTTTGTTTTTTTTTTTGTTCTTTCTTTTCACCCTGTCTCTATTTTTGGGGCCCTAATATACTTAAGTACAATAGTGTCTTTGGCGATGCTCGCAGTCGCTGCACTAAATTAGAAATCATCAAACGTCACCCTCGCAGTTCGTATTCTTCCTCGGGGCCAGCTCTACTTTCTGTTATGTAATGGTACAAATCTGTTCTGCGCAATCTGAAACTCGTCGTATATGCTACACACAACGTAAACGACTTATATACTGTTCTGTAGGAAAAGAAGACAAGAACCCCTGACCTTTGTTACCTTTCCTGCCTGTCTCCGGACCGTGGTCGGGGTGAAGCAGGGGAGCTTCTCCTTCTTTGTGTCCAGTGGTGTGAAGCTCCAGGGCCAGAGCAACGTGCTCTGGGGTAAAACCCTGTCCCTGAGTTCCCTTCTTCTAATTTACCGCAGAGAGTGACACACAAGGCTTGACTGCTCAATGGTTGACTTTATTATCTCCTTCTTTTAAGGTGCCTGGTTTTAGCTTAACAGAGACCAAAAACGAGAGCCCCACCACGCCGTCAACAACCTCTAAATTCAAAACTCCACCCCCCAAAACCCCGACAACTCCACCCACATTCCACATTCAGTATAATTGGGATGTCAGGCTGCTATTTTAAGCTCTGATCCCAACACCTTTATTTTTAACATGCACACACACGCGTCTGCTTAACTCCAAGACAAGGTCTGTGGAGCAGCAGGTATAACAGCAAATTGCGCCAGTCGGTAACACAGAGCTGATTTGTGACAGCAAAAAGTCAAGCAGCTCATCAACTGGTTGTGAGAACATAATAGACTGCCTGGGGAAAATTCAGACAGGCAGTAACAGGGCAGGACTGCAAACTCGGGATTGGAATTTCTAGCGTCAGCGTTGAACCCGTGCAACTTTATTAACTCGATCTACTCATTTTAGGATACCAGGTTTTACATGAAGCACAAAAAGGCAGAAAGGTAACTGAAAATTATACTTAAATGCAGTTATTTAAAAAAAAGTCACAAAAGTCTAAATTACTTTTTTTAAAACAATCTACATTAATTTGATAAATTCGCTGGTAGAGAGATTAAAAACAAAACTTTTGTTGTAAAATCAGAATTATAAAGACCTAAGTTGAGCTTCAATTACTGGACTCGGTGCAGAAACCACACTTTTAATAAGCATTATACAATATACGGCACATGTGAAAGAAAAACACCACATGCCAGCACTAAACTCTCACTGTTAGCGCGGCCTAATATTACAACACATGAAAAACGCGAATAGTTTAGGAAGCAGGATATAAACAATGGTCTTTTTATATTTTACCTTTACGTCTTGAAAGCTATACTTTTCCGCCTTCACACTCCTCGCAGTTCTGCTTTTCCTTTGAGTTCAAGTTTTACGTTGCGCTTTCTGGGTCTTATTGTCCGTAATATTGCTGTAACCAGCCGAGTAAAACGAAGAAACAATTGCAGTGATATGGGTCTTTTAAATTTTGAATGCGGAATTTCCAGGATTGGTATTGACTAAAGGCATAGCATTAACATAATACTTCTAACTCATTTAACAGTTGTTAATTTCTTTTAGTGCGTTTCTGGTCAATGAGTAGCGTTAAAATATTAAAACTGTCGTAGCTGCTATCGCCTCTACCTCACAACTTCAAAGGTCTTTGCCAATTAACGTTTGTTTGGGTTCAACAGAAGGATTGTTATGGTATCCCATTACTTGTACATGGAATGATTACGTGGGTGTGCCTAGTCCTGAACTGGGGTGGGGAGGCGGTTCCCGTCTTGTAACTCAGCCGTCGGGACATATACAGTCTCTCATTATGTTTGTCAAGCATATTAAAGGTTGGATAGTTTTTGGTGGTTTAGTGACTAGCACCGAAATATTAGAAACACTTTTACAGGATGAATCCTCATCACTAGCATACTACGGTATGGTGAAACCATTGTGTTCACTATGAAGTACACTATATTATAATGCATTTGTTATTATAATTGGATATTTAAACTTATAAGAAGCAGGTACAAATGAGAATGAAAAGTAAAGTAGTTGTTGTTCAACCTCCTGGTCTTCATTTTTATTTGTGTATAGCACATCACAGTCGCTGGATTGAGCTGTGTCCTGTTTTGGAACCGTGACAATCTGGTCAGCCTACAAGTGTCCCAGTTTGGGACTTTGATAATCTGGTCACCCTAGGCTAGATAACATGTTATTTGTTGTATTCACATACTGTACCATTCTCAAATATGTTTATTTCATGACAGAGTTGTGGAGACGGAGCCTATTCCAGCAGCAGTATAAATCATGGCAATTGATAAATAATGACAGTAATAATCTCTTATATATATTTCTCTTCTGGTTTGTCCTGCTTCCTCTTCAAAACCAGTCCCCCCACATGCAGCCCACATGGCATTTCTCGATTCCTATTGGTTCGGCCTGCTTCCTCTTAAAAACCGGTCCCCCCCACACGCAGCCCACACAGCATGTCTCGATTCCTATTCCTCCTCTTCCAAACCCTTCCCCACGCTGCCTACAGCCTCCCCTACACCCCCACACCGCTTTTCTCGATTCCTGTTCCTCCTTCGGACTACCGCGTTCCCCGCTCCTCTCTCATGGCCCCATTGGTGTTACGTCACCGCCCTATATCAAGCCTGACTGCGTGACCTTTCACTTCAGCCATGTGTGCACCTGGGAGTCTTCTCCTTAGCCTGCTACAGGAAGGTACTCTCTCGGCCATTGGCATTGGTTTCGCTCCTTGCTATTGGTTTCACTCCTTGCTATTTTCGTTATACTGCGATGATTGTTTCCTAAGCCTTTGTTATAAAATGAATGACAGTATCTTCTCTGTCGACGGGTTTTTGTACAACGTCATCTCTATTCTGGGATCCGGCAACTGCCTGTTCCTATCAGTGGGTTATTTCTTGACACAAACAGTTGACTTAGGCAATGCACTCTCACTACGACATAGGGCAGTAGATTTTGTTGCATCACATTGGGACAGATTTGGAGATGTTCTTCCTGTTGTTCTTGCCAACACAAGTTGAGTTATCACAACAAATCATGAGTACTATCAATACATGGCAACATCTGGAGTTTATTTTGGTGAAGCTGAAATTCAAGCTCTTTCCAAGATTCTCCATGCTACCATTGACATTTACTTCAAACACGACCCCAACATCCCGTCAAGCATTACGTTTGCAAAGATTTGCGTTAACCTACAACAACCAGTCTTCAGCCACAGTCAGTTGTACGTGGCTTTTTCTAGGGTTAGATCTTTCGACTCATTATCTGTCGTCTCCAACAAAACACCTATTCACAACTGCGTCTTTCAAGAACTATGTCTTTCTTCTTGATTTCTGAATTCCTTTCTCACCATTTTCCATCCCCATTCTTACACTGCCGTATGCTATGGTGGGCGTCAGCTAGTAATGACTAAAATTGTGCTTGGCAGCAAGCTTGGTCTTTGTTGGTGCTTTTAAACATCCTCAGTATACCTAGTGAGACTGTTACTGTCGTGATACTTCTAGTTTATGTGTGACCCATAAATATCATACAGAAATTATAGTTTGCAGCTACTATAAAACTTGTAGATAGTGAAAATATGAAAGAATAACCTTAAAATGCAATGTTTTTTTGAAAT
Organism: Polypterus bichir lapradei; assembly: GCA_026402145.1. Taxonomy (NCBI): domain Eukaryota; kingdom Metazoa; phylum Chordata; class Cladistia; order Polypteriformes; family Polypteridae; genus Polypterus; species Polypterus bichir. The sequence goes on along the minus strand of JANRMT010062806.1, from coordinate 7,545,660 downwards.
GGGGTAGTACTAGACATTACAAATGTATTGTTAAGGGCTACATGTACTGCTCTACATTTAAAATTGTTCTTTGGTCATGAAAACATTTGGCATTTTCAGGCTTGTAAAAACATGCCATCCAGACTTTAACATTACAGTATGTGAAATCTTATTTATAAGGCCTGTAGCCTTTTGTTAAATGCCATCCCTGATTATCTGTCCCAGCTGGCCTGGGGACAATCCTTTCAAAATCTGAAAGCCCTTATCAAGGTCATCGAAGGTCTGTGGGCAGTTTTGAACCCGGGAGGAAAAGAACAGTTCTTGTGTGAAACCCGACGTGTGGGCGTCCCTAACCCAGAGCCTTGCCGTCTCCGTTAGGAGCTGTTGCATAGGAAACCCAATGCGCCGTGTCGGCATTTGCCCATTGACAAGGGAGGGTGCAGGAAGACCCGTACAGGGAGATCCTGTGTGCTGGTTAATCTCCAGTCATTTCCTCACACTGGGGTGGCGATTGTTAATGGGCATAAAGTATTATCCCTTACAGATTCAGGCAGCAATATTTCCATTTTCGCTTGCCACTTAGTTTTACCGCGACGTGGTTAAAAATCAAGACCAGTCTGACCTGTATTCACATAGACGTCCTACAGTATAAGTCCGTCGCCTGCAACATTAGCTACAAGTCACTGGCAGTATAGTGTCCGTCCATTTGGGTTACATGGGGCACCTGCGACCTTCCAGTATCTGGTGGGTAAAGTGCTCTGTCATAACTCCTATAGTGCTGCCTACTTGGATGACATAGTCATCTATTCCAGCAAATGTAAGGAACACATTCAAACTCCAGGCATGAACACAAGGGATGTGACTCCCTGCGAGACAGAAGCACTAATGCTCTGCCGCTGTGCCACCACAACTTGTGTAATTATTATCAGTATTCATTATTTAAATAATAATAAAAGTTAACGACTTATCTGTAAAATGTAACATATATACTTTAATGCATTTCATCATGAAAATGATATCAAGTATAAATCTAAGGATTCTAAATGTGCAGAGAGCTTGAATATCATAAATGTAATGTGTTCTGTGTGTGGTGATTGCTGCTGTCAGTTCAGGAGAAAGCCCCAGAAGCACGTAGCGATTAACACCTGGGTAGGTTTTAAGATGATGTTTATAATGGTCTACTTTAATGATAAAGTAAACTACAAGGTTAAAGTGGACATTATGAGATTAAAGCCGAAATTTCCACTTTAATCATAAAATAGACCTTTTCACCATGCCCTTAATTTTTGTCTCTGTGGCTCAAATACACTGCTGTACATTATGAAGCTGTTGTGAAGGTGCAAAAAAAAAAAAAGACAGTACATGATGATGGTATGTGAGACTTTTAAAATGTATCGTGTCATTACATTGAGGAATATGCGGTGCTTGAATATAAAAGTATCACAAATGCATTTGTATGTCGGCATTTTGCATCACCACATCGAACCATTCATCAAACATCAAAGCACACACATCGATCCCAGAGGATCCTCATATCAGTTTTCTGTCACATGTAGATAGTAAACAGAGACTCTGATGACATGTTCCGACTTTTATCACACTGTGCCCCCTAACTTTTTGCTGGTACTGCAACTCGCGCATGTGTCACATTAATTTTTGGGGACTTGCTTGGAGGACACATCAAATGAACGCTGGGAAAGTGTGGCAGCCGTGATGCATGCACGTATGTGTTCTGAGCATGAAGTATAAACGAGCCCTCATAGTGGATGGCCCTACACAGGGAATTGAACCAGAGGGTCACAAGGTGGTTTTTAGACCTACAGCCGTACAAGTTTACACTTGTTTATCGCTGGGGCTTTCTCCAAGCCAATGCTATTCTCTCTCTCTCTCTCTCAGGTTCATGACCTCTTGGTCAGGAACGACCGACCCGAGAGGTCTGGACTGAGTGGGGTGCTATGTCATACATGTACGCATGGGAGGCAGCTAAATGGCTCAAAAGAAGGTAATTCCCAGTCAGATCAGGGGGTGTCAGGGCGCATTAATACTTTCTCTTCTCTCCCTGCAGACCAAATGTGAAAAATTCTGCCTGGCTCCCATGAAGACATCACTTCCGGTTTCTGCCCCAAAAGACATCACCTCCGGTTACACCCCCAAAAAGTCACAGCCCGATGAGCTCAATACCGGTTCCAGTCCCAAGATCCCTCCTCTTCCTGCAGTTCAACTATATATCCACCATGTTTCCTGACCTGTTCAGTTCTGTTTTGGACTCTTGCCTGTAAAGACCATTATTTCTCAACCTTTTTTCGCATTTCCAGCCAATTCTCAAGTATACGGGAGGCTGCCCCAAACCTCTTTGTGTGTCAAGGCTTGGTTATTTACCACACCAGCTATCTCCTTCATAGCCTGACACAGTTATACAACAGCAAATCCAATTAACCTAATAAAGTGGCTTTCTGACAAGCTTGATTTGAAAAGTGTCTAAACATCCTATGATGGGCTGGTGTCCTAACCAGGGATTGTTCCTGCCTTGCTCCCTATGAATGCTGAGTTAAGCTTCAGCACCCCCCACAACCCTGCTCAGGCCTAAGCAAAATAGAAAATGACTGACCGACCCTTTGATGCACTGACTCCCTATCCAGGGGTTATTCTTGCCTTGTGCAGGTAAAGCTTCAGCTCCCACATAACCCTGCCCTGGAGTAAGATGGCTTAGAAAAGGATATTGTATTATTATAAAAGCAGGTTTAAAAAGTTTGTGTAAATTAAAATGTTTTGAATTATTTTGATATCGACTTATTTATGTGGCAATAACATTTTTAATTATTGGATTTAAGTAGTATTTGTTTATCACTTAAGAGACAGAAACTACAAGTATATACATTTAGTATGTGCACAAGGTAAGGTAAATCTTGTAGTCCATGATATTCATATTATCTTCAATAAATGTTGGGGAAATCCTCCTCTCTACCACAAGTGAAAGTCAGGTTCTTAACTGTGTATTTTTTATAATATGAAAGTATGTAAATTTAAGGCTTTCTAATTTTTATTTAGTACTAAGAGGCTCCCCCCCCAAAAAAAACTTTGCTTGCCAAATATCCTATCTGGTGGCTGAGCTTCTCAAAGGGTGGTCCTCTATTTGAAAAAGCAGTTATATTTAAAGAGATGGTTTATAGAAGAATATGCGGGGTGTGGGAGGAAGACAGTTTGGTACACAGTTATCATAGATACAAAATTGGTTACTTGAGTATTTCACTAAAACTGTCTATTTTAAATACCAATGAATAATAAAACATAGTAAAAAGTAAAAGAGTAAAAGTAGAAGTAAAAAAAACTAAAACATAATAAAAAGTAAAATACATTAACGGCACCTCAAAAACAATACTTTGAATTACTTCATCCTCTAACTTACATTTTATAAACTTTGCTTTTTGCATTTCTGTTTGCTTATTGTTCGGGGTATTTTTCTCTTTTTTGTTTATTGGGCGATTCCCTTTGTTCTTGATTATATGCAGCTCTTTTTTGTTCATGTTCTTTTTTTTGAAGTTCATCATTGCAATCTAAAATGCAATGTTCTTGAATAGATAATCTGTTTTTCTGTCTTGCTGTTATAACTGACAGAGTTAAAGGGGGAGTATCATTGGTTGGCACAGAGAGAGGATGTGTGCAGTAGGAGTAATGATTGGGTGAGAATTGTGGTCAAGGCTGAATAATGCGGGCCACACTATTGTTCACCCATTGAAAATAATTAAATAAAAACCATTAGGTAAGCATGGGAAAAGTTTAAAGACACATATATCTAAAACTATTTATAATAACATGCTATAATCACCAAATACAATATTTAGGTCAGATGAAGAAATATCACATTTAGTTGTATCTAATAACAGTTAAATACTTAACAATTTAAGACTGAAAACAAGTTTGGTATTTTGGAACATTTAAATTACTAGGAGTGGTATGTCAAGACAAAAGATCGAGGACCCCTGATGTATGCGATTGTAAGTTTTGGTTAGAGTTTACAGCATGTTCAAGGGTGCAGTTACAAGACACAAAATCATTGGGACAAATATGCACCAACAAATATGAGGCAACTAAAGCACAAAGAATAATTGTGCGCAACTAGTTAAAAATCAATACTGTGCAGTGCAAGTACCTGCCAGGGTCTGGGCAATCTGGTGGTAGTACTGCAAAGAGCAGCCTACTTAATGGGCACCACCCCAGGTAGATAACATGAATTAAATATTGTAGCCTATGTACTGGTGAAACGGTTGAGTAACAGCTACATTGTGTGGCAAAGGCGCTATATAGGCATTGACCTGACACAGGCAGACAACAGAAGCACGCAAAAATGAAACAAAAAAATGTATTTTCTTCAGCTGGGGGCCTTGTCTTCCCCGTGTCCCTCAGCCCTAACACAGTACCAAAACACACAAAAGCACAAAGCAAAACACCACCACAAAACATTTTTCTTACTCCTCACAACTCTGGCTCCCGGAGTGGTGACTATCGGCTCCTTTTATAGCCCAACCGGAAGTGCTGCTGGTGCTCGTTGACCTACTTCTGGCTGCACCTCTAGGTGTGGCTGCGTTCCCGCACAGACGGGCTCGCTAGGCCGTGGCAAATCCAACAGGAATGAGCTCCGGTGCTCCCGATGCAACCAAGGGGGGCTGCCACCAAGTGTTCCAGGGAACGTAGTGTGCTTCCCATGGCTGCTCCCCCAGATCCAGTGTCAAAGGGGTGTCCCAACTGGGCACAGGTCCCGGCCATCTGCCACAACGGCTAGATGGAGTTATGAGAGTCTGTGGATTGTGTAGTGGTCTTGGAGGGAGGACTCAAAGGCTGTGAGGAATGAAAAAAGTACCTCCTAATCCCTTTCAGAATTGGAAGGACAGTCACTCCACTGCTTCACACATTTTAAATAGGAACATTAAATTATTGGTGCTTTTTTTGACCTTCACCAAAGCCTTTCTGGAGGGGTCCTCAAGCATAGAACACAGTAAATATATTTTCCAAAACGTCTGTTAATACTATTAGGTATAATATTAATTACATATTGACAATGTAAATGTATTATCAAGGAATGAGTGAGACTCAACACATTTGTTACTAAATTGGTCTGATCCTATTCAAACAACTATGTATGGGTGATGCCTAATTGTCAGTCACCCTGTAGTATTCCACAAAGGATTCTGTCCATAGAAGTACCATATGAGTGATTTCCTGCACTGCCAATCACTCCCCTGCAGGGTTTATCAAGGCTGATGTGGCACACCTAAATACGAAGAATAAGCACAGTAGAACTATGACAATGTCGGTTAGTAATAGGCATGTAACCAAAAGGTGTATGAGTGTTCAAGTATCTCTGGAACATGTTAGTACCAGTGATAGTGAGTCCCTATGTGGAATAATGGAATGAGCAAATGGCAATCCCCTTGCAACAGGTATCCTAATATTTACTTTTTTATTCAATCACTCTAGTTAGAAAGACAATGTGTATAAAAAAATAAAAGTAATGTGGTATTTATAAATGTATAACAACACCAACAGAAGAAAGTATAATAGTAATGTAGATAGAAAAGTCTGGATATACATAGTCTTAGAAAGCTTACTAAAAATCAACAAAATCAAGGGTAAATTTGTTGTCCTGGGTAGCTTTTTGACTCGGTGTGATGGATGAGTTACATTATCCACCATCTAGAAGAAATGGTCTTTCTCTCTCTTTCCAATTTGTCTTAGTCTCTGACATTGCTTTCTTTGTCATCTCCTCTATTGGTCCTTCAAATGAGCTGTTATTTCCATTAAAATTAAATTTGCAATTCCGGGACATGTAGCAATACACACATATGATTGGCTAGCCATCCCAGCGATGGATAGCTTTGCTCAAAAGCTTTAATCCTGTACATACATGTGCAATCGCTTACTTTCTCAGTTCTTTTTTCTATTAAGCTACAAAGTTTGTCTGACCATTTTAACTAAAGGCACCATAAATTCTTCAGATAACAAATTAGATGTATTAAATTTATAAATTACTGGTACAATAGAGAAAGAATGTACAAATGTATTTATGTCATAAATTATTACTCCACAAGAGAGGAAACTTTTAATTTGCCTCTGCACATTAATTACCTTAAGGGTCCTGTAAATTCCTTTGTAAATTAGTTCTTCATGATTTGTTTGAGCAAAATTAAAAAAACCTCATATAGGTAGTCTGTAGTTTCAAAAAATGATAATTTAATTCTTTAGGACAGTAAGGATGTTAACTTTTTGAGTAAATATTTTTAGCACATTTTGAAGGAAAAGTATATGTTTTTATATGTTATTGTAGATGGCATGGTGCTGCTTCAAAGTCCCTACTCTTTCATTGTCACTTTGAAATATGCTCAAGCTAGGACCCTTAATGTTAGGCATTTGCACCCAAAAATATAATCATGATATTGTTGTAACTGTAAGTCTGTTATTACACTGTGTTAGATGTTTTACTCAATAGCTGTGGAGTGCTACACCCTGACCACTTTTGAGCATTTAAAACAAGAGGTGGAAGCAAAAAGATGGTGTTAACCCTTGCAAATCAATCAGTTGCTGCTCTTACTACCCCACCATAAGACATCATCTTACCATTAAACAAACTGGCTGACACTGAAGAAATAGAAATAAAACTGGAGGACCAGAGTAACTTCAGTATGTATAAGTTTGCATAAAAAGCATAAACAGGTAAACTGCATTTCCTTTCTATCTGTAGATCAAATACTTGTCATTGTTGGGGGGAGTAGATGCCATCACCACCACAAGAAGATTTTTGAGGTGCATGTGTGCCAAGAGTGTTGCACAACAGATTTCTTGTAAGAGGTTTTGACAGAAGAAATTCTTTCCTGGAAACTCAGTTGTTCAAGCCAGTGATAGGTGAGTGACATTGACAACTCCAGTGCAATTGTACAAAAACACTCGTCTTTTGAATAAACACTACATGGGAACACCAATGCCAGAGAACTTACTTAACTTGGCAAATAAACATACTCTGTGTCTAACAAATTATTATACAAAAGATGCTTCAAAGAGGCGTGGATGAGCATTTTTTCTTTGCAGATACAACACTGAAAAGCACCAAAGCAACCTCCTGTCAGACTCTGAAGATCCTCTGAGGCAGCCAATAAATTTTGCAAATGCAAAGTGCTAAGAAACTAGATTGGAGTAAGAAAAAAAACAATAACTTTGAAACAACAAATGAATGCAGTTCAATTTTCTTAATATTTTCAATATATATGTATAATGTATCTTTATAATGTTTTAGATATTGTAATTTCATAGAGTTTATCTTGATCAGATATATGTACATATGGTTTTTGTTTTTAAATAATGTGCAGTTTTTATGTATAGTGTTTAAAATGTTTAGTGTTCCACAAATACAAATTTTTATTCTTAAAACCTTGTTTTAAATGTACTAAAACATAAGATCCATCCACAAGGAACCTCTGGTTTTAATAACCCCACAAAACCAATGTAGGTTCAATTAACCCTCTAAAAAGAGTTAATGTGGGCTGTCCAAAAAAAAAAAAAAAGAATTTATGTGTGTGCTGTTGGCCGTCTACTTAGGCCCCTAACATTGGCCACACTTTCATGTCCAAAGTGAGCTACATTTTCAGCCCAAAATAGACTTTCCTCACCCCAGAAACAAGCAAATGCTTTTCAAATGTTTTTCACCTGTATGATGGGATCATTTTATTAATATAAATATATAAATATATAAATATAAGAGTTGTAAATTTGCACTAAACCCCATCTTACAAATATAATTACTGTTTCTATTAGCTGGGCCATAGATTATCTTTGTAAAGTCCAGAACTGGTATAGTCAGTTAATTGGGTTGCTTGATATCACATTGCTGATCTGATGGCTTAATTATATCTGTAAAATAATACTTTCTAATAATCTGCAGTCTTGTACTTCTAAATTATTATTTTTGTTTCTTGAATGAAACAGCAACACCTCCTCTTTTTTAGCGGAATTCGGACGAGCCAGGACTGTTGATAAAAAGAAAAAGAAAAAAAACTGCATCTCCCATAGTCCACCACGAATTGTCCTGCAACGTCGCAACGTTTTGAACTCTCCGCTAGAGTGGCGGAAGTGTTTCAGCGGCCCGGAAAATGGCTGCTCGCTGGAGTAGTGAAAATGTCGTGGTTGAGTTTCGAGACTCGCAGGTATCTAAAGGAGATGGAAGCAGTAATTATAGTTTACAAAGCTGATTCAGTTTTGAAATAAGAACGTAAATGATCATTTAAGCAATGTGTGTCCTGTAAATTTTATAGCTTTATTAGATGGGTTAAAGATTGAATCCACTTTGTCATTAAGTGGGCATTATTGCTTAAAACAGCAAGCTTTGTTGTACTAGTTAAAACTGTCAGCTGACAGTTGTGCGGATATTTTGGTACACTGCTAACGTATGTTTTTCATTTTTCAACAAGAGTAATTGTACGGCTCCAATATTTAGGTTTCATCCTCCAAAAAGGCACTTTATTTACGTGACAAGGGGATATTTGTTGACAAAGCATTAATAATACATAAACAATTATCCGATCTAAATAAACTGCTATACATAATAAAAAGCAAAATTACTAACTGGGCTCTGACGTTTTAATTTTTAGGAATGGTATGAATTTATTTTCCTGTTAATGTCGACGCTGTTTAGATGAGACAGTTTGAGAGGTATTTGAATCAGTCTTTGTTTCTAATGTAGGATTGTGTAAGGAGAGCTTCTGATTTCACCTCTTTATTAAAGACAGATATGCTTCCATTCACTGCATACATGCAGTTGTTCAGGTTTGCATCCTGCCTTGCACTCGGTTCTGCAAAGACAGACTCGGCGATCACAGCCCTTAAGTAGTTTGCATCAATGCAATAATGGATAGATGTTATGAATAGGTTTTATTCATTAATATGTTAATATTGTAATTGGCACGTCATATACTTTTATGTATGTTAGTCATGAGGGACCAATCTTTGAATGTGAACAGTATCTATGATTTGTCAGTAATTATCCATATGTTACCAAAAACCCACTTTCTTCATATGAAGCAGTATGCATAGGTCTTAAAGCGGGTTCAGTATTTTACTGGACACATAAGTTCACATTCTGTCACACTAAGACAGTTTACATATTAACACAATAAGTTATCTTTGATATATTGACAGAATTCACACAGACAGTAACTGCTAAGGCAACAGAACTCTTAAAGTGCTGGTCAGTGAATAAATTAGAAATATATATCCTTAATGTGTATATTTTCTTCTTAAAAATAGGTTGCTGTCGATACCTGATGCACTTCAAATTAATTATGCTTTATGTTTAATGCACAAGTAGTATGAAGTAAATATTATAAAATGTGTACAGTAAAATGCTGTTTTCAGTTTTTGTGGTTTTGAGCTACTGTAGGAAGCTGGGAAAAGATATTTACTCATACTATATTTTAAATTGTTTTCTTGAAAATTATTTGCAATATAGCTGGAAATGTAGCTGATGACTATAGTACTATCCTTCTGGCATTTGTTGTAGTAGGTGTCTTTAAAGTACAAGTTTGGTGTTTTTCATGTTGACTTTCTTTCTTCACAATCTTAGTTTATATTAATTTGTCACATAAAATTGTGTTGTAAAGTGATGGTTTTTTAAATAAAATGTAAAAATACCTTGTCCGCTCTTGCAGCTAAAGTGGGGCTGAAGGGCACATGGGTCAGTAGGTGATAGCAAAAGCCCTAAAACTTACCAAATATGTCAATTTTTCATACCAAAAGTGTATTGTGATTACATTCATATAGAAAAATAGAATATCCATATCATTTTAAGAAGGAAAAAAGCAAAACATTTTCATGACATTCAGCTATTCTTAAACAACCCTAGCTGTGCAGTTTACTTTACTTCGTCCTCCTCCATGGCAGTCTTTCACTTTGAGGGCTGCAGATTCCGCTTGGAAAGTAATCAGTAAACATTGTTATTGAAAGTATTGAGTGTTGATGTCCAGTTCTGAAATGTAGTCTCTGTTCTGTAGAGAACTAGACAATAGTAACTGAAAGAGTCACACAGATCATCGCTTATATTCTTTCAATATTTGGAAGCTTATTTAATATTCATTTCACAGATTTATATGCTGGTGCTGGATTGATGCTAGTGTCAGTGAGTTTACTCATTTTAGTTGTCCTCAATTATTTTATTACTCCTCAACAAGAGTGACTCATCTTTCATTAAAAACTTGATAGTTGGTTTTTGGTGCTTCAGTCTGCTGTATCACACACTCTGCTTTTAAGTACAATGCAGCCTAATTAGTTCACTTCATATGTAACGATATGTTTACAAAGTACAATTGAACTCTTATGTGTTCTTTTCACAAAGCATCCTTTTGGCATGATTTTTGCTATGTTGGCTATGTAAAACAGCAACATGGAATGTAATGGGCAAAAAGTCTACATCATTAAAAAAAGTAAATCCTATGTTTTAAATGCACTTCTGTCTGTTGTTATAAGTCATTCCATGCAGATTGTAACCCCTGAAAAACCAGAATTGAAGAAACAAAGTTGTAAGGTTTTTTTCTGTTACCTATGGACTTATGTATCTTTCAGCCCTTTTGTAATCTGCAACAACAAGATGTTTTTAAAATTAAAATTAAAAATGCTTCACTAGAATACAATTTTATGTGGCCAATTAATATTTATCATGATTGTGAAGAAAAAACTTTGACTTAAAAAATACTGCTGTTATCCTTTAATGGCCAGGCCCTGGCCACTTAGTCTGAATTTGTTAAGAGTATGTGTCTATAGTTTTTTTTTTATTTTGCTAAAACACATACATTCATAGTTCATTTTAATAGTTTGATAAGAATGTTATTAGATTTTTTTGTATTTTCCTGCACTTTTAATTGTGGTTGAAAATTATTTTAAAATGTGTTTTTTTTTTTCTTTTGTTCTTAGCAGTAATGTGAAGCTCTGGCGTTTTGGTTTAGCTTAACTGGTTAATTTTTTCACAACTGTATTGTTGAGGGTAGCCTGTTGTGGGAGCATTATGGAGTTATTTGTAGTTGGTTGTAATGAGAGGCACTGTTTAGTAGGTCACAGCTTTATGCTGTGCACTTTGAAAGGGGAGAAATCAGTCGAATATATTTTTGCAGGTATTGCTCAATGCTTTTCTGTGCTTTTTTATGTTGGTCTGTCATTCTGTTTTTCATATCTAAAATAAGAAGAGTCTTTATTTGAATGCTGCACAATACAGCTATTATTGGTGCCTTTAAAATCAAAGTTACACCTATAAAATGACACAATAAGATATAAGGGGAAAATGGTAGCTTGCATATGAATAAAATAAAAAAAGTCATATTGTTGCAGTATGTTTCTAGGCTGAGGTGTTATAGTGGCTGTCTTATAGTACATCACTAGTCCCTCTTTCCTATTCAAGTTCCTTATCCCCTTCATTTTCATCTTTTTCAATGCTTCAGTTGAGTTTAATATAGCTACCAGGTCATCCAGTAACTTTTCTCATGTCTTAAATGTAGCCATTTACTGTAGGTAATTCACTGCACTCTGACTCTGTCAACCCAGTGAAGCCCCGCAGCTAAAGGAATACTCCACCCAAAATGATTTTTATTTGTTACTTATCTTATGTAGTTTGTAACAGTGGCTGAGAAAAAAAAATAATCTCATGCTTTTGTAGAGAGAAGATATTAACAAAGATTAAGATTAAACAGGTCCCAATGGTGACTGACTCTGGACAATGGCAAACAATGTGAAAAATGTCCACGGGAAAAAAAGATCATGTTACTCGGAACGCATACTCCACATGTCCATTATCCATTCATATTGTAAGAACATGCAAAATACATGCATTTTTTGCTAAAATATTATTAATAATAGAATTACCAGAGCTTACGATAAAACTTGTAGATCCGACCCACCTTAAATCCTTTCGCTCCTCTCCGTCAGTGTCTTTTGTCCTGTAAATGTGCCGATAAAGACAAGCAGCAAGCAGCCTGCTATTCCATCCCCCCCACTGCTGCAGAATGTGCACAGTGTTCTCCCAGCTCATGCCTTGATTGATTATCTGGGAGTGAAGTGCTGGAGTTTTAGAGTTGAAATAATAAATTGTTATTTGGAACACATGCACTTTGTGTGTTCCGTTACTACAATAATCTGTGTAAACACATTGTTAAAACAGAAACATTTTTCATATTTTACTAGGAAATGACAAAATGTTGGCATAAACTATATAATGTGTGAAGCCTGAAGTCCAAAGATCATATAAACACTTTCACAAAAGGTTCAAGGACGATACAACAACTTCCATGGCGTAGCGATAAGATTTGCTGACTTGTAATCAAGTCATCCCGACTGCCTCCTATATTTGCCATTTTCAGTAGTGAGCTGCTCTTATTGTTAATATTATCCAGTACACACACACATTTGGTTTGCTTCTGTAACAGACGGTGTACATTTATAGGACTGGTAAAAGTTACCGTTTTTTTTTGTTCACTTTTATTCTCTCAGTCACGATGACGACACATACTACCCCCCTAGGGATCCAACGCTGTTAGTTTTTATTTGAAACTGGGAGTAACTGTAGATGTGAGTGGTGCTTTGAGGCAATGGAACTGGACATTCTCTGATCTGGATGGATAGAAGCTGACACACAAATGCTGGTGAATCTGCCTTATTCGTATCTCACCATCACTTGATTTTTTCTTATTCAGTTTTATTGAGTGTTCCTGCTCACACTGAATTAGTATGCACCTCATGGTCTATGATGTCAAAAAAAACCCAAAAAAACAGAGACATAGGTATATATGATATTTGGAATTATTCATTTTATCACCTGTATAGTACATTTCGGAAAACATTGTGGTATGGATGCAACATTATTCATATTCATTTGCATAACATCTTGCGGTTGTAATCGGTGACCGCATGTTTTTTTGTTTTTCCCCCGATCTTGCCAGTCTCCTCATTGCTGTATGGGGCTGTTTCTTTTGTACTCCAGGACATGTAGAGGAAAGAGTAGTATAGAGATGTCAGTTCAGTGCTATATGCATTAATCAAATTCAAATGTTAACAGTTCACACACACACAAGGACAGTCCTTCCTACATTTACGGCATGTGTACCTGTTGCAATGTACACACTTCTCTCTATGCTGTGGTTTCTATTACATTGAAAGAGCACCTGACACTGACTAAGTTTACAATGTTAATAGAGATCTAGATATCTATGGACCTCTACCATAGGGTAAAAAATAATAAATGTATATGAAATTTGAAAATATTTAGACTTTAAACATTTAAATTGAAGTACACATTTTATTTGACACAGTTATTCATGTTTATTATGTACTTCTACCTCATGAAGAACAAAATGAGGGTTGCTTACAGCAATTCATACTTTTTTTTTGTTTTGATTTTAATGTTTTTGTGTACTTTAAAGGAAATTAGCAAATTATTGTGAAGGCTTTATGTAGTTTTTTAAAACTCTGAAGGAGTGAAGGAAAACTTTTGTGGGCTAGGAACTGTCTCAGCCTCACATCTTCCCTGAGACATCAGCAGTGGCAATTGAACTTAGACGTCCACATCAGAAAATACTGTGTCCCTCAAATAAGTAGCCTTGCAAGCAGTGATATCATGTGCAGCCGCAAATTCTTTTAGCCTGCCACAGGGTCATGTCATAATACAACTTCTTATCTTAGTGAAGTCATGTTATTGCTATAGTCACTAAGAAATAAGGCACAGTAGTACAATTTCCATTTTTCTTGCAAGCTGAATCCTGATAGAAGAGGTTTTTCTCCTGTTCAGCCTTCCAGGAAAGCTACTTATTCACTCTTTTTGTTATGGTAGTGTTACATGAATTGTGATATTTACCCTGTTCATTAAGTGCTGTACATTCCTTGATGCAGGTGTAGGATTGTTATGTGAATTTTTGGATCATCATAGATTCTGATCTTTGTATGAAGTTACCCACAAATAGGGGTAGATTGAACTGGTCTTCTTCTTCTT
>JANRMT010062806.1:7479122-7506670 GCA_026402145.1 Polypterus bichir lapradei | reverse complement strand
TTTATATATTCCGACGCTGACTTTATATATTCAAGTTTTAACTTTAAATATTCCAACGCCGTCTTTATATACTCGGGTTTTGACTTTATATATTTGGGAATGACTTTATATATTCAAGTTTTGATTTTATATATTCCAGCGCTGACTTTATATATTCAAGTTTTTACTTTATATATTCAGAAACAAGTTTTGACTTTATATATACCGACGCTGACTTTATATATTCAAGTTTGTACTTTATTTATTCCAACAGTGACTTTATATAATCAAGTTTTGACTTTATGTAGTTAAATTTAGCCATCATTGCATAAATTTTTCTTCACCATACAAATGTAAAGAGTAAATTCGCCTTACATTCCAACCAAAGATATTTGTGTCGACTAAAACAATCATTTTAGCCACACCCGGAAGTGCTGGGGTGGGGGGAAGACCGGGGACACCCGGAGTGCCTCCGGGTGTGCAGCCGGCACTTCCACCACACAAGGGAGTGTCAGCGGAGGAGTGTCGGGAAGCATCTGGAGCCCATCCGGGCATGTATATAAGGGGCCGCCTCCCTCCATTTGATGGCTGGAGTCGGGTGAGGAGTGGACAAAGTCTTGCTTTGTGGATTACAAAAATTATTGTGCTTTAGTTTTATATATGTTCACTTTTTTCCTAATGTATATGAAAAATCATGAAATATGAAAATTAGATAGAAATTTAAATTGTGTAGCTGCATCTCAGCAGAGAAGTGGGAAACTGTTAAGTTACCTTTATTAGACGCCATGCAACAAGTGTAGCGACCGTGGATGAATGATGGTAAACTCTCATACTGATGGTTTATGAATGTTTATAACCTTTTCCGTGACCTTGTTTCATAAACACACCTTAAGAGCTATAAAGGCAATGTCCAAAATAAAAAGCATGTAAATAGCTTAAACATTTGTAACTTTTGTTTTACATAAAACAGAGAAATTAATACCTTGTTCACTTTTCAGTGAGGTGCTTGTTTGTTAACCCCATATGTCGCCATTTTCCTTTCCTATTCCCAGCAAAACTGCACATTTAATTATGTAATCCAAAGGCACCCAATAACTAATCAAAATAAAAGTCACGCAAATGCTGTGATTCAAGCCCTGCTGAAGCATCATGTGTCCTTTACAACAAGATCTTTTGTATCAAGAAGTGCAAGTCTTCTCCTCCTTGTCATGTGACTGATATTTCACCTGACTCCTTAACCATTAAATAATGAGCCCACGTGGAGATTTCTTCAGACTGAGTCACACTGGACTATGTTTTTTATTCAGCCACCAGGTCCCTGCTAGTGTGTATCACCCTTGGATCTGCCTTATGATAAGATAGAATCTTGTTTTTAAACTTTTATAGTCTCAACATTTAGTTGCATTTTTAAGCTACAGTTAAATCCAGAATCTAACAAAATCACTAATTAAAACAGGATAACCCTGTCTTCACTGATGTAAATACCAGTGAGCTTTTCAGTATTAACCTTCCTTAGTAATTGTTATGTTTAATATTTTGTCAGTTTTTGCTTGATCGATTAGAAGAATTTCAGTTTTAAATGGGAAATGATGCACTTATTTTATATATATTTACAGGCCACAGCTATGTCAGTGGAGTGCCTTGGGCGCCTTGCTGTGCTGTCTGGGTAAGTAGTCAAAATATACAAGAATACACTTCTTTCACAGTAATACATTAATATAATAATAGTTTTTTGAATATATTAAGAGATATAGTAACTTGAAGCTCTCAGTAAGTTTTAACAGGGTAGCCATGCATGAATCATTTATTACAGTGACAAGTGCAGTTTAATTTAATGAACAAGCATATTATAACATTCTGTAGCATATAGGTTGTAAAAGTACCTTTTAGAACCTATATAAATTAAAATTTATTTATAAAATTTATAATTTCTGTATTTATGTGGTAATGTGGTAGTTTTCAAAGGTTCAGAACATTCTAATTATATTGGCAGCACATATTGCCAACATCATGAGAATGTTGCTATATAAATAAAATGTGTAGTATTCTTACATTTCTTTTCCTGACAGTTGTTAAGAGTTTTCAATGTTTTGTGACATTAAGGGAGCACAAATAGTATCCTTAAGCTAAATTGAGTATAAGAGACAATAACAATAGTAAGGTTATTTTTCATATACATTTTTAATGGACACAGTTGTTAAGAGTTTTCAATGTTTTGTGACATTAAGGGAGCACAAATAGTATCCTTAACCTAAATTGAGTATAAGAGACAATAACAATAGTAAGGTTATTTTTCATATACATTTTTAATGGACTTGGGTGGGGGTTGAATGAAAACTTCCAAATTAAGAGGAAAAAAAAAAACAGAGCACTCTTTTGGATTTTTGCTGGTTCCACTATATGTCACCTTTCCATGGGACCTTGCACAGCTATAGGGACCATACAGGTATATAAAAGGACTTTCCTGCTGTTAGTGTGAGGTTTAACTAGATTTTTGCCAGACACAGAAAAACTTGTGATTTATGGGATTTGTCCTTATTAATATGTTTCATTTAAATCATCTCAGTTTATGCTAAAGTTATTTACAATAAAGGTATATGAAGAACTATGGAATCCTGGAAATCTTGACTATGATATTATGGAACCATTTGGTGAACAGGAACTATAAGACTACTTATGTCATAATTGAAATAAGGAGATTTAATACCTATTCTAGTATTAAACAGCCCTATCATAGCAGATTAGGCTGCCTGAGATTTGATGGAATAAGCATTTTTAACATTGCTATAAATATGTTAAACAGAATTGTATCCGGTGGCACAGTGGTAGCGTTGCAGCCTTGCAGTAAGGAGACCTGGGTTCGCATCCTGGGTCCTCCCTGCATGGAGTTTGCATGTTCTCCCCATGTCTGCGTGGGTTTCCACCGGGTGCTCCGGTTTTCTGCCACAGTCCAAAGACATGCATGTTAGGTGCATTGCCGATCCTAAATTGTCCCTAGTGTGTGCTTGGTGTGTGTGTGTGAGTGTGCCCTGCGGTGGGCTGGTGCTCTTCCCGGGATTTGTTCCTGCCTTGCGCCTTGTGTTAGCTGGGATTGGTTCCAGCAGACCCCTGTGACCCCGTGTTAGGATATAGCGGGTTGGATACTGACTGACTGACTGATGACAGAATTGTATCCACAGTGGATTTAGAAATTATCTTAACCTTAACTTTCAGCACAGTTGTGTTGAAGATTTAATTTGACATTTTCACATAAATCTACACTCAGTAGTCCATAATGACAAAGTGGAAACACATTTTCAGAAAGGTTTGCAAATGTTATAAAAATCATAAACTGAAATATCATGTATTTATCCATTTTTCAGACCTTTGGCAAATTGTATTGATTGGACATAGTTTAGAAAGGCACACACACTATGTTTTAAGTTCCCCCAATTAAAAAACTTTCTATAGACCTCTGTGATAAATCCATGGTGAGGCATAGATCAGTGCAAGGGTATGAAACAATTTCTGAAGCTTTATGTGTTCCCAAGAGCACAGTGGCCCCAATATTTGGGAAATAGAAAAAGTTTGGAACCACCAGGACTCTTCTTAGAGTTACCTGTTTGGCCAAATTGAATAACTGGGTAAGAAGGTTCTTGGTCACTGTTATACTCTTGATCAGAAGTCCTCTACTGAAGTCCTCTACTGAGATGGGAAAACGTGTTGGAAGGATGACCATCTCAGGTGCACTCCATGATTCAGACATTTATAATAGAGTGGCAAGTCTCCTTTTGGAGTTTGCAAATTGCATTTAAAGGACTCTGAGAGTATGAGGAAAAAATGCTTTCTTGTCCGATGGGAGAAAAAAATTAGCTGTTTGGGCAGAACTGTAAGCACTGTGGCTGGTGAAAGCCAGGCACTGCTCATCACCTGCTTAATACCATCCCTATGGTGAACCATGGTGTTGACAAATCATGCTATGAGAGTTCTTCTCAGCAGCAAGGGCAGGTAGACTGGTCAGAATTGAGGAATGGATCACAGAGCCAAATACAGAGAAATACTTTATGAAAACCTGCTCCAGAGTGCACACAACCTCAGATTGGGGTGATTGTTCACATTTCAGCATGATAATAACCCAAAGCATACAACCCGGTCAATGCTGAAGTGGCTTTGTGACAAGTCTCTGACTGTCCTTTAGTGGCCCTGTCAAAGATCAGTCTCCAAATAAAATGTGTGGAGAGACCTTAAGATGGCAGTTTACACATTCTTCCCATCCAGTCTAATGGAGCTTGAGATAATCTGCTAGAAAGAATGGGATAAACTGCCTAAATCCTGATTTGCAAAGCATTTAGAGACTTACACAAGAAGACTCGTAGCTGTAATTACTCCAAAAGGGGCTTCTACAAAATACTGAATTAAGAGTCTGACTGTTTACATGAATGAGAGATTTTAGTTTTTGATTTTTAATAAATTTGTGAAACTTTCTGAAAACATGTTTTGACTTTGTCATTATAGGTTATTGAGTGTAGCTTGATGGAGTGGGGCAGGAGGAACTGAGCGTGATTGTTAGAGAGGTAGTGGGATGGAGTGTGACCCCCTACTAATATAAAAAAAATAGCAATGCATAACCCACCAGAGACAAATGGGTCATGACCCTGAGGTTATACTGTAGTACTGTGTTAAAAAGAAGTTACAACAATTATGGTTGGTAAAGTGGCACAGTATGTAGAATATAGGGAGGTAACATTCATTAAGAATGCCGTCATTTTTGTGTCATACACAAATAAGTGGAAATTATTTATACACATAGTGTTAACATTAACTCTTTAGGTGTTTGCTGTTCTAAAGTTTTGGGGCTCCTGGTTTGATTTGCATTGCATAGAGAGGTGTGATTTTAGAGGATTGGCATCTACAATTTGTAATTTTTCCTTTTGTATTGTTTTCATTTTCTTTTTACTATCATGTTAAAATGGTAGCCGAACCAAGACAGATTAAGTTATCACCTTTAAACCTGAAAGAAACCCAAAAGATACTGCTCTTTTGGAGTAGTTTATCTTGTTCATCAGTAGAAGTTGCCAGAGAAATCCCTTCACTGATCCATTTGTAGATAGTGTTCACAGTCTACATCTACATCTGGAGAGCCAGTATAAAAGTCAGGGGAAAAAAAATACAAATCTAAAGTTAATGAAGAGGTAACAAATCAGAATAAGCACTGAGTAGTAACTGTCAAATTCATCTTCTGTATGAAGGATTCATTTGTCATGTTGTTATCTGTTAACATCAGAAAGCGCTGTCTAAAATCTGGATTATTTAATAGTAAGCGTAGTTATGTTTGTTTGTTTTTTTTAATATTATATGTTTGATTTGCCAGTGACAATTTTTGTCATAGGCATTCAAGTGTTAAGCAGACCACTTATTTTGTTTGGTGGTGTTCTAAACAATGACACTGCGCCTTGAATTAGTGCCTCAAGCTATTATCATTTTGTGAGCCTTACTTCCTTGGTTGAGCTTACAACTTTGTATCTGGCTACCTGCTTTGATTACTTTGTTCTGCTGTCTTTAATAATATTTTGCTCCATACAGTTTCTAAATTAATTCTTCTTTTATTTTGTATTTTTCCTTCTTCTGTCGGAAGTGTACTGTTGATAAATCAAGTTTATGTTATTTTATTTGTAACAGTAGTAAAATTCACTTTGTACATTTTGGCTCCCTGCAAATATATACTGGAAAAAAGGGTAAAAAAAAAAGATAATTGCAGTATGGAAAGAAACCCAGGTGAAAAACTAACTGATTTTGTTTTTTTTTCTTTCAGGAAACAGTATTCATAGTATATCAAAAAACAGCACAACATATCCCAATCAAAATATATACATACTGCATTCAGTATGGATCTTTTTAGTATTATTGTTATTACTTTGAAAGTAATGTATTAGTTTGTAAATTATACAATACTTTTCTGTTTTTTCTCAGGAGCTGGAAAGTCAATAATTCTTCCGGGACTTTTAAACACATGAAAATACTAAAATTGTACTCTTTTCCAGGCGTCGTTTTTTATACATAGTAAATTTGGATGCACCAGCTGAGATTCCACGGAAGATTTCCAGACAGAGTAAATGGGACATAGGGACGGTGCAGTGGAATCCCCATGAGTCTTGCTGCTATT
The DNA here is from genome assembly GCA_026402145.1 of Polypterus bichir lapradei. Classification (NCBI taxonomy): domain Eukaryota; kingdom Metazoa; phylum Chordata; class Cladistia; order Polypteriformes; family Polypteridae; genus Polypterus; species Polypterus bichir. Next base: position 7,500,549 of record JANRMT010062806.1, on the reverse strand, counting down.
ACTTTGCTGCTTCGGTAAGGATTTGAATTTTCCTGGTTGTACACCGCATTCATGCTCACTTCCTGAAATTGCACAATTTTTTGTGCTGCAGGGTTTACAGGGTGAGGGTCTGCAAGAACACCATTCCTTAAAGGACAAAATAGGGCTTTAAAGTACCGGCTATGGACTACTGCAGACTGGATAAAGTTTCCTCTTCACAGTAGACACTGAGACATGCTTTTTTGACCACTGTTAAGCTGTGCTTGATGATGTTGTGCTTTGAGGCATCCATCATTGCTACATCAACCTTGTTACCCACAGAAACTTGTCTTCTGATTGGGTTGTGAGTAGTGCTGGGTGGTATGACCAAAATTCTATATCATGGTATTTTTCAAAATTATACCGATTTCACGGTATTCGATGGTATTTTTTTCCATGCGTGAGTGGATGTTATCCACATTTTCCACTGCAATTACTGCAGTAGACTGGCTAAGAATAATCTATTCCACTGTCATGAGAATTGTACATTGTACAAAAAAAACATTTTAATGTGCGCACAAGTATTAATACAGGTTTGCATGGCCCCATAAAGTGATAGTTTTCAATGGGGTGGCACTAATGAAGAGAAGGAATCACATTGCATGACAGTTGCAGTCAAAATATAGAACCTTTTTATTGAACAAATTTTGCAAACAACTTAAACTAAAATTTTGACAACATGTTTTCAACCATTCAAAGAGGCATTTAGACTTAGTAAAATATCCAGAGGTGCTTGTCAAAAGTTGTATTGCACTGAACATGTGTTAGAAAAGGAATAAATAGTAAATATTTTTGTAAACCAACTACACTTTCTGTTAATGTTAACAATCTCTGTCCACTGACACGTTAAAGTGACTTTTTAAACAACTTTACCATCAGCAAACTGCATAATATTTAAACTTATAAGTAATAACAATAAAATAAATAATAGTGCAACTTCCAGTAAACTATTACTTCAAGACTTCAAGCCCAGGTGCATTACACAGTAGTCACCAAATAAAAATAAAATAAAACAAGTGCAACTTGGTGATGACATCTTTACCAACCGAACCATCATTAAGGCAAACTGCATTAATATGGACCTTGCTTCAAGCAGAGCTATATACATAAATAATAAAACTGCAACTTGCATTTATAATGCTATTTGTGGTATAGCCCTATGGAAGCGTATTAGGGCCACAGTGAAGAAAAAAAAACTATATGTTGAGAATAAAGTCGACATGTTGACTTTATTCTCGACATTTCCACTTTAATCTTGACGCTTGTGTCGAGATTAAAGTCGACATTTCCACTTTATTCTCAGTTTATTTTGTAATTAGAGTAGAATGTCGTAAACTAAACTTCATCCTAAAATCAATGTTTAGTTTACTAGATTTTCTCAAACCCTGTCATAAGTTAATGTAGCACATTAAATGCTTTGTGTTAAGGTTTCCCTGACCCAGTTGTTAATCACTGCGCTTCTTAAACTGACTTCCTCTACACTAAGAGGAGGCGCAGGCAGCGATCGCCACACAGAATCCATTCACTTCGTGATATTCCTGCTCTCTGAAAATTTAGAATGCTAAGATAAATACTTGATATTATTTTCAGGATGAAATGCATTAAAGCAGGTATTAAACATGCACAGGAGTGTGGCGGTAGTGCTGCTTCCATGCAGTAAGGGGTCCCCAGGTGTACGTTCAGTGTAGAAAACTTTATGGCAGGTGTGACGAGGCTCCAAAAAACTGGATGTATGAATTGGTATCGCACAGGTTTAACTTAAATATTGTGTAAATGGTGGGTTCGTGATCTGGTGTTCGTCTGAGCGGGCTTTCTTTATTGTATGCGTGCCGTCTCTGTCTGACGTACCAAACTCCCAATTCCTATCCTTCATTTTTCTTTCTCCACATAACCAATCACCACATGATAAATGTCTTTGTGAAATTAAAACTAGTTATAAACTTAGACCACGGAGTGTTCAGAACTTTAAAAAAAAATCTTTGTTGTACATGTTTAATAATGCCATCCATTCATGGTTGCGCCCATCCCAGCAAGCATTGTGTGTGACGCAGGAGCAAATTCTGAATGATGCGCCAGCACATCGCAGGGTGAATATGAGCAACACATTCACTAGCAGGTTTAATATAGCATAACAAAACCCCACATCCTACATGACATTTTAAGGAAACTCCGTTGCATGTGCGTTTAGTGGTGTAGCAGTAAAAAAGGTCCCCCTTAAACAGTTTCCCGCTGCATCACGTTCTGAACGTTGTTTAGGCAATTTAAACCTGTGTTGCGGTATAAGAAAAATTAATATCATAACAAAAATAAAAACGTTTTTCGGTATGAACCGGTATACCGCCCAGCACTAGTTTTGAGATTGAGTTTCAGAATTGCCTTTGGATTGTGTAGGGCACCATACCCACTGACACTTTGATTGATTGATTGATTGATTTATTTTTTGCACTTTCTCTAAATGAAAGTCCTACACTTTTTCATTTCATTTGTAAATTGCCATTTCCTTGCCATTATTACTGGAATTTACAACTTTCCAAAGTGTAATATTGTCCAAGTGTTTCAACTCTTCCTTAAGACAGATAGAGAGGTTGTAAGTAATCAACAGAAGTTGAGACACATGTGCAAATTTTGGATTCAACCTGCAAGGCTTGATTTACTTAAATTACTGCAGAACATCAGTAGGTTGTAACCTATTAGTTGTTCCATGAAGAAGGCCCATTTGTAATATTCTGCCATTTCCTTTTTTCAGTTTTTGCTAACCTAAACTTTAAGTTTAAACCTCAGGCAGTTTACTGCTTATCTTTTCCTCATTTTAGGTCATTCATTGCATTCCAACTGATTAAATTTTAAGAAAAACGGAGGTGTTATACAACATTTGACCGGTAGTATAAGTCTTTCCAAACTTCTTTGGACAATCTTTGATGTGTTATGCTTTTATTGTAAGTTATTGATTATCCCTTAATAGATACACTCTGTGGGATTTTATAAAAACTCACCTTTTAAAGATGTGGTGCATGTTTTGCAATTAAAGGGATCAAACTGTAATATTACCATTTTGTCTGATGGGTATACAGTATATGTGCAGAACGTCTCATGGACGGACATGGAATGAACTATAGACTGTACCTGTAACTTTCCCAATATTAGATTCCTACGTGATCTGTGTATATACCTTGCCCATGGGTTAAAAAGTTATCTTTGCAGTTCTCTTAATTAAAAATAAAGTAAGGTGTCTGTTTTTTTTCTTTTTAATAAACATTTGCCAATATACAAAATGTGAGGTTCAGTAGCAGTGGCAGATAGCATTGGTGACATGAGGGACAGCTCTCTGTATTCACACTGTAAAACAAAATATTAAGATATTATTCATACAAACATAGAACTGGACCATGGTTTAATAGTTTAGTCCATGCCTTTAAATTTGTAAACAGTAATGTATGCAGTAGATAGATAGATAGATAGATAGAGATAGATAGATACTTTATTAATCCCAAGGGGAAATTCACATCATACTCCAGCAGCAGCATACTGATAAAATATATATATATATATATATATATATATATATATATTAAATTAAAGAGTGATAAAAATGCAGGTAAAACAGACAGTAACTTTGTATAATGTTAACGTTTACCCCCCCGGGTGGAATTGAAGAGTCGCATAGTGCGGGGGAGGAACAATCTCCTCAGTCTGTCGCTGAAGCTGCTTCTCTGTCTGGAGATGATCCTGTTCAGTGGATGCAGTGGATTCTCCATGATTGACAGAAGCCTGCTCAGCGCCCGTCGCTCTGCCACAGATGTCAAACTGTCCAGCTCCGTGCCTACAATAGAGCCTGCCTTCCTCATCAGTTTATCCAGACGTGAGGCATCCCTCTTCTTTTTGCATGCCTCCCCATCACACCACCGCGTAGAAGAGGGCACTCGCCACAACCATCTGATAGAACATCTGCAGCATCTTACTATATGTGCTATTAGTACTATAAGCAGATAGCCTTATTAGACTCTGTTAGAAGCTATCACTGCATCTGGAATCCTTAAGACATCAGGAAAGTTGTTGCCTACAGAAGAATTTTTTAACCTCCTTTGTGTTGGACCAGAGCGTTATTTGGGCTGCAAAAACCATGCTAGAAGCGTTTGTCCCGAGTGTCATTCAGGCAACTATACAGATGTGTCTTGCGTAAGCGTTAGAACCAAAAATCACTCTGGCTGTAAAAGTGTGGTCAGTGCTGCCACTTGTTGGAGAAATTATGTCTGAGTGCAGGTTTTCACTAATTATGAAATATCTACACTACACTTCACCAGCAATGAAGGCTTTGATAAGAATACCCATCCAGCACTCAAAATGAAGAACATTTAGGAGACATACCAGGTGATTGTAGTAAAATTTTGGATCATTTACTTTCCGGCTTACATTCATGGCTTATAAGGGCAAACTGTCATGGATACAGTACATCGCGTCAAAAAAGAGCAAGATTTTTGAATCTAAAACTGGATACATTTGGAATTTGGTTCTGTACACGGGGAAAGGGACAATCGGAACGGAGTTGCTACATCATTGGTGCCAACTTTAGATAGATGCTCTGCTGAATCAAGGTTACTGTGCAACCATAGACAATTTTTATACTTTGCCAGAGTTATTTGACATCACGCTGCAAAGACTGACACATATGGAACAGTGCGTCCTAACCATCGTGGAATTCCTGAAGACTTTGGCAGAGCTAAATTACAGCGTGGTGCGCTAGTAGCTTGGCAAAAGGGTAAAGTGCTTGTGCTGAAATGGAAGGACAAGAAAGATTTTTGTCTTCTTAGCACTGTACATAATGCAGCTACAGTCACTGTACAGGCAAAAGGCAACAAGCAGATTACGAAGCCTTATGCTGTGGTCAACTACAATAGCACGATGGGTGGCGTAAATAGCGTGGATCAAGAATTAACTTTCTATCCTGTTATGTGGAGGCAAAAAGGAAATACTACAAAGAGGTATTTCGTCATCTGGTGGAACAGTGCATTTGGAATGCGTTCGTGTTATACAAAGAAAAAGCTTTACATACCTTTACATATCAGCTTGTAGAACAAATCATTGTGGCACAGTTACCGTCCACACTAATGCTAAAGAGATGTATTTGACCCAGCATATTGCGGATCAATCCAGAGCATCTTATTGGTACACATTTTATTGATTATATACCTTCAACAGAAAAAAAAAAAAAATCCAACTCTTATGTGTGCAGTGTGTTGTTCAAAAACTGATAAATCTGGAAAGAAAATGTGAAAGGAAACACACTATCATTGTCCCGACTGAGATGTTGGATTGTGTCTTTCAATGTGCTTTAAGATTTACCACACAAAGGACTCATTTTGAGATTATGTACTGTTTAGTCATCATTAGTATTATTATTACTGTTATTATTATTTTCGTTATTATTGTTCATATTATTATTTTATCCATCCTTACTATTATTATTTGTATCATTATTATACTTTTGAGATTTAATAAAAATGTAATTTTTCATGACAAAATAATGTAAAACTTTTTACATGTTTTTTTGGAATAAAATGCAGTGCTAAAGAGGTTAAACAATGTTTGTCACATGTACAGTATAAGAGTCTTTGGCTTCCTTTGGAAAAACTCTTTTTACCTTTTAAAATTACAAATGATGGATCTTTTCTCATATTTGGCATTTAGTTTGCAAAAATATTAGAACCATTGTGATGTAGTGAAATTGCTCTGCAAAATGTGCATTGTTATTTTTATTTTTTGTGAAGGCTTGGGTTAACACCCGTCATAAATCTTTAGGCAGGGAGGTTACTTCTTTAGCTGTCTTTAACATAGTATTAACTGACTAAATTTATTGGATTAGTAGATAGATTCATTTTTATATAAAATCTTGCATTATTTTTGTCTAGGCCCGTGGCTTTCTTTCTTTGTGGTCGTGTTTTGAATCACCTATCTAATTCCTCCAAACTATGACATTTGAGATTTTATCAAAAAAGTTTTAAAACAGCCTCACTTTCAGTCCATTTGGATGTTAATAACATACTAGCACAGTGAAATGCTCCTTTAGTAAAATGGGGACAATGTTCCAGTGGTAACTCTGTCTGTTTCGATCAAGTGCATTTAGGAGCATCTATTCACTGAATGTGGTAGCCCTAACATTCCTCTTTCCTTGTGCTTCTTGTTGCCTTTGTTCATCAGACATTGCAGCCCTCTTGTGGTTGCTGAACCATATTACACCCAGACACAGCTGTCAAACATTATATGGTTTTTTTTATATTTATATATGTGAGAGAATGTGCTGTTCCTTAAATATGTTACGTTTTTATTTAGGCTCAGTGGTTTTAGTTCCATTTATATGGTGTTTGAGATCAGGGATTTGACTGGCCTTTGCTAGAGCACTCACCTTTTCATCCTTTTCATCAAAGAGTATGTTTGACTTTTCTTTGTGTTCATTGTCCTGCTGAAAGAAGATTCTTCAACCAAGATTCTGTTTTTTAGCAGACAAACATATTCTCTTTCAGGACTTGTTTATTTTCTACCATCCTTTCTTCCTTCTGTTTTTAGAAGATGTCCATTCCTTGCAGATAAAAAGCAGCCCTACAGCATTATGCTACCAGTATACTGCATTGTTCATCCATTATTTACCGCTTATCTGAGGTTGGGTCGCGGGGACAGCAGCCTAAGCAGGGAAGCCCAGACCTCCCTCTCCCCGGCCACCTCCTCCAGCTCCTCTGGGAGGACCCTGAGGCGTTCCCAGGCCAGCTGGGAGATATTATCCCTCCAGCGTGTCCTGGGTCTGCCCTGTGGCCTTCTCCCAGTGGGACATGCCCGGAACACACCCCCAGGGAGGCGTCCAGGGTGCATCCTGACCAGATGCCCAAACCACCTCAACTGACTCTTCTCAATGCAGAGAAGCAGCGACTCTACTTATTTTGGCTGCTTGTATCCGCAATCTTGCTCTTTCGGTCACTACCCAAAGCTCGTGGCCATAGGTGAGGGTAGGAATGTAAATCGACAGCTTCACCTGTTGGCTCAGCTCTCTCTTCACCACGACGGACCGTTGCAGAGCCTGCACTACTTCGGATGCCACACTGATCCATCTGTTCACCTCCCGCTCCATTCTTCCTCACTCGTGAACAAGACCCCGAGATACTTGAACTCCTCCACTTGAGGCAGTAATGTGTTCTCAACCCAGAGAGAGAATCCCACCCTTTTCCGGCTGAGAACCATGGCCTCGGATTTAGAGGTGCTGACTCTCATCCCCGCCACTTCACACTCGACTGCGAACTGTTCCAGTGAGAGCTGGAGGTCACTGTCTGATGAAGCCAAAAGAACCACATCATCCGCAAATAGCAGAAACGAGATTCTGAGGTCACCGAACCATTCCTCCTCCGCTCCTTGGCTATGCCTAGAAATTCTGTTCATAAAACTTATGAACAGAATCAGTGACAAAGGGCAGCCCTGGCGGAGTCCAGCCTCATCAGGAAACGAGTCCAACTTATTACTGGCAATACAGACCAAGCTCCTGCTCCTCCTGTACAGGGACTGAATGGCTTGTACCAATGAGCCTTGTACTCCGTACTCTCGGAGCACACCCCACAGAATGCTTCAAGGGACACGGTCGAATGCCTTCTCCAAATCCACACAACACATGTGGTCTGGTTGGGCAAACTCCCATGCCCCCTCCAGGATCCTGGCCAGGGTGTAGAGCTGGTCCAGTGTTCCACAGCAGGGACGGAATCTGCATTGTTCCTCTTGAATCCGAGAATCGACCATCGACCGAACTCTCTTCTCCAGCACCCCTGAATAGACCTTACCGGGGTGGCTGAGGCATGTGATCCCCCTGTAGTTGGAGCACATCCTCCTGTCACCCTTCTTAAAAAAGGGGGACCACCACCCCGGTTTGCCAATCCAGAGGCACTGCCCCCGATGTCCATGCAATGTTGCAGAGACGTGTCAACCAGGATAGCCCCACAACATCCAGAGCCTTGAGGAACCCAGGGTGAACCTCATCCACCCCAGGGGCCCCGCTTCCTCGGAGCTTTTTAACTACCTCTGCGACCTCGGCCTCTAATATGGACAGGCCCCCCCGGAGTCCTCCAGCTCTGCTTTCTCAAAGGAAGTCTTGCTGGTGGAATTGAGAAGATCCTCAAAGTATTCCTTCAACCGGTCAATAACGTCTGCAGTTGAAGTCAGCAGGGCCCCATCTCCACTGTACACAGTGTTGGTGGAGCACCACTTGCCCCTTCTGAGGCGCCTGAACGTTTGTCAGAACCTTCTCTGTGCCGACCGAAAGTCGTTTTCCATGGCTTCCTCAAACTCCTTCCATGCCCGGGTTTTTGCATCTGCAACAGCCGATGCTGCCACACGCTTGGCCTTGCGGTACCCCTCCGCTGCCTCTGGAGTCCCACTGGTCAACCAGACCTGATAGGACTCTTTTCTTCAACTTGACGGCCTCTCGAACCTTAGGTGTCCACCACCAGGTTCGTAGATTTCCTCCACGAGAGGCACCGACAACTTTGCGACCACAGCTCCATTCTGCTGCTTCGACAATAGAGGCTCAGAACATGGCCCATTCAGACTCAATGTCCTTCGCCTCCCTCGGAATGAGGTTGAAGTTCTGCCGGAGGTGGCAGTTAAAGATCTTTCTGTCCGGTTCCTTTGCCAGACGTTCCCAGCAGACCCTCATTATATGTTTGGGGTCTGCCTGGTCTGTCCGGCAGCCTCTCCCGTCATCTGATCCAACTTACCACCAGGTGGTGATCAGTTGACAGCTCAGCCCTTCTCTTCACCTGAGTGTCCAAGACATAAGGTCACAGATCCGATGACACGATTACAAAGTCGATCATCGAGCTGCGACCTCGGGCATCCTGGCGCCAAGTGCACATATGGACACCCTTATGCTCGAACATGTTGTTCGTTATGGACAATCTATGGCCAGCACAGAAGTCCAACAACTGAACACCACTCGAGTTTAGATCAGGGAGGCCGTTCCTCCCAATCACACCTCTCCGGGTTTCACTGTTGTTGCCGACGTGAGCGTTTAAGTCTCCCAGCAGGACGATAGAGTCCCCAGGAGCTGCACCTCGCATCGCTTCTTTCAGGGACTCCAAGAAAGCCAGGTACTCCGAACTGTCGTTCGGCGCATAAGTGCAAACAACAGTCAGAGTCCTTCCCCCAACTCAAAGGTGCAGGGAAGCAACCCTCTCGTCCAATGAGGAGAACCCCAACGTACACGCCTCGAGCCGGGGGGCCATAAGCAACTCCAGAGTGGAACAAAGTTCAGCCCCTCTCAAGAGGAATGGTTCCAGAGCCCAGACCGTGCGTAGAGGTGAGCCTGACTATATCTAGCCAGTACCTCTCAACCTCACACACCAGTTCAGGCTCCTTCCCCGCCAGAGATGTAGCATTCCATGTCCCAAGAGCCAGTTTTGGCAACCGAGGGTAGGAACGCCAGAGTTCCCGTCATCGACCGCCACCCACTTCACATTGCATTTGACCCCTATAGCCTCTCTTACATTTGGTGGACCTGGCTTGGCCCCGTGGTCGAAGGTTCAGCCACCAGGTGCTTGCCAGCGAGCCCCTCCCCCGGGCCTGGCTCCAGGGTGGGGCCCTGGGTACCCTTTCCAAGGCAAGGGAAACGCCGATCCTTGGTTTAAAGCCATATGGGGTCTCAGGATCGAGTTAGTCTGGATCTTCACCTCAGACCTGTTTGCCTTGGGAAGCCCTACCAGGAGCATGTAGCTCCCGACAACATAGCTCCGAGGATCACTAGACCGCGCAAGCCCTTCTGCCACGACAAGGCCTCGATCCACGAAGGGTACTGCATTGTTAATATGATGTTTATAGAGTTGTGGGCAGTGCTAAATTTGTGACACACATATCATTTTAAACTTTGGCCAAAATGTTCTCTATTGCTGTGATTTGGCCAGAAATCCTTTTTCCACATGGCAACTTGATCAGGAATTCTTTGAAATGGTTCTTTTTGTGCAATGGTTTTGGCTTCCAAGACAACGTTATGTGGAGCTCTTGGAATGATATACAGGACTACTCTTACTCTGTTCATAGCTACTGAACTCTGTATATCCTTCAAAGTGAATGTTGACCTCTCTGTAGCTTCTCTCAAAAGTTTCTTTCTTCTTGGTACATTGATTTTTGAATAATGTTCTTTTCTTAGTAGTGTATGATATTGCTTCCACTTACTGATTGAACCATCAGTTCATGGTGTTGTATCCAAACTCTGGATAGTTATTGTATACTTTTCCTGATGTATCCATTTGATTTATTTTATTTCTAAGTTCTTTGTAATTCTTTTTCACTTTCATATTTATGGGATCCCTCAAGCGTAATGTTTCTATCTTTTTCTAACACAAAATAATGTCATATCTTTAAACAAAAAAAAAGAAAAAAGTTTCATAGAACACAATGTCATTATATGATTTGTTATTCAGTAATACTGGAAAGCTGGACAAGGAGTAAAGTACTGAATTGTATGTGGCAGATAAAGTTTATTGTAAAGTAATGTATAAATATTAAATCTACCACATGGAAAGAAAAACTATGAAAAAAGTTGCACACTGAAGAGAACTAGATTGTTTAATTTATTATAATTACTTGGCAGTCCTAGAAGAATATTGGGTTCTCTAGCGAACGAGAGAACTACTTAGTGGATTTAGATCAGGTTTTTTTCTATAATTTGCTTGAACATTCCGATTGATTTTGCTACTGTTCTTATTGCGCTAAGAATCATAGCTTGCTTGCAGGAGCGATATATTTGCGCTAACCTGAGACGGAGGCTGCAGGCAGAGGGGAGGGAGAAGCATGACGTCAGGAGTGGGGAGCTGGGCCAGGCCCTCCTCACTGTCCTTTTTCACTAATACGTGGTTGGAGCCGCGGGGCACTGCTAGTAGGATGTATAAGCACTATAAAGTCCAATGAAGAAGGATAAGACTGTATAATGGTGAACTGTAAGGAATGAGTAGAATCTTTCTAGTTTAAGGAAGCTGAATTTAAGAGGAAGCCTGTTTGAAATGTTTAACATTATCAGGGAATTTGAATTGATGCCAACATCTGCTTACAAAGAGTTCTTTATCAAACAGCTGGGGTAAAGATAAAAGCTGATGAAGAATATACATTTTGCAGAAATGATGAGAAGCATTTTCACAAACAAAATGACAAACAGATGGGTTCAGTTCCCAAAAAGTTGAATTAATACTGCAACTTTGGGATCTTCCAATTAATTATATTCTTCTTAGATTAAGTGCAAAGGAAATTATAGCAATGTTGGCCAGATGGTCTCATCTTGTCCATACATTGCTTAATGCAACTCTGTATGTGTTTTGAAAGTGTTAAAATATATTGTATTTACACATGCAGTGAGGATTAAAAACATAGGGTGATTGGGCATGTGGAGTGAAAGGTAGGGGATGATTTGGAGAGGTGCACAAAGAAGGAGGTGTAGGGGATGAAGCCAAGAGGGAGGCCAAAGAAGGTGTACCTTGTGGTGGTGTCAAATGATGTGAAAAACATTGGTCTCACCAAATGGATGCCCAGGAGAATAACATTTGGTGGTAATGGGCTAACCTGGATAAGCCTGGGGAATGTCTGTTAAACTTAACCATATATTTTATTTGTGTAGAAAGTAATGGCATAGTTTTTATGGCATTTGAACACTATATTGTGAGTGACATTTGTCCTCATGTTATGTTTCATTTACAAAGTATTATGTTAATGTTTTTCATGACCATTAAATTGTGGTGCTCTATATCTATACCTCATGTTTATAAATGCTTTGCCGAGTACACTGTTTATTTGCTTGCTTGTAGAGTATCACTGGGCATATTGCCACTATTTTAACTCTTGATGTTGTTCAGTACTACCTAGTGTGCAATCAGTGCTTACAGTTAGTAAGCAAGGAGGATCTAGATTTGATTGGCTGTTGGACAGATAGCTATTTTAAGTTCCACCTAAAGACTGAAAACAGAATTAGAGGGAATTGAAGACTCAATAAAGGGAGAGGAAAAATATTATGTCATAAACTTCTAGTAGCACTATATTTTTTAAAGCAGTCTTTTATCATCCTTGTATCTTTCAACACACTCTTTTTTTTAACAGCAAGCTTCAACTGTATTGCTGGCATTGTGGATTATTAAAAGAAAAAAATGTGCATTGGGTAGATTACTTGAAATTGGTAGAGCTAGACAGCAAATTTAGATTTTGTGTTGACCTGTTTAGAACCCAGTCCTGCTTATAATCTTTTTTTTTTATTGTATATAGTACTTTTCACATAGTATTTTGTCTCACATATTTTTGCTGTCATAGTCAACTCCTTTACATATATTTAATTATATTCATATAAAATATAGTATATCATTTTTACAATTTTTACTGTTTAGCCTGTAGTAGTGTGCCTTCTGAAGCTGGATATTGAAACCTTTAAGAAGATAGGAGATTTTAGGTTTATGACTTAATTTTTAAAGAAACTATTACAGGAAAGTAATATTTGACTGATTTCTACAGCTGCATAAAAATTGGTTTTGAATGTCATTTGATTTTTATGAAAGTAATCATTCTGGTCCCTTCTGGTACAGGCTTATTGTGTATAGTTATACCAGAGGTATGAAGCTTTTTATAATAAACATCCAAACTTAAACCACAGGTACCTCTGGTACCAGCAATTTTCTTCTTTGTCTCATGTAATGCCTGAAAACCAACAGTTTATTTTAAGGGTATATTCACTTTGTAGTGCACAACTTGGATTTTTATTTGAAAATTCTCTTTTATGGTTTTGATGTCACTTTTGAAGATTTGATAAGAGGATAGCACCTAAATGAATTTAAGACAGTACACTTTAGTAAGTCTTTCAAAATGTCATATACATTTGTACACATACAGGCTGTTTCAATTTTTTGTTTACTTAATTTTTTTGCGAGTTTATCCTAATTTGTTTTCCAGAGTAACCAGAGAGTTGATATTTATAAGTGGCATGATGGTGCAGGTGAAATCCATACATCTCTACAAGGACACACAAGAGTCATAAGGTATCTGTTTTATTGGGTGGATCTTGGTACTGAATTAAGGAGTTGTAATGCACACCATAAGATTACCAATTCAGTTTCTGTCACTAACCTACTCACTCTAAGGAGTGTCCTTATTGACTTGTTATTTCTAAGTTATTTTGGATCAAATAATCAGCTAAGAAAATAAAATGTAAATGTGATGTTTTATACCAGATTATAACAAGGTTCCCATCTGCATGTAATGTTCTTTGTTCTTTACAGTGATCTTGATTGGTCATGGTTTGAGCCTGAGCTTCTGGTTACTAGCTCTGTAGACACCTACATCTATGTTTGGGATACAAGGTTAGAGTGGAATGTTTTTTAGAGATCAGAATATATTTTCAACTTTTTAATTGATGTATATTTTTTATGAAATGTTTTTTTGTAGTGGAGTTTGTTGTATTCTGATTAAATTACTATTAGAAACCTGTTTGTTTTCTGATTGTTGAGTTACATCTTCATGTTGGTTTACTTTTCTAGGGATACAAGGAAACCAACAGTTGCACTTTCAGCTGTAGGTTAGTAGGGATTTTCCTTTTTTTGTCTTCCCTTTCCACTCTAAATTAAATGATTCTATTATCTGTCTTTTTCGGTCCTTTGGTAATTTTAATTGCATGTGTGTGCACTACAGCTTGTTGTTGTATTGCATAATGTTCAGATATTACAAACTTAGACATTTAAAAAAGCTGAAAAAAGCTTGTATCAAAAATTAAATGTATTCATCAAAATAAACCAAGGATTGTAGAATTAGCGCCTGGTTTCTCCTGTTTACTTTTTCAAGTTTCTCTCTCTCCAGGATAATAGTGGTTGACTATGGTAGTGATTTATGTATTAATTAAACATTTATTCATTCATTTTCCAAGCCTGCTTATTCTGGTTGTTGCAGCTATTTATTTTTTACCCATACTATAACCATAAGCTTCTATAAAAAATTGATCACTTTCTTGTAGTCTAAACATGTTCCAAATATAAAAGTAAACTAAATCACAGTTTAAATATTATTCATCCATCCATTATCCAACCCGCTATGTCCTAACTACAGGGTCACGGGGCTCTGCAGGAGCCAATCCCAGCCAACACAGGGCGCAAGGCAGGAAACAAACTCCGGGCAGGGCGCCAGCCCACTGCAGGGTGCACACACACATACACACACACACACACACACACACACACACTAGGAACAATTTAGAATCGCCAGTGCACCTAACCTGCATGTCTTTGGACCGTGGGAGGAAACTGGAGGACCCAGAGGAAACCCACGCAGACACTGGGAGAACATGCAAACTCCACGCATGGAGGATCCGGGAAGCGAACCAAGGTCTCCTAACTGTGAGGCGTTAGCACTACCCACTGCGCTACCATACCGCCCTTAAATATTATTGTTATTGTCAAATCTTGATATATGAAACACAATTGTACATGTTGTCAAAATTCAAATTGTATTAAAATGTAAGAGTGATGAAATAAAGTAATACAATACCATTTAAACAAGGTCAGGATGTCTTAAATTGGTCTTGGTTGAGAAATATCCTTAATTTTTCTTGGAAGTATTCTCTTTAATTTCTGTTTAAAGAGAATGCAAGACTGCATTCTTATGAACATGTGAACACTCTAATCTGTACTTTTGGGTGTGGCTGAAAAAAAATTCTTTGGCTTGAAAGAGTGTGGATTTTTTTTTTTCTCTGGATGTGTTTCAACTTTTCTTTCTCTATGTTGTGGTCAAAATGAACTGCCATGGACTGTAGCCTGTGACCACCTAATTTGCACTGATTGACTAACTTTGTGAGGCCAATGTCTTACTTAATGCGAGCACATCACATTCTTCCTGCTTTGCTTTACTTGCTCCCTGTGTATTACAGGATTGAATATAAAATTCTGTTAATAATCTACAAATCTTTAAAAGGCCTAGCACCAGATTACATTAGTGACTTTCTCCATCACTATGCTCCTGTTCGGCCGATTAAGGTCACTGATTCTGGCAATCTTGTTCTGCCATACGCTAACCTGCACTCTATGGGTGACAGAACCTTTGGCTGTGTAGCGCCCAGGCTTTGGAATGACCTCCTTAAATTAATTTTAAACAGTTGACTCTATTCATTGTTTTAAAGAACAACTTAAAACTAATTTTTTCAGTAAGACGTTTAACTTGCCCTAAAATTCTGACCCTTCTTTCAGTTTACCTCTTTATCCAGATAATCAGGATAATTTGTGTGTTTGATATATCACAAGTGATGTTATTTGTTTTTAGGGCTTTCTTCTTGTTTTGTATTTAATATTCGACTCTGGTTTACTGTCTTTTATTTTAATTGATGCTTTGTACATCCTATATTTATCTGTTCACCACATACTCTTTTAAAGGCTTACACACACAAACACACACCATATATACCACAACCAAGGGATACGATCCTGCCAGACCTCTTTTTTTGCCTCCTACAAATGTCGGAAAACCTTCCAAGAAGACAGTAAAGGCTTATGTTATGCCTGAGTTGTAGATAGGTTGAAACTTGTAGTTCTGAAAGCTAAGTTGCACAACTTAAAGGCAGTTTTTATGTGTTGTTATTATTGATTAATGCCTTAGTTTTAGGCTGTATGTATACCTTTATTTAAGGTACTTTGTAATTGATATGGGGCAGCACGGTGGCGCAGTGGGTAGAGCTGCTGCCTCACAGTTCGGAGACCTGGGTTCATTTCCCGGGTCTTCCTTGCGTGGAGTTTGCATGTACTCCCCGTGTCTGCATGGGTTTCCTCCGGGTATTCCGGTTTCCTCCCACAGTCCAAAGACATGCAAGTTAGGTACATTAGCGATTCCAAATTGTCTCTAGTGTGTGCTGGGTGTGTGTGTGTGTGCGCGCGCGCGCCCTGCCCGGGGTTTGTTTCCTGCCTTGCACCCTGCATTGGGATTGGCTCCAGCAGTCCCCCGTGACCCTGTAGTTAGGGTATAGCGGGTTGGAGGATGGATGTAATTAATATATTATTTCTTTAAAACGTAGACTGTAATGTGGCACTTGAATTGGTTTCATTTTGACAAATACTGTTATTGTGTGCAATTTAAGCAAAAAAAAGTTGTTTTTTCTAAAAAGAAAATCAATTAGCTGTTAATTTTAAGAGAGACGTCTCATTTTCTCTTTTGTATATTTACTATTGCTCTTAAATAAATTAAAAGTAATTTCTTACCCAATTGATCAATTGATGGAATAATGGGTAGAATAGAATACTTGATCACTTAAATATTCGATTACTGCAGCCCTAGTATATACTGCTAACCACTGTACCTGTCAAAGACAGATAATAGGATCATTTAAAAAAAATTACAATATCTTATCCTTTGTGCTCCTTCAGCTCTTTTCTTTTGCATTTGTGTGTGCAAACTTATCTTCAACAGTGCTCCTCTCTTGAGTGTGTTCCCGTAAATTTTCTCAGAATCTCATTATTTTTGGCACCTTTCTCACCTATCTGATTTTATACTTACCATCTTTGAAGGCTACTCTTGCACTTCCTTTTTCATTGTGTCACCAAAGAAAAATTGGCTAATCATACCAAAGACAATCTGATTCCACAAAGGGCCTGGACACACAGACCAGATGGTGTTTTATTATATACTTTAGTAGATATGTTTATCCCAGTCTGCAAAAATGTGAAGCTCTTTTAAGATTAACCTTTTAGAAAAACAGGTAAGACCAAGGCCGAAGCTTTTTAGTGGTTAAAAAATAAAAAAGGTTATTGTTTTTGATTGGCCTAGTCCAGGGGTGGGCAAAGTCAGTCCTGGAGGGCTACAGTGGCTACAGGTTTTTGTTTCAACCCAGTTGCCTAATCAGAAAACAATCCTTGCCAATAATTTAATTTCATGGCTTGTTAGTGCTTTAAATTTGCCATGTGAGGTCATTCTCATATCCTAGATTTTTTTTTCCTTTCTAAGGATATCACTCAAATGATTTGAAGTGTAAAACGAATGTGTAATTCTCAGTCCTTTACTTTTTTCTCTTCACTTTCCTTCCAAGTATTTAATTAATCCAAACAGGTGTAAATGGAAACAAACTAAATGGAGAAATGCTGGTTTCTTTTGTCATTTGCATCTTATTGGTAATAAGGAGCAATTAAAAACCAAAATACATCAGTTTAAGACTAAAATAAGCAATAAGTGTTCAAAATCTTAATGAGTGAGACAATTAAAATGAAGCAGGAGTGTTACTTGAGCAATAAGGGCTTCTTATTAAGCAACTGGGTTAGAACAAAGACCTGCAGCCACTGCGGCCCTCCAGGAACGACTTTGCCCACCTGTGGCCTAGTCAATGGTCTAGTCTCAACACCACTGAGAATTTGATATTTTAGAATGAAAGTCTACAAGTATTGTCATAGAAACTAAAGTGATTTTTTTTTTTGATCTGTCAAGAGGCATTATTAATATCCTCACTTACCCAGTATGTAAAGCTGTAGGCTTCTATGCTGAAACACTTAAAGCTGTTATAGTTGATCAACCAAAAAGTTATATACAGTGGAACCTCGGTTCACGACCATAATTCGTTCCAAAACTCTGGTCGTAAACCGAGTTGGTCGTGAACCGAAGCAATTTCCCCCATAGGATTGTATGTAAATACAATTAATCCATTCCAGACCGTACGAACTGCATGTAAATATATTTTTTTTAAAGATTAAGCACAAATATAGTTAATTACACCATAGAATGCACAGTGTAATAGTAAACTAATGTAAAAACATTGAATAACACTGACACAAAACACCCAGGCTCCCTGCTCAGCTGCAGGAGCAGGCTTGCTCACTTGCTCTCTCTCAGCAGCACGCACGCGCTCGCTCTTTCTCTTTCTCGTGCAGGCAGGCAGGCACACAGGCACGTCTGACCGAGAACAGTGCAACACGTGCGGAAATCATTGGTGCGCACAAACCGAAAGGGAAACTGGCTTGTTCGTATACCGAGTGTGTGGTCGTGAACTGAGGCAAAAGTTTGGCAAACTTTTTGGTCATGAACTGAGTTGTATGTGTACCAAGACATTCGTGAACCGAGGTTCCACTGTATGGAGTCTGATTACCTATGTAGGTGGTATATTTCTGTTTTTCTTTTATGAAATTTGACAACATATAACCAGGTTTATCTGGAAAAAGGTTTCTTTTTAACTATGAATTTTGCAGTATATATACCTTCAAATATCTTTAAGCCCCATACATTTTGGCTGTAGTTATTATACAGTATTTATAATAAAAAGAAAGTTCTGCTTTCCCTGTTAACAAAGACGTGTGCTATTGGAACAACTAAATTCCTAGCAGGCAAATCAAATGTCTAAATGTTTTTCACTTTTATCACAATATGTACCCTTAATTAAGGCAGAGCAATATGGAATAAAGATATAGCCTTGAAAAAATAAAAAATAAGGTTGTCCACATTTTGTAAACTGAACATACAACTGTATCCTTCTTACAAATGCATAAACAAATATATTTTTGTTTTTATTGTCCATGAGGAAAGGTGCATGATGGATAACTCCGACAGATTCTTCCATCAGACACTGGACAAGGAATGCTGTTGTCCTAACATAATTATATTGTGTAATGGGATATATAATGCCTTGGGTGATGCACGCTGAGGCAGTGAGTAGAATATGCCAAAGTTGTTTGTTGTGGACAAGGTTTACATTAATCCCATACTTTCTTGCAATTGTTCCTTTTCATTAGATATGTTGGCTTTAAGTGCTGGAACAAACTGGATGTGCTGCCACTTTGAACTGCTATAGTCATTTAGCAAACTTTACATTTGTTTGACATCCGATCTTTATCCAAACCTACTGCAGACAACTAAATTAAAGTTATAGCCTTTTGATGCAAGAAGCTAATTAATTCTTCTTTCACTATAACTACGAAGGACGTTCAAAAACTTTTATATTTTCGTTGGAAACGGTGAAGGCAGGAAGGAGTAGTAATTAGTCGTGTCTGAGAGTGTCATGTGACTGGGAAAAATTGCATTGCAAACAAAGGTGACTATGTGTAGAAAAGTGATGTAATTTGTTTTTGAAATTCTTAATAAACAGAGTTTAAGAAAAAAGTGCAGAAACTTTTTTTTTACATCCCTCGTATGTTGCTTGAGTTCAGACCCTCTCTGTGTCCAAAAGTATATTTCCCTTCTTCTTCTCTAATTACCGTTTACATAGATAAAAACTAATTAGAGTTTCTACTCTTCTCAGCATTTATTCTTCTTTTGACTGAACATCTGTTTTCTCAGTAATTCATTTTATGTTTCTTAGCTGGTGCATCACAAGTTAAGTGGAACAAGAGGAATCAACATTGTCTAGCTACAAGCCATGATGGGGATGTTCGTATTTGGGACAAGCGGGTAAGTAAGCAAATGGTTTTGGATTTCTTTAATTTTGTAGGAAAAAGAACATTATAAAGTAGAACTAACAGGCTGAATTCAAGTTGCTTTTATTTATGTTGACATTTAAAGTATTTTTATTTTGTTCCACTGTCATACGACCAGCATGAGAGCAATCATTAAGAAGGGTATTAGGGAAGATAAAAGTCAGTTAGAGAGAAATATTGTGGATAATGAAAAGAAAATACAGAGATATTTTCAGTGTTATAATAGTTAAAGAACAGTCAAGGAGGAAGTGAAGCGTATCAGGAACAGTAATGTGTAAGTACAATATACAGAGAATGAAATGGCAAATGCTATAAACCTGCATTTTTCTGATGTTTTCACATGTAAGGAATTGGATAACTTCCCAGCAGTGACAGGTAGTACTAGGGGAGGTACTTAGTGATTTGAAAATTTTACAGATAAAAGAGCTGCTTAGATTAAATATGCTGAAATCTAACAAGCCACTAGCACTAGTTATACGATCAGAGTCGTACATGTGGCAGTGTTTATATTGATTTTTACAAAGTGTTTAATAAAGTCCCACATAAGAGGTTGGGCGTCAATCTGAAAGAAGTGGAAATTCGGGATGCATTGTATACATGTATGGAGACTTGGCTGAAACACAGGAAGCATAGGTTGATGGTGCAAGGATCTTCATCAGAATTAGGTGATTCTGAGAGTGTATTTTGTCAGTGGTCACTGCTGGGGCTACTGTGATTTTTAATTTATATAATGATCTGGGTAGTAATATAAGCTGAAATCAAACAAATCATCAGGACCAGATAATATTTATCCTTGTGTTTTTAAGGAGGCTAGTGAGTACATATATAAACCTTTGGCACATATTTTTAGGAAGTCACTGCGCACTGGAGAGATTCCAAAGGACTGGAAAATGGCAAATATCATCCCATTATATAAAAAGGGTGACAGGGCAGATCCAAGCAAGTATAGGCCAGTAAGCTTAACATGCATCACAGGAAAATGAATGGAAGGAATTATTAAGAATAAGATTGAGCAACACATGGCAAGGACAGGAGTTATTCTGAACAGTCAGCATGGGTTCAGAAGAGGGAGATCGTGTTTTACTAACATGCTGGAATTCTATGAGAAGGCAACAAAAGGATACAATCAAAGTGGAGTATGTAATATTAAGAAACCTTTGCAGTTTAAGAAGTTTTACTTTAGGGAAGTGATCAAAGTGTTCTAAATTACTAAAGGAATTACTGCCATAGATCCAGGTTGGTACTTTAAAATGAGTTCAACAAAAATACAGAGGTACAGTTTGAAACTTGTTAAAGGTTAAATTTTTCTCAAACATTTGAAACTTTTTCTCCTACAGAGATAACCATTTACACATGGAATAGGTTACCAAGTAGTACAGAAGATTGTAGGACTTTAGGGACATTCAAAACTTGACTTGATGTAATTTTGGAGGAATTAGGTGGATAGGACTGGCAAGCTTTGTTGAACTGAATGGCCTATTCTCATCAAAATTTTTCTACTGTTCTGGATAACATCTTGGGGAATAATCTTTGCCTAGCCCCCCTTTGCCTAGCACAAAGCTCTTTAGAAGTTATGTCATGAAAACTGGAGCATACATACCAATCTTTCATGCCAAGATTCTGGTTGTATTAGATTTAGATTTCTAGTTTCTGTGGTAATCGAAACCTTGGGTTGGATGATAATTATTTCTTTTCTGAGTTATTGTTATCTGCTAAAATTTCAGAAAATAGTAATATCATGTTGGCAAAAGCATGACACATCTCAGCACTTGGAGCTTTGAATGCAATGATCAAAAATAAAAGTCACAATACCATTTTAACAAAGGATAAGTTTGCTTGTGTCTGAATAACAAAAATGTAAAAGAAAACACAAGGAAGCAGATGTTCTGTTTCTCAAATTATGAATGGGTTTATTACACCTTCATGACAATGAAGAATGTGCTTGTAAAATGTAGGTATAATAATTAAAAAATTGTATTTATTTA
>JANRMT010062806.1:7455898-7478722 GCA_026402145.1 Polypterus bichir lapradei | reverse complement strand
TATATATTTAATCTTTACTCTTAGAGTAGCTTTCTTTTAGCTTTTAAGTCCATATTTTAGCATGAGCAAAGGGATAATTTAGGCATACTTAATCAGCGCAATAGTGATAACAGGTTGATCTAAAACATAACCAGGTCACAGACAAATAACAGGATGGTCCTACAGACTTTCCGACCAATACAGCATGTATGTGACTTAGCCTGGCTTATCTTAGACACTTCAATCTTCATGATCAAACAGTGGGCTTCCACCATTCAAAGCTTGCAAGAAACTTCTCACTTCTTGAGCTTAAATGCATACCACACATTAAATTAATTTTTGGAAACAACTGAAAACTGAATGAAGAGACTTTTTAATTAATCTTAGACCAGCATTCTCAACCTGTGTTATGGGGTGGTATATGAAGGAACACTTGGAAAAAGATGGAAATGGCAAGCGTGAGCACATCTAAAAAGAGAGAGAATTCCACTGTAGAAAAGACACAGGGAGAAGCTGTTGAAGTTACTGAAGAAGCAATCTCAAGTCATAAAGAAAGCTTTCCTTATATAAACACATTAATCTATTTATGGAATTTGTGTTTAAATAAAAAAAATACCCGATCTATGCTTGCTTTGACGCCTGATGATCTGAGCATTCAGCTGTCAGTTGCTGTAGTTTTAATTTATAGTGTTACATATTTGAATGAGGCCATTTAAATGATGGACAGATTAATTGCCATTTGATACAACTGCAATATGTGACCCTGATAAATAAACACTTTGCATTTACCCTCTGATAGTATGGAACATTTTATGCTTCCGGTCACCCATCCATTGTATAACCAACTTATTATTGTAATTGTTGGAAGTGGGCGTCTATCCCAGCTGCTGTAGGATGAAAATAAAAAAAAAAAAACAATTGTTTCAAGATGTCCAAGTTGCCCAGACATTGTTGTGACTGGTATAACAAATAACATATGCCAACCTTGGTTAAAACACAATCTATATCTTGATGGTATTTGGAAAAATGAGACACAGTTAAAAGTAATTTTTGCTGTCCAATTCAAAGTAGAAATCTACATTAGTACTCACTTGTAAGTACTTATTTCTGGCAGCTTGAAAACATCAGAATAAAGGCTGTTTTGTAATAGGCCTGAAATAATATTAAATTAACATGTTTGATTTAATAACGATACATTTTATTCACATAGGTAACCTTAAAGGATATATTTGGTATTTCTTCACAATCATGAAATATATTAGGTTGCCACATGAAATTGCCCTCAAAATTAAGATGTTTTATAAATTAAAAGAAAAAACAACTTGGCCACTCTTCTGTTTTATAATGGAGCTAATGGGAACTGGAGTCCCAATGTGATTAAAGCCTTAAAACTTACCGAATATTTCAGTTTTCCAAACCAAAAATGTGCCTGAGTATTGATCTGCATCAAAACACTTAGAGCTACATCGTTTCTTGTTTTAAGAGGAAAGAAATGGAAAAAAAAGCAAAACCTAAACTACTGTTATGAGATTCAACTATTTTAAAAGGACACCAGCTGTGTGCTTTTTGTGTGCTTTACTTTGTCAAATACCCTGTTTGTCTTTCTTATTGGCACACTTTCAGTCTCGGGGATGAATTCACATTGGATAGTTATCGCTTAAGTGCCATTATTGACACTGAATGTTGTTGTTGTGAAAGTCACATTATCGCTTTATATTCTTTCAATATATGGACATATTTCTTTATTTTGCAAAGATGCAACCTACTTCTTTAATTAGCAATTGGAAAATATCTATTAATACAAAATGACCAATACTAATGTAAAATCAGTATCAATGTTAACCGTTGAAAGGAGAAAATGAACTGAAATAAGTTCCCCATTTGCCTATTAATATTAGTTAGAACACAGTAATTATATTAATAAATATGAACATGGAAAGGATCTAATTTATTGTATAACACGAATATGAAAGGTACACAATGGGCATGAAAATCAGGGGGGCTTGCTGCCATTGTTTGTATATATTGGAGATTGAAAGATCAGGAGCTTAAGCCACTGAAGCCTCCCACATCCCGATGCCACTGTCCATTTTTAAAGCCATCTTGTGTTTATTTCAGTTAGGGCAGCTTCACCTTTCTAGTATTATTAATTAGTTCAAACACCATTTAGTTGCAGGTTGCCAAAATATGTTCTTTTCAATAATAATCTGAAGAATATATTCTTTAATCGATTCAGTCCTATATATGCCTTACCCTTCCATTTATTCTCAGAGGAGTAACATTTTTTTGTGCTCTGTTCGTTAACTTACCTAAAGCAGCAGGAGAATGTTGCTGCTACGTGAACTTTTTGTGTTCACGCTTGTGCTCTGCCTGGTTAAGACTCACTTGTATTGGGCATCCAAGCAGCTCTCAGACAAGTAAAACAGGAAAATGTTCAGGTAATCACTCCACAGTTATGCATGGAGGACTGGCAGCACTGACAATAGTTGTAGCAAATAAACATTGACACAAGATTCATATAATGCTAAAAGAAAATACAATAAAACAATGGAGACTTGATAATCGTCTGGAACTTAAGTATTTATGTGATTAATTTGATTTGATACACAACATACAGTGCATCCGGAAAGTATTCACAGCGCATCACTTTTTCTACATTTTGTTATATTACAGTCTTATTCCAAAATGGATTAAATTCATTTTTTTCCTCAGAATTCTACACAGAACACCCCATAATGACAACATGAAAAAAGTTTACTTGCGGTTTTTGCAAATTTATTAAAAAATTATAAAATTGGTGTATCCCCTTTTAAGATTACAAATAGTGGACTATGTGATGTCTGATTATAAACGTATAAATTTGAATGTTTGTTACTCCTATGTCTGGTAAACAGGGATATCTGTCTTCTTTATTTAGTAATGAGAGTGTTGTGAATTTCTCTTCAGTGTTTCAAGATCATGCTTCAATTAAATAATCCAGAT
The DNA here is from genome assembly GCA_026402145.1 of Polypterus bichir lapradei. NCBI lineage: Eukaryota > Metazoa > Chordata > Cladistia > Polypteriformes > Polypteridae > Polypterus > Polypterus bichir. The sequence goes on along the minus strand of JANRMT010062806.1, from coordinate 7,475,761 downwards.
AATTTTAATAATATATCTTAAATCCACTCTGGATTTTGTTGCCTCAGTACAGTTTAGAGCTAAGCAAAAACGTACTGTTACTCCTGGCTCACTGATGGCTTTAAAGAAAAAATGTAGGAAAGCTGAAAGAGCATGGAAAGCCTCCCAGCTAAATGAGCACTTGGAACAATTGAGTTGATGTCTACATATAGTAGACAGTGTAAATGCAGCTAGAAAATTTTATTTTTCTGACCTTGGTGATGTGAACCTTCATATTCCTATCTTCCTGTTTAATACTTTAAATGTCCCTGTTTACCCAACATCAAAGAAGGCCAACAGTGTTATGTTTAACTGCAATGAATTTTTATGTTTTTTACTGATAAAATTGACACAGAAAAGGCATCCATCACTTGCCCTGTCTCCTATGTGGAGAAACCAGGTCCCAGTTTAAATCTTTTAGCTTCATTTAAGCCCATTTTAGAACCAGAGCTACTTGACCTGATATCTTAAATAAAGTCTTCTTTCTATTCCCTTGACATTCTTCCAACAAATTTTCTCAAGGAAGTCATCAGATCTCTTGGGCCATTTTGGCTATTATTAACAGTTCCCTTTTAAGTGGCTGTGTACCAGATCATTTTAAAACAGCAATTGTCCATCCTCTACCTGTACTTACAAAGCCTGATCTAGACCAGTCTAATTTCAGTAATTATAGGTTTATCTCAAAGTTCAGTTTTTTCTCTAAGGTGCTCAGTAAGGTTGTAGCCGCTCAGATTTTAATGGTCATAAGTTAGCACCATATTTTTGAAAAATTTAAGTCAGGATTCAGAGAAAACCACAGCACTGAGACTACACTTCTTAAGGCCACTATTAACCTTCTTAGAAATGACAATTCAAGCAAGACCTCAATTTTAGTTCTCTTTGATCTAAGTGTAGTTTTTAACACCATTGATCATTCTGTATTACTACATAGACTGAATCATTGGGTTGGTTTATCTGGAACACTATTACAAAGGTTATCTTCATTTTTATCAAATAGAAAATTTAAAGATGGTTGGGGCAACACCGTATCTTCCACTTCCATCTTAAATTATGGTGTACCACAAGGTTCTATCCTGGATCCCTTATTATTTTCTGACCATATGCCACCTTTAGGCTTTATCATTAGAAAGCATGACATTCAGTTCCATTGCTATGCAGATGACCTACATTTTTACTTAGCTTGGAATCATAATAATTCAAGTAGTTTTGCTATTTGCTTTATGACTGTATTACCAATATAAAGAACTGGATGTCTTTTAATTTCCTTCGACTAAATTCAGGTTAAACAGCAGTGCTAATTATGGGTGATCTACAAATTGCTAATCTTGTTAAAGCTTCCTTTGGAAACCTCTTAACTTCAAAACAGTTGCCAGAAATGTAGGTATTCCATTTGACTGTAGGTTAAATTTTGAGTTTCATGTCATTAAACTGGTTCAGTCTTGGTTTTTATCATTAAAGGATTATTGTTAAAGTCAGACCCATGCTGGCCTTTGGGGTGACAGTGAAATTAATTCATGCCTTTATTACTTAATGGCTAGATTAGTGTATTTCCTTGCTCTACTCTTAGCAAAACCAGTCTCTCTTGGTTGCAACTGGTGCAAAATACTTCTGCAAGATTCTTCATGTCTAAGTCCTCTGCTCATATCCACCCCTATTTTACATTCATTATATTGGCTGCCAGTTAGTTATAGGATCCAGATTAAGATCTTACTTTTAACCTATAAAGCTCTGAATGGTCTGGCTCCAGTATATGTTAAAGACATGCTGAACTTTCATCATACAGGTAGACTTCTTAGATAATCTGACTAGTGCTTGCTATATATTCCACACAGTAGATTAAAAACAAAAGATGATAGAGCCTTGTCTGTTACGGCCCTCAAACTCTGGAACTGCCCCCCCTTGATATCAGAGCATCAAATTATGTAACAACATTTAAATCTCAATTAAAAATGTATTATTTTATACAGGCATTTCTTTCTCCATAGGTTGTTCTTACGTCTTTCTATTATGTATTTTATCTATTTGTTTTTAGCTGTGATGGCTTGCTAGTTTTATTATTTTTTTTTGTTATTGATCCAATTTTATATTAAATGTTGTAATGGTACTTTATTTTACTTTTATTATTCTTTTTTAAATGAAAAAAAATTATTTAGTGTTTCAACACTTTGAAGAACGGGGCACATATCCCTATTAATTTCCAGTACTAGTCAAAACCCATATGGAGACACATGGAGGTATGTGGTGTCCATAGCGCAGATGTAATGGAAAGATAGGGAGCATGCATCACTTGAATTACATAAATGCTGTCCAGTCTAGTGATTGGCATTTTGATTCACTTTACTGGTTTAATTCTTTTGCACTACCCATTTAAGTGAATGGATTCTTCTTACTGATTTGATTCCTTTACAGTCTGGCATATTGTTTACATATACAATATATGTTTGTGTGTATATAAATAATATAATTGTGTTTTTTATTGATATACTAGCAAAATACCCGCGCTTCGCAGCGGAGAATTAGTGTGTTAAAGAAGTAATGAAAAAGAAAAGGAAACATTTTAATAACGTAACATGATTGACAATGTAATTGTTTTGTTATTGTCATGAGTGTTGCTGGCATATATATATATATATATATATATAGTAATCCCTCGCTATATCGTGCTTCACTCTATCGCGGATTTTATATGAAAGCAAAACTAAATATATAACGCGGATTTTTCGCTGCTTCGCGGGTTCTGCGGACAATGTGTCTTTTTACTTCCTGTATATGCTTCCTCAGTTGGTTTGCCCAGTTGATTTCATACAAGGGACGCTATTGGCGGATGGCTGAGAAGCTAACCAATCAGAGCATGCAGTTAAGTTCTCCTGACTGAGAAGCTAACCAATCAGAGCACGCAGTTGAGCTCCTGCGTGCTGAATGCAGTGTTAACCAGGAAGTCTCGTCTCGCTCATTCAGCATCAACGTGTTTCGCTGTGTAAAGAGTTGTGCTCTTTAGTGTATATCTTTGTGCATAGTCAAGCCCTTCATTATGGCTCCAAAACAATCTGCTACTGCTTCAGGTGCCGTGCCCAAGCGCAAGAAGAAGATGTTAACGATTGCCGAAAAGGTAAACGTTTTGGATTTGTTGAAGGCTACGATTCTTTTTATTTAAAAAGTAGGAAAGGAATATAAGATCTACGGCTGCAGTGTCCTTTTAACCAGGGTGCAAAACGAGTTGTAAGTGGATGTAATAAGGCAGTAGTCTGGATGGAATCTGCTTTAGGGATTTGGATTGAAGACTGCCAGAAGAAGAACAACGGCAGTGCTACACAATCGCCTGAAGTGGCTCCTTTACAAGGGCTGTAACGCTCTCCTTTGTTGTGCAGTAAAATTAAACTCATTGTTATCGGACAAGTCATCGTGTCATTGTTGGTGAGTAACCATAATTAATTTTCTTCTTACAGTGCTTAGTACATGTACGTACGTTTAGTGTCACTGTACACACATTTTCTGTATACTATTTTTCTTGCATTGTACGTATTTATTGCTGGTGACCTGTCTATCGTAATGGCTGTAACATATGTGATATCGGAGACACTCAATATCTTTAAAATAATATTTAGGTTTTACTGTATATAAACAGTGTGTTTATATACATAATTTCAATGAATCTTACCTAATATCTAAGAGAATACAAAGGGATTATGCTGTATAACTCTGCGGGGAATATTTATAAACAGTGCGGAAGAGTTTATAAGGGCTTAAAATATATAAAAATAACCATACAAACATATGGTTTCTACTTCGCGGATTTTCACCTATCGCGGGGGGGTCTGGAACGCAACCCCCGCGATCGAGGAGGGATTACTGTATATATATATATACTAATAAAAGGCAAAGCCCTCACTGACTCACTCACTCACTGACTGACTGACTGACTGACTGACTGACTCATCACTAATTCTCCAACTTCCCGTGTAGGTAGAAGGCTGAAATTTGGCAGGCTCTTTCCTTCCAGCTTACTTACAAAAGTTGGGCAGGTTTCATTTCGAAATTCTACGCGTAATGGTCATAACTGGAAGCTATTTTTCTCCATTTACTGTAATGGAGTTGAGCTCAAAAGCCGTGGGGGGCGGAGTTTTGTGTGACATCATCACGCCTCCCACGTAATCACGTGAACTGACTGTCAACGCAGTGTGTAGAAAACCAGGAAGAGCTCCAAAAAGCGCTGAAGAAAACATGCATTATGTAATTGAGAAGGCAGCGAAACAATAAGAAGCGAGCGAGTGACATATACAACCATATTCATGAGTGCTGCTACTTTGAAAAACAAAGTACGATGTAAACCTAAAGTTTAAATTAAGTTCATAGACAGGCTGCCGCTGGCGTTTGTCATGCCCACGGGTAATGCGGGATACAAGTTTAATGAGAGGACGCAGGATATAAACGAGAGTTTTGATCACTTTGTAACTTAAGTTAAAATTGCACGTGAAGGGCTGTGCTTATGCAAATTCCGAGAGACTGTGTTTGTGGGGGATTGACAGTTAAGGCGGGTGGGGGAGTCACGTCATCATCTCCCCTCTCATTCACCTCATTTCTCTCTGAGCTGAGCTCCGCAGCTAACGCAAACGCAGTGTTATGGAAGCGACTTTGTGACGCTACCACCAAATACTCACAGAAAAATCCACAAGTTAATACACACGCTGTCTCTACAGTTTCTCCACACTGAATCCTCCAGGCACTACTTACAAAAGGTTACATTGACAATTGTGTTACGTTATTTTTAAAATGTTTCCATTTCTTAGCACAAGCACAGCTGAGAAGCTTTGATGCATGTGCTCCATAACGTGTTAAAAAATCACGCATTTAATCACACTTTGCAATACAAGCAAAGGGAAACTTCTGTCAATGCACGATTTCCTGGTACACCGATTACATTGATCAGCGCTTCCCGATTCATTTTACCCTCGCACCCCCTTTTTTTGAGAAGAAGTATGAAAAAATATCAGGTTAACACAGAAAAACAGATCACCAATTGAAGCTTTATGAATAATCGATTCGCCATCAATAATTGTTTTGGTAAAGCCATACTCTGTGTAATCCTCCTTCCATTTTATAATTTTTCCGCCACTAGCCATGATTAAATGAACGGTAAAAAAGTAAGAGCGAAGCGAGGGTGACTTATTCAGGCAGGCAGGCAGGCGACAGCTCAATAGCTCGAATTTGGATATAAGTAGGTTCTATTTAGTCGCCAGAAATATCTTTGTTAGGAATGGAAGTAGAATTTAGTCTTTAAATTTCTATTTTAAAGAAAAAGTTATGCAATGATGTCTAAATTTAACTATATAAAGTCAAAACTTTTATATATAAAGTCATTCCCGCATATATAAAGTCAAACCTTGATTATATAAAGTCACTGTCGGAATAAATAAAGTCAAAACTTGAATATATAAAGTCAGCGTCGGTATATATAAAGTCAGAACTTGTTTCTGAATATATAAAGTCAAAACTTGAATATATATAGCAGCTGATCGAGCAAAGAGGAGGTAAATAAAAATGTATTTGTTTCCCATTGTATCACTGTCTAAGAGGGGGTTTCGGAGGAGCGACCGCATCTACTTGGGATACATAGCGCAGGCTGTAGTGGGGGTGAGGGGATTGGTTGGGGTTGTTAAGCGAAGCTTGCAGAGGGGAACACCCTATGCTGTGTGTGTGTGTATATATGTATACACCAAAACAATAAAAAACATATGCAAACCTTTCTGATTGTCTTGATGATCTAAAATTAGAACCCAAGTGCACCAGTCCCTAAGTTTTCTCTGCAAGTTGGAAGACCTGTTTGCAGGGCTGGATGCAGGTTAATGTCATACCTAGATTGGAACAATTGCAGGTTAACATCCTTGCTCAAGGGCCAAACGAAGTGGAATCACTTCTGGCATTTACGGGTTTTGAACTAACAACTTTCGATTGCTGACACAGATCCCTAACCTCAGAGCCATCACTCCACCTAAAAGCTTAAGCCTTCTTTCTATAACCTTTTACCAAATGTACTCAACACTCTATCATTCCTCCTATTCACACTGACAAGACTTTTTGTTCTTTGGACACTACTGTACTTACACCATTTCTTCCTTGCTCATTTGCTCCACTTAAAGCCTCCTCCCAATTCTTTTTCTTTATTCCCCTTTCATCTAGTTTCCTGCAGACACAAGACTCACACTTTTTCTTTTAATCAAATCTGCCAACTCTCTTCCTTTCTGACTCATTGTCCCAACATTCAGTGTCCCCACTCTTAGGTTTAACGCAACCTTTTCTTTCCACTCCCCTGTCTTCTTCTTCTGCTTCTTCTGGATTATCTTGGCCTGGTAGCCCTCCCCACAGGGGTCATGTGAGGCCCCATCTCATCATCTATGAGGTACACCCTAGCATTATATGAAGCTGACTGGTTTGATTCCATCATTAAGGTTTTTGGTTATTTTTACAGCTGAATGCCATTCCTGACATTAACCCTCTCTATAGGGGGTTCTCAGGTTACGACACAGTTCCGTTCCTACAACAGTGATGTAACCCGAATTTTGGTGTAAGTCGAAACACACCCTAGCCTAAGTCACTTACCTATCCTAACACATTTGCAAAATCATAATCTAGAACATAAAAACACAACTAAGCCACAGAGAAAGGAAAATGACATAAATATACTGTACTGTAGTAACAGAAAAAATGATTGTAAAAAAATCCTTACCTTTATTCCTTCTCATGTCTCAATTTTTGCAGACGTTGCACAGAATCTTTTGATTGTTATAAAATAGATGCATTCACATATTTGTTAATGCTTTTTAAAAGCCGGTTTTGAAATTTTAAAATTATGCAGTGTCCAGGCTGAGCTCCAGCTGGAAGAGCACTGCCACCTCTTGTGCTGGGAGATGAACTGTTTAAAATATTCATTTGTCCCTAGTCCATCCATTATTCTGGCATCTTGTTTGGGACAGAAACCGAGGACCATCATGGCCGGGTTACACCTTCATTCTGGTACTTCATCCATTATGGCCTCCTGGCCAGGTAGGAAGTCATCCTCGAAATGTCTATCCATTCAGTCTGGCACTTAAACCAGCTAATGATGCAAACATAAATCTTACAGTAGCAAATATAACAAACTGAACCAATTAGTTCACTGACAAACCAGACCTTAAAAGCATGTTGTTACAAGAACAGCTTTAACAGTTGGTTTAAATGGAAATACCTTGGAATTCACTAATTCACCAGTACATATATAGTAATGTTTGAATTGTTATATTTAGCTTGAATTTTAAGCATTAGTATTCAGTTACTGGACGTAAAATATCAGAAAATAAAACTGGAATCTGCACATGCTAAGATAAATCAGGTAGTTCATGATATCTCATTCCCTCTGCTTAAATTTCCACAAGATTATAATTTCTCCATTTGTCGTTACACTGTGGGCATCTTCATCTCTGCTACACATAAAAATGCAAGGCTTGCATTGTGTTTTGATATTTATGAATGGCAATATTTGTGTACTTAAATTAAAGCCTGGTAAATACTTGATGGATATACCTGTATTTTAAAGTTGTTGTTACTGTTAGTATTTATATATTTTACATTATATTACAGAAAAAGGCACAATATTGTTTATTTCAATAATGGAGACACTTTTTAATAATTAGCTTTTCAATGAGATTTCTGTGTTTTCCTTGGTATCAAAAGATATTGAGTATTGTAAAACTTCACTGGTATTGGTACCTAATTCAGAAATTTTATATCATTATGTCCATAGTCATAAGCATGCCTCAGAAATGCTGAAGGTAGTGCTGGGTGGTATGACCAAAATTCTGTATCACGGTATTTTTCAAAATTATACCAGTTTCACGGTATTCTACAGTATTTTTTGCCCCATGCATGAGTGGATGTTAACCACATTTTCCACTGCAGTTACAGCAGAAGACTGGCTAAGAATAAACTATTCCCTGTCATGAGCATTGTACAAAAAAACATTTTAATGTGCACAAAACCTATTAATACAGGTTTGCATGGCCCCATAAAGTAATAAGGGGCCACTAATGAAGAGAAGGAATCACATTGCATGACAGTTGCAGTCAAAATATAGAAACTTTTTATTGAACAAATTCTGCAAACAACTTAAGCTAAAATTTTGACAACATATTTTCAACCATCCAAAGAGGCATTTAGACTTAGTAAAATATTCAGAAGTTGTCAAAAGTTTTATTGCACTGAACATGTCTTAGAAAAGGAATAAATAGTAAATATTTTTTGTAAACCAACTACACTTTCTGTTAATGTTAACAATCTCTGTCCACTGACACATTAAAGTGACTTTTTACACAACTTTACCATCATTAAACTGCATAATATTTAAACTAATAAATACCGTAATAACAATAAAATAAATAATAGTGCAACTTCCAGTAATAATACTGTTACTTCAAGACTTCAAGCCCAGGTGCATTACACAGTATTCACCAAATAAAAATAAAATAAACCAAGTGCAACTTGGTGAGACAACTTTACCAACTGAACCATCATTAAGGCATACTGCATTAATATGGACTTTGCTTCAAGCTAAGCTATATACATAAATAATAAAACTACAACTTGCATTTATAATGCTAGTTGTGGTATATCCCTATGGAAGCGTATTAGGGCCACAGTGAAGAAAAAAAAAAACTATGTGTTGAGACTAAAGTCAACATTTCCACTTTATTCTCATAGTTTATTTTGTCACTAAAGTAGAATGTCATAAACTAAACTTCATCCTAAAATCACTGTTTAATTTACTAGGCGGTAGTGCGGTAGTGCTGCACCCTCGCAGTAAGCGGTCCCCAGGTGTACGTTCAGTGTAGAGAACTTTATGGCAGGTGTAACGAGGCTCCAAAAAACTGGATGTATGAATGAGTATTGCACAGGTTTAACTTAAATATTTTGTAAATGTTGGGTTCGTGATCTGGTGGTCGGAGACACAAACACAGAAATCAATGGATGTTCTTCTGAGTGGGCTTTCTTTATTGCATGCATGCTGTCTCTATCTGACATACCACACCCCCAGTTCCTATCCTTCATTTGTCTTTTTCCACATAACCAATCACCACGCGATAAACGTCTTTGTGAAATTAAAACTAGTTATAAACTTAGACCATGGAGTGTTCAGAACTTAAAAAAAAGTCTTTGTTATACATTTTTAAATATGCCATCCATTTAGGATTGCACCCATCCCAGCAAGCATTGTGTGTGAGGCAGGAGCAAATCCTGAACGATGTGTCAGCACATCGCAGGGTGAATATGAGCAACACATACCCTAGCAGGGTCAATATAGCATAAAAAACCCACATCTTACATGCCTTTAAAAGGAAACTGAAGCACGCCGAGTAAACCTACCAGAAAAACATGCAAATTCAAGGCAGGGAACACCCGGGACCCTCTTGCTGCGAGGCGGCAGTGCAACCTCCATGCCACCATGCCCCCACATGATTAATACATGCTTTAATGCATTTCATCATGACAATTATATCAAGTATTTATTTTAGCATTCTAAATGTTCAGGGGGCAGGAATATCATGTATTGTGTGTGATGAGTGCTACCTGTGCCTCTTCTTAGTGCAAGAGGAAGTCAGTTTAAGAAGTATGTAGCGATTAACATGGCTTGGGGAACACTTAACACAAAGCATTTAATGTGCTACATAACTTATGACGGGGTTTGAGAAAATCTAGTAAATTAAATATTCATTTTAAGATGAAGTTTAGTTTACAATATTCTACCTTAATGACAAATTACGAGAATAAAGTCAGCATGTCGACTTTATTCTCGTCATAAGCGTCAAGATTAAAGTCAACATGTCGTCACACTATTACACAGTACCCAGGTACATTACACAGTATTGAAAAAAAAATAAAACAAGTACAACTTGGCTTGCAGTATTAACCAGTAGTATAGAAACAGTATTCACACATTTGAACATAATGGTCCACATCCGACCTTTTGAAAGCAAGGTATCTCCACACAAAAGATATGGCTCCTTTTTTCGGCAAAAGTTCTTCTGTGTCATCATGTTCAACTTTATCGTCTGCTACAGCTTCAGTTTCGGAATGTTGTCTGTCCATTTTCACCGCTCAATACCGCCACTAACGCATGTACTCTGTTGCATACTTGTTTACCGGTTCAGCAGTGAAAAAGGTCCCCCCTTAAACAGTTTCCTGCTGCGCCAATTTCTGAACGTTGTTTAGGTTATTTAAATCAGTGTTGCGGTTTAAGAAAAATCCATATCATAACAAAAATAAAAAACGGTTTTTGGTATACCGCCCAGCACTAGCTGAAGGTATGTTTTTTTGATCCCCCTGCTGCTTTCGTATTTGGTGGGTTTTAAGCTTTTTATCACATTATGACTCCAGTACCCATTCAGACATTATACAACTCAAGAGTGGGCTAGTTTATTTTTTAAAATGTATTCTTTACTTTTGAACACAATGTGCAGAAAACATCTGAGCTTAGGCTGTTTTAATATACAACCCCAATTCCAAAAGTGTTGGGATGCTGTTTAAAATGTAAATAAAAACAGATTGCAATGATTTGCAAATCTCAGAAACCCATATTTTATATAGAACATAGAACATTTTATATTTTAATAGAACATAAAAAATAAATCAAATGTTGAAAGTGAGGCATTTCATGAAAAATATTAGCTCATTTTGAATTTGATGGCAGCAACACATCTCAAAAAAGTTTGAACAGGGCAACAAAAAGCTAGAAAAATAACCCATATTAAAAGGAATATTTTGTAACTAATTAGGTTAATTTGCAACAGGCCAGTTACATGATTGGGTATAAAAAGTGCATTTTAGAGAGGCATAGCCTCTCAGAGGTAAAGATGGGCAGAGATTTATCAATTTGCAAAACACCGTGTCTACAAATTGTGGAACAATTCCTGAATAATGTTCCTCAATGTAAAATTGTGAAGACTTTGAATATCTCATCATCTGTAGCACATAATATCATCAAAAGATTCTGTGAATCTGGAGAAATCTCTGTGCGCAAGGGTCAAGGCTGAAAATCAATATTGGATGCCCATGATCTTTGGGCCATCCAGTAGCACTGCATTCAAAACAGGGATTATTCTGTCATAGAAATCGCTGCATAAGCTGAAGAACTCTTCCAGAAATCACTGTCCTTGAACACAGTTCGCAGTGCCATCCACATATGCAGGTTGAAACTTTATTATGCAAAGAAGAAGCCATATGTGAAGTTAATCCAGAAATGGCGCTGTCATCTTTGGGCCAAAGCTCATTTAAAATGAACTGAGGCAAAGTGGAAAACTGTTCTGTTGTCAGACGAATTGAAATTTGAAATTCCTTTTGGAAAACATGAACACCACATCATCCGGACTAAAGAGGATTGTTTTCAGCGCTCAGTTCAAAAGCCTGCATTTCTGATGGTATAGGGGTGCATTAGTGCTTATGGAATTGGCAGCTTGCACATCTGGAAGGGCACCATCAATGCTGAAAGGTATATACAGGTTTTAGAGGAACATTTGTTCCCATCCAGACAACATCTTTTTCAGGGAAGGTCTTATATATTTCAGAATAAGACAATGGTAAACTGCATTCTGCATCTATAACAGCAGCATGGCTTTATAGTAGAGTCTGGGTGCTGAACTGACCTGCCTGCAGTCCAGACCTTTTACAAATTGAAAACATTTGGGGATCATGAAATGATAATTACGACACAGAAGACCCAGGACTGTTGAGCAGCTAAAATTCAACATCAGACAAGAATGGGACGACATTCCTCTCCCAAAAAAGTCCAGCAATGGGTCTCCTCAGTTCCCAGACATTTGCAGACTGTTGTTAAAAGAAGAGGGGATGCTACACAGTGGTGAATATGGCCCCGTCCCAACTAAAATTCACAATGACCTTATTCTATTTTCTCAGTTTAAACATTTGATATATTTTCTCTGTTCTATTGTGAATAAAATAAAAGTTTATGAGATTTGCAAATCAGTGCTCTCTGTTTTCTTTACATTTTACATAGCATCCCAACTTTTTTGGAATTGGGGTTATAGTGTACTATAACATTTACATCTGTCACTACATTACTCAACTTGGGACTAAGCTATTTAGATGTAACTATATGCCTGGGTATCGTACAGTGTGTCTATTAGACTTTAGGTGAAACACACTTGATGATTTTTTGTAATACTTTTTGTTTCCCAGCCATTGCATGAATATCATTTGTATAGATCCCAACACAATCTGTGAATTTCAGATGAATCTCTGAATCTTTGAATACTTAATGTGCAGTTGCTCTGTGATAGTTACATATTTGCAGAAAAGCAAATCTTCCTTCAAGTCATCAGCAGAATGCTCACGTAAACAAAGGGTAGAGGTACATTTTATAAACAGTTGAATTAACATACAGTGTCAATCAATGCATACATTTTACTCTGGTTGGCTTGAAGGTTTACACGTCTGATAACTTAGAAAATAAATGTCTATTTTTATTATACTTTTGTTCTTATATCTTTAGGTTTAGCAATTATCCCTGAAATTTCTGTTTATTTGACAACTGTCCAATCGTCGTTTACAGGACGTCTCCTGATCTCTGAGTACATTTTGTATATGACATCAACCTTTCTCTGCTAGATATAGTACTTATCTTTTGTTACATAACTGTTTCAGTAGTTCTTCTTCATGAAATTTGTTAAAGCCAATGCTTATTTATTTCACTGTGCACTGGAAACCAAAATACTTAACTAATGTTACCTTTAAATTATTCTCTCACAACAGACCTATCACAAATGTCTCTATGCTATTAGGACAGGGTCGTTGCTGCGGTATACGTACTGGGGAGAAGTCCGGGATCGGGTGGGCGCAAATGCTGGTAACATATAATGAGACCTACTGATGTATTCAGGTACAGGGGACAGCACTTAACGTTGTATGGGTAAATAAAGAATATTATCCCTAGCGAATTGAATAAATAAATATCTAATGTCATACCTTCCTTATTGGGTAACACATGGACATCTGACCCCTCCCCATCCCACATCCTGCAGCTTTGTGTACAAGCAGTTGAGTAACTGCTGTTTGAGAGAAACAACAAAAGCATTTTTTTAGAAAAGGAAAGACACTTTTTAGAAGAGGATGTGGGAACGTGTAACTAAAGCTGTAGCAAATGTTTTCTTATGCTGACATTTTTAAAATTTTACTTTCAGAAACCCAACACAGCAGTGGAGTATGTAGCTGCACATTTGTCTAAGATTCATGGTCTGGACTGGCACCCTGATAATGAATTTGTACTTGCAACATCCAGCCAGGACAATTCTGTGCGGGTATGGAGCGTTATGCATTTTTTTTTTTTTTTATGTTCTTTTGGCTGCCTCTTTAAGTTATCATCTATGAGTATTTATTAAAGTTATGTTAATATGTTACCCATGAAAAATAGCACATCTTATATCTGATCATTTTGAAACATCTTTTATCTAAACCTTTTAAATGATTCTGTAAAGCATGGCTTTGTCTGTGATAAATGGCAAGAAAAAATATATTTTTGTTGACTATTATCTTGTAATAAATATAAAAAAGTTTAAAATAATAAAAGGTTATCAGACATGCATTTATGAGCTTCATAAATCTAAAAAGTTGTTTTTGTTTTTTCTCTCCAGTACGGAACCTTTGGTTTCTATTATTTTGTTGGATCAAGTAACACTGTTATGCTGCTTGGATAATATTGTGACTGTTAGCACTGAATTCATCGTACACTTTTGAATGCTAAGATTTATTCAGGCTTGGTAGACAGTTTCATGTAACTGCCCTGATTTTCTTGCTTGTAAGGATGCCCTCATAACAGCATGCATTAATTCTGTTCATATGTGCTGTACTCTTCCTGCATTTACCACCTTGTTTTAATATTGTTCTTCACCATATTTCTTGGATTTTGATCTATTTTTAAATGTGAAAGTAAATAAAATGAACATTTGTTTGCTATTAAATTATAACAGTTGCAGCAAGCCATTTTAAGAAATATTTTAAGGGTAGCAAAAAGAAGGAAATATGAATGCCGTGGTGGTTCTCTGGTCTTTCAATTTATCTCCTCATCAGGGCATTCACCAAGGCACAGTTTATGTATTGTTTGCTGTATATTGAGTGTTGGAAATTTCAAAAGAGAAAGCAGGGGGTCATTATTTTATCAATGCTTACAATTTAATTTCCAGTCATTTCATAGAAAGTTAAGAAATTTTTACTTATCAGTTTTTGGGATTCTCAGATAAAACCTTATAAATGAAGTAACTTACTATTTCATTGTATACTACCAGGCAAGCCTCAGTTGTCCAAAGTCTAAAAATAGAAGCAAGCACCTTATATCTTAAATTTGCTTTTGACCATGAGTTCTTGATTTCTTTAGTACTAATTCTTTTACTTTGGAATTACAAGCTGCTGTATTGTTTAGACACGAACGGCAGTCATGAAAAATGAAAAACTGCATCAAGATGAGCAAACCTCATGATAAGATGACAAACTGCTAAAGATATTTACGGTAATGGGAAGAAAATAAGAACAGCAATAAAAAGCTGTGTGTTTATTTTAGAAACATATTTCATATATTTTGGTATATAACAAACATTCAAGGGTTTTCATTAGTCTTCTTGTTCCTTTGTAGGCTGGTGTAAGTACAGTAACTGGATGAAATATGACTCAAATGGTTGCTGATATCTTTAGCTGCTTTCTTTATATGAATGCTAATTTTTGATAAGTTTGTTGGGAAATGTTCACTTTTGTACTGTATTTGACCTTCTTTTTTTTTTTAAGTGCAGTGCCTCTGCTACATCGAATCACATTACAAAATGCCAGTTTAATCATGGTGTAAATTTGTTACATCAATTGCCAATGATTTAAATAGACCTATGACTAATTAATATACTTCATTCTTATTAATAATAGTTAAGTTGTTGCAGCAGAATATGGGCCCAATGTTATGTGTCTTAGGAAAATGTAAAAATTCTAATGTAAAATGTAGCCTTTGTCATATTGTGAAATTAGGTATATTATGAAAAATAAATGTAAGATCTTTTTTTTTTTATTATAACATACAAGAGAGCTCTTAACTGTACAACAGAAAATAAGTGTTTATCATTGTAAAGTGAATACATACAGTTTGCATTTAACATATCTTTACATAATATAATGCTTCCACCATAAATGAAAGCTTATAAAATCCTAAATGGTAGATGTCCACTAAATGCTTAGTTTCAATAAATATTTTTTTAAATAATTCAAATCAAAGCATGATTTTTTTTGTATCATTGTATTAATCTAAAAATAACACATGATCTGTTTACCCAGAAATTATGCCTTATTAACAACCATTTATCTTTATAAAGCATTGCAAGAGATTCATTAAAGAGAACCATATTAATATTTTATGAGCAAGAATAAATCCAGTCATGCAGAATAAAATAGTAATTTTGATCTCCATATTATAAGACGAGCATAGCCAGGCTTAAGTATATACAGGAAAGTTTTCTAAGACTTATTTCAAGACTTCAGAATATGAGTTATTAGAAAGATTGATTGAATTGAAACGAGCCATGGTAAAAAAATTTTTATATATGTAATTAAGATGCTCTCCCTGCCTATCTGCTGATTTCATAGGAAGAGTCACTGCCGAGGTAAGTAAACCTCTTGACACGGTCAACATTCTCTCTGCAGATTGCTGATGGCCGCGCCCAAGAAGTTAACACTAGAATCCCCAAAGCCTACGAAAAAACTTGTAATCCCAGGCCACCTTAAATTCCTTCACACCTCTCCATTTGTAAATGTGTCAATCAGCAAAAGCAGCAAACAACCTGCTTTTATTCAAGAAAATAACTGAAGAAAAAGAAATTGGGTCAGAGTATGACACTGCCATGACCACTTGGGTGGTGCAGCAGTAAGAACTGCTCACTCATAATCAAGAAGTCACGGAATCAATACCGGGCACTTCCCAAAATATTAATTGTCAAAATATTATTGTTAGTACTATAACATGCAAAAACTTAATGTTTTAGCTATGTGTTCAACATTTCTTGCATTTCCTTTACATAGATCGTTGTTGACGCGGAACACACATGAAAAGCATGTGTTCCAAATAATTATTTTATTTACCCTATACAACTCCAGGCTCCTCACACCAAGATAAACAAGACTTGAGCTTGGAGAACTTTTTGCCGTTTCTGCTTCGTGGGTGGGATAGCAGGCTGCTTGCTACTTGTGCTGATCAACACATTTACAAAACAAAAGATGCCAATGGAGAGGTGCGAAGGAATTTAAGGTGGTCCGGGATTATGGGTTTTTTCGTAGGCTTCAGGGATTCTAGTGTTAAAGGCCTGTATCTTTGTATTTATCCAGGACACTCGCAAGCCCTGATCAGAACCTCCATTGAGTTTGCGAAGATCACATCGTCGGCGGCAAAGTCAAGAGTGAATCATTCTTCACCAACAAATGCCCCGCAGCCGCTGGACCCCATGACCCTGCCCAACACCCAATCCATGCAGACATTGAACAGAGTAAGAGCAAGAACACACCCCTTGATAAACCCCAGAATCAACTGGGAAGAATGCAGAGGTTCTGCCTTCTCTCTGCACAGCCCTCACATACCAGTGTACAGGCAGACCATGACATCCAGCAACTTTGGGGGGATCCCGTGAAGTCTCTGGATCTCCATCTATCCATCCATCCATCAATCCATCCATTGTCCAACCCGCTATATCCTAACACAGGGTCACGGGGATCTGCTGGAACCAATCCCAGCCAACACAGGGCGCAAGGCAGGAACAAACCTGGGCAGGACGCCAGCCCACCGCAGTCTCTGGATGTCCCACAGGGCAATTCGATCAGCCGAGTCGAACACTTTACGAAAATTGAAAAGAGCTGCAAAGAAACTATGTCAATATTCACAGAGAAAGTTTTCACAAATGTTAAAAACATACATGGAACAAATTTAAGAACCTACACTAATGACTTGTCTTTAGCTCTACTCCCAATCCTGAGTCACCATCCACACAAGGCACTTCTTAACAGCAGAGTTTTGTTCTAGTTCTCTTTTACAAAAATGACATGTTAAGAGAGACACCAGTAAAGCCAAAAACATTTATTTTTGAGCATAATAAACTTGTTATAAAGTTCTCATGGTTTTTTATGCCATTAAAATAAAAGGGTTTGTATTGCTTGTGTAATTTCTCCTCTGGAGCAGTCTTAACATCTCAATTACTGGTGTATTGCATCTCACAAAGGTTTCAAGTCAGATTGAGGAACAGGTGGTAGTCGAATGAAGCCAGGTTTAGAAAGTAGGATTAGAGTGGCATTTCTTCAAGTCTAGTTTCACAGAGTAGCTGTGCAGTGTGAGCGAAACATTGTCATGAAACGAAAAGGATATGGTTGGAAGTTTTCCTCAAAGTTTTTCATGATTGACAGCTGTAAATATTTAAATAAGTAAGAACTGACCAGCTAATATGAGATGTTTGAGGCATGTGATCTTTATAGGGTATAGCCTTAATATTATAAAAAAAAATTGCATACTTGATCTTTCTAGCACTGACTGAGCTATTGACTTTCTTTGGGGTTAGTAAATCAATATAATTTTGTTGTATTGGTTATTGGTTGGATGTAATATATCCAAATTTCATCTCCAGTGATAAAATGCTTCCAAGTTTTCTCTTAGTCATTAGATGCAGTAATGCTTTATTTCAGGGCCACATACATTGATTATATTTAATATTAATGGGAATTGGAACAGTTGACCCATAAATAATCCCTATAGTGTCTTCAATCTCATAAACTGCCAGTCTTTGATTCTGTATTATTTTTCACTCTGCAGTGGCAACATTTTCTTTTGTGATCACTGTCAAAAGCCAGGCAGGCTTTGGATCATCTTTAATAGAAATCCTGCCACCGCAGAATTCTATAACCCCTCTAATGTGGCATATAAAAGAATGGTGGTCCTGGTACACATTAGCTAGATGAGAGTGAATCTCCAAAGGCATATATTGTTCCCTAGCATCATAAATTTCTTTTCTGTTTTCAGCATACATGTTGACTTAGTTCTGAAACAAGAAACATACCTTGTAAACCACAAATGCTGGAAACTTTTTCACATATCTTACTTAACACAATCTTTGCCTAGGTACTAAATCGGAAGTGTAGAATATCCCTTTTAGGTATAGAGATTAATTTTTGGCTACCCCTTGTATTTTTTATTCTTACTTTTGTATATTCCTTTTATTATTATTTTTGTCAATAAAGATACCATCTTTGAACCTTTGATCTCCTTGACATTTTCTGGATTGGGAAGGCCGCATTCTGCTTTTTTAATACTTAAGAACAGAAAAAAATATTTAATGCATAATTATATAATTACTTTGCAAAATCTTGTTTAGATACTGATATACGTATAAATTACCCAAGGCAGTCTGATAATTTAAAATTCAAAAATATTAAATATAACTAGATTTTTATTTATGTATTATTTACATAGTTTCAGGGGAACTTCACTTCCGAATGCACTCATATTGTTACTACCTATATTTTGTGTGATAATCTATTTCATTTTGTTTTTTCTTAATTTCAGTATTACAAAGATAAAAACATATTTCCTTATGAATTATATTTTTTCTAAATGTTTAGTTTGTATATTGTGATCAACATTTTTCTTATATTTTAAAGGTTTTTGACTTAGGTTAATTTGATGCTGAGTTCTTTTTATACATTTAATGAGTAGTCATGCCTATCCCAGTTTGACTGTTACTTTAGTTGTATTTTCTATTGTAACATGCCTAATGTTTTTCATCCTTCAGTTTTGGGATTACAGGCAGCCAAGAAAATACCTCAATATTTTGTCATGTCAGGTTCCTGTTTGGAAAGCTAGATACACAGTAAGTTTCACTCATTCTGAAAGACTTTCTTTCACATATGCATGATTGATATATTTTTCGATTATTATTTATATCACCAATGTGACAGAATTTCTAATTGTTTTTGCGCATTTTCTAGAGATTTGCACGTACAAGTTTTGACAGTTAATTGTTGGGATGAATTAAAGATCTTTAAGATTTTGTTATGTATTGGTCAGTCTATGGCCAAAGAAAATTACACAGAAAATGGCTGTTAGAATGCTGCCAACTGGCCTCTTATTTTCATTTCGGTGATACGGTGGTTTAATAATTGAAAATTTGTTCATAATTATTTTGCTAGAAAAGTTATTATGATTTTGTTTTACTTTTTACTAAATAATCATAAAGAGAAAAAAATAGTTGTCAAATATTCTGTTAGTCTATAAGTACAATACTATTCTGTCATTTTCCTTAGCCATTCTCAAATGGCTTAGTGACTGTCATGGTGCCTCAGCTGCGCAGAGAAAACAGCCTTCTCCTGTGGAGCATGTTTGATCTGAATGTTCCTGTTCATACTTTTGTGGGCCATGATGATGTGGTGCTTGAATTTCAGTGGCGTTGTCAAAAGGAAGGTAAGCAAACCAAACTTCTTGTTGCTTTTCTTTTCACATACTAAGCCTTTCTTAATCATTTATACCCTAAGGCCTTTTTTCATTATTGTGCCTTAATTACATACCGTAGATCCCGGAATACAAGCCGAGAATTTCGTCCTAGATTTTTGGCTTGGAGTTTGGGGTTCGGTTTATACAACGAGTATCATTTCAGATTCAAGATTTCCAGCGCAATGCCGGTTTTGCCGATGAATACGGAAGTAAATAATGACGAAACCACAGAGCCATCTTTCAGATGAAGAAGTAACTTTGAATGCCGGTACTTTAAATTAAATAAAGAATTTATTCAAAAAAGTGTT
>JANRMT010062806.1:7387261-7455798 GCA_026402145.1 Polypterus bichir lapradei | reverse complement strand
AAGTAACTTTGCATGCCGGTACTTTAAATTAAATAAAGAATTTATTCAAAAAAGTGTTTTAGTTGTTGATTTTATTAATAAAATTTATAATAAATTATCAGGAAGTTTAAAATAAAATTTTTTATTTTGATTTACAATCCACATCTTGCGTTACGAAACCGATGCGGTCACGTGTATCCGCTTGCGCGATTGTAAACAAACAACCGAGAGCGTTAGTAGCGTCAGTCGGAGCCCAGATACATGTGTTTGTGGATGTAATTTCGAAACGAAGATGGACATTGTGTGGAAATATCTCCTCCTCCTCCCTTCCTGCAGCCTAAAGATGTCAAATTAAATGGTGAGTACAGTATGAAATTGTTTCTAGAATAGAATGCCTTTTAATGTCACTATATGCATCTACATTGAGATTAAAAGCAGCTCCTTCAGTGCAGAAAAAAGTTCTGTATAGGGCTTGTATGGTTGTTTTTTAGCCTTAGCATAACGCTGTATCTGCGGCCCCGCTTCTGCTTTCTTACCCTCCTCCGTCTGTGTCGTCTCTTAGACCCGACAACAAACCACGGAGAGCCCGCTGGTCTCGCTATGTTGTCTGGGATGTTGTGCGTGTGATGAAAAACACTCAAAACAGATGTCTGGCTCTGGACACTGATGTCTATAAGGTTCTGAATGGTGTAGCGGACGTTCGCCGAACCGATCGTGCACAAACAAGGACAAAAAAAAAAGTACAAAAACAACAAAAAAGTGCACTGAAAAGGAGAGCCCTGAGCCGCTGCGTGCCGCCATGCTCCTAGCCTAATCGAAGTAGGCTAGGCACTTTTTATAACTTTTTGGTTAGTACATTAGAAAAATTATTGGTGTTTTTTATTATGAAAAGGTTAAGAAAGTGTTGCAGTGGGAGGTTCGGAACGCATTATGGGTTAGCCTTTGCGAACGAATTAAGTTCGTAAGTCAAGGGTCCACTGTATTGCGTATTTAAGTTAATCAAATTTATAACAAGTCTCCGGAAATCCACCCGCCGATGTACCATATTTGCGTATATAGTTTCAACACAAAGGTTCCAATTTACCAAACTTCTCCGCAATCACTTCCTGTTTTCCATCAAAAATGCCGGCAGTCTCAAATTCTCGCCGATAAACATTATAAATATACCCGAAAAAACACTTTTAAGGAAATTTAGAAAATTTTGCTTGGAGAAGGGGGTCGGCTTTAATACCGGTCATCGGCAAATACATGTAATTTAGTCGGTAGAGAAGGGGATCAGCTAATATACCGGGTCAGCTTGTATTCCGGGATCTACGGTAACCAAAAATGGACGGCTGTTATTCTGCTTATGTGATAAAGAAGCTGCAAATGGCCGAAGAGCAGGGAGTATAACACTCCAAATGTTTAAAACACAGTATTTATATGAATAAAAACCTTTGTTTAACACCTATATCAACTAAATAAAAAGGCATTTTAGGAATTTTCTTCAAAAACTGTATTTTACTGTACAAAACCAAGACATTTTATGATGCACAACCCTGAAATCAATTTTCTTTTGTGCCCCAGTCTATCATCTATCATTGTATCAAGTCTGTGTTTCATATCCCATAATATTGCAAAGCTGTACTGTTTGGCACAAGGTATCCCCCCTTTGAAAACATTTTGTATCCCATTTTAGAAACATTGAGTCTATTACATCTGAATAATCTCTCAAAACAAGTATTGCATTTGTAGAAATATTTTTATTTTTTAGAAAAAACACACACACACACAAACTGCATATCATTATACAGTATATCTGAAGCCACAAGTAAACAATTTATAACTATGTACATATAGTTATGTACTATACCAAACCTTTACTTTCAAAATTATTTTTCATGCCTGTCCTTGACACAATTGCTGTTTACCACCAGACACAGATAACCTTACATTTTTTACAATAGATTGAGGTTTTTTGGTTTTTTTTGCACTGCAGTTCATATATCTCCTGCCTTCTGTTGCAGTTGCCTCACAAAAGTTTGATGTGGCTATTTACTGTTGTTGGTTTATTCTTAAATGTCACATCATGAAATAAGCACATAATGGAATAAGTAAGTACATACTTATATTTTCATACCAGCTTCTTCCAGTTCTGGGTCACAGGGTGGAGGCATTGCCTCTCCTGGCAGACCTGGGCACAGATCAGGAAACAGCCCTGGACAGGCCCCCAGAACAGTCACACGCACACATACACAACAACCATTCACACAGGGGCCAATGCAGAGTGTTCAGTCAACCTAAACAGCACTTTTTTGGCATGGAAGTTGACCTTTGCTCTTATTAGGTATAAAGGGGGCAGTCCCCATGTAAAACTACAGGAGACAGATATACACAATACAAGAATGCTTGATCGATGAGCAGTCCGCCAATGAAGGTTTGCACGGTAGGATTTAGTGACACTCGATCTAGAGTGATGGTGGGGGAGTACACCATGTGAGTGTCCAAGAGGGTACATGAAACTGGAAGAGCACTTCTAAAAAAACTATCATAGGGAGAACTGGAAATTTAACACATGACACATGATCTGTAAAAGTACACGCCGTGACATTTCAAAGTTATACTATAAGTAAGACTTGGAAGTCAAATGTAGCATCAACTCATTCAGCAAATGCTTTGTTCTCAATAGAGTCAAAACTGTGATCAGAATCTGACTCAAGGTCCTCATATTCCACATCACCGGCATTTTGTAATTTTTCTTGGGCTTCCACAGCTATATGTTTTCTTTTTTTGAAGAAGACATTTCCCTTGTGCAAACTTCAGATCTTATTCTGCTTCAACCAAACAACCCACATCCACTCTCCCTTAATTGAAATATCCAGTATTTATTATTAATATTTGACGTCTGCACCTTTTGAAACATCCAGTATAAGTAGATAGTTTTGTGACATGGAAACAAGTTTATATAATTATCTTATTGGTTACTCAGAGACTGTTGTCTTGTTGAACTTAGTTCAGCAATGGAGAGATGAAAAAAAAGCTTCCTGCTTCTCTGAAAGCAACTGAAAATGACTGTTAATCTTGTTTTATCCTTCCTGTCTTGGTTATGATTTATGAAGTTGATGTGCCTGTTCTGTTTTTTGCGTGTTGCTTATCAGCCCCTTTGTTGATATTTTCATTTTTTAACAAAAGCTACGGGTGTGCACCTAAGACTGTTGACATTTGAATCTGAAGTAGCTGCTGCTGAAATCTCTTAGCAAGCAAAGACAGACGAGTTAGTCTCAATATCAACATAGTAGACCTAGAGTATCGACCATTTTAATGTAATTATGCATTTATTGCAAGAATCCATTTTGATTTCAGTTCAAAATTAAATAGAACTCTTAAATTTTGCAAGGTGATCTAACACTTGCAACACTTGATTGTGGTTTTGCAGGCTCAATTCGAACCCTCTTATCTGAATGCTGTCTGTCTAACATAATGTTCTTGAACCCACTTAATCCAATTGAGGGTTTCTTGGGGCCAGAGCCGGCAACAGCATTAATAAATTCAAAGCAGGAAACACCCCCAGACACGGCACAAGTCAATTGTTGGGCCCAATCACATCCCCACCCACAATTACACAGGGCCAATTTGCAATCATAGTTTGTGGGAGTAACTGTTACCTGTTTTTTCCTTTTATAGCTGCCAAGTTGATGGAGCCCTTTGCAAAAGTCCAACATACAGTATATGTCTTCCTTCAATAAATGCATCAAAAGCAAACCTTACACCTGAACAGGGCAATGTGGAACTGCTGGTGTATTCAATCACAGCAAAATATGGTGTAGTGTCTACTTTATAGGATTCTACAATCAACATACTATATGTGCAAGAGACTGTACTAGAAAACAAATATTTGAGTGATTCAATTGTTGGGAGGTTGATTGCAGTGCCAGAGTGTGCTCATAAATACAGTATTGAATCCTGAGATGTTGCTGGCTACTCCAGTGTGAAATACATTGTGCTGTTTATTTAATCTTCATTGATGTTAACTATCAGCAGTTGCTATACCACAACAAAACTGGATGGTTCAGCCTTTTTCCAGCAATTGAGAGGCTTTTTCAGTTATTCCCCACGCTCATAGCATACATTCAGAGCATAAATTAGGCACCAGTACTGATCAAGAATTTTTTCAAGAACAGTTTTTCAGAATTATATTTGTGATTTTTACATTCGCTGATATCAGTATTTAATGCGAAAATTGCAGCTATTGAAAGGGAAGGAACATCGATGTTGGAGGTTTATAGCATCCTACTGTCAACAAAGCAAACTCTGCTTAGCAGACAGAGTGAAACTTTTATTTCCCTGAAAGTGAGATAACTTGGGGAAAAAACTGCATGAAGATGGCTGTGATGAAGAATGCAAGACATTCATGACAGCGATTCAGTTTGTGTTCCAAATGTTGATTATTTGGGAAAGTGGATGACACCCTTCGATGAATTTCAGTGCTTTTGTTGCATGTTTTTAAACAAAGTGAAAGACTGTACATTCGATGATCTGTTGCCATGCATACAGTATATGAGCGAAAAGGGTATTGTTGTAGATGATGTTAAGTTGTTTGACTAGTACTGCAATCTAAAATCATTCATGGGACAGAAAGATTACAAGTTTTTTGACAGTCTCCTCCATGAACAGTGGTGTTCATTCTTTGAAAAGTTGTGCAAATGAAGTCAGTTAGTCAGAGCTGCTTAAAATCTGCAAATTTTTCTTTTGTATTTCTGGGCACAATGCCAAAGTTGAAAGAACATTTTCCTTGATCAACGCACAGTGGACAAAAGAAAGACATAGACTGTGTGTTAACTCTGTCAGGGGAATTCTTACAAAGTACAATTTTAAACACATTTGTCTGGAGTTCCATGCCTATGTTGGTGGGAATGATGTACTGCTGCGAAAAGTTGCTTCATCTGAAAAATATGAAACTGCATAGTTATACAGTACTATAACTTTTAATTTTAATGACTCGTTTTGTGACCTGTCAAATTGGTTGTTTTTAAAGTTTTCATTGTAACTCATAGTTCACACTGTTTTGCTTGAATAGAACAGGACACATTCTTTTTTGTCCTCCTCTATCATGGCTTTATCCTCCTTAATGACCTTCAGTGTCCTCCTTTGGGTTTGCAGGTATCTGGTAACCCTAGACAGGAGATAAACACAATTATGTCATCACAAGAAAATCAAAATCAAGAGAAACTAGTAGCATAGATCTTTTGAAATATTTTTTCCATGTCAAAAACACAAAATACTCAGGAAGATATTATAATTTTGAGTGACCTACAAAATATTTTATGTGAATACTTTTGAATGAGTAATCCACAGTTGCTTGACATTAACTAAAATGAGCTTTAGGTTCAAATGAGTTTACTTGAAATTTGCTTCTAGGTTACTGTTCAACCAGTTTGTATTATGTTGGTAGATTTATTTATTTTCTTTTTTCCAAAGGATCAAAGGATTATCAGTTGGTGACATGGTCACGGGACCAGACACTGAGGATCTGGCGTGTTGACAACCAGCTGCAGAAGGTATGATTTGTTTTCTACTGTCTTTTTGATTTCAGCCTATAGAAATCGGTGTTACCTTGTGAAGACTGAAAATGTCCTATGTTGCATTACTTTTCTGAAAATTAGGGAATACTTACAGAGGTTGAAAATAAGCTGTTTATTCAATGTACTAAAACAGATGTGATCTTGAGTTTATACATGTGAACATTTTGGACCAAAACAATATTTTGTCTTACTCCACTGCCAATATCTAAATTTACTCACAATTACTAAATCATCATTCTGCAACCCTCTCACACACTTTCTGCAAACAAAGGCTGAACTTCTCCCTGCAGACTACTCTTTACACCAACACATCTTTTATGCACCCACAAACCTTTATAACACGCATAGTGCATGATCATGCACTCATCTCTTCCATGGCTCCTGCCCCTTTGCCTCCAATCATTACCTTGGTATTTCCTTCATTTTCCTTGAGGCTTTTCATTTGAGTAGTAGCTTTTTTGGGTTTTCTCATCAAAAACAGGAATCATTGGTATGTGAGAGCTCATATAGCAGTTCTTCACGCTCTGCTCTAGCCACCATCTCCATCACTATCATGAAAAGCAAAAGACTCAGGAAGGATTACTGATGCAGCCACAACTTCACCTAAAGACTCTGATTATTTCCATCTTCTGTCATGCTTCTTCATGCATCACTGTAGACAGTAGCCATTCATCATTGCCTAACTTTCTCAATAACCACCTCACCAACTGTTATGGTTCTCCACAAATGCATATGTAAGGCAGCTTCTTTTCCTTTGTCAAATGCTATTCCTACATTTGCCTGACAAGAAAGAACATATCCCCTGTTCCTTTCCCAGATGTTAGACCAAACTATTTCATTAGCTTTTACTTGATCTCTAACTCTTCTTTCTAGCACTCTCTCAGCCATCTTCATTACTTCCTTCAAAAGTTTGAATCACCCTTCCCTTTGTATCCTGGAATGAGTACACTTCTTTTCCATTCTTCATGAATCTTCCCTTCATATACAATCATATTACTCAGCTCTGTAAACCCTTCAACTCCAAGACAATCTGCTGCCTTGTTTACAGCTTAGTCTATTTTATGTCATCAAACATTCTTATCCCATTTGTCCTCTTCATTTAGCCACTTCTCTATATACTTCTTCCAGGTATTTTTAATATCAGTACTGTCAATCACAATGTTCCTTTCAGAATTTTTCAAGCAATTTACATCTACTTTCCTGTCTTACTTTTGATTCAAATCCTCAACACATTTCTCTATTTTCCCGTTCTGCAGTTAAGTTGCAAATGGTGCTCTTTTGGCTTCTTGTATCCTCCTATTTGCTTTTCTGGCATTTTGCTCTTCTTCCTTATATATCTTGTAGCACCTCCTCTTTTCCTAAATTGCTATCTTTGTGTTATCATTCCATCACCATATTTCCTTGATTTCATTTAGGCTAAGTTGAACAACTTTATCTTTTTAGGCTGTTTCATTATTTAATGGCAACCTATACACTGATTATTCCTTTGTTTGTCCTTTAAATTAAAAATTTAACACACTCAGGGCCCGACATTTATGGTTGCCAGGTTACATTTGGCAATCAGTTTGAGGCAATTGGCAACTTATTCTTGGGCTTTCAATGGAAATTACTTTAGCGATGAACCTGTTTGTTGGCAGTGGATCGGAACTGGCTGTTTTTTTGCTGATTTTGCATAATTGACAGATTGGCTTATAATATACCAATCGTTAGTTGGTTCAATGTTTTAATTACACAATGTAAGCCATGCACATGTGTGCTGCACTTCCTGGGTTTCTTTTGTCTGGGTAAAGAAAATTTCCTTTGTGCAGGTAAAAGCAATTGGCTGCTGTGCAAGGTTGTATGAGCTGGTTGTGCAAATAACATAAATACAGAATTTTCTCTGGCTCAGGTCCCCATCATGTATTCAGGGCAATACAAGTATGATTCCAGCTTCGAGGCAAATATGAATAGCTGAAAAATCCCACAGAACCCACGGCTGCTATAATGTCTTCTGTATAGAAGTCTTTTAAATTGTTCAAAGATGAAAGATAAACAAAATCCAATATGTACCAGGAAAAAAAATCTGGTACATTCTTGATGTAATTAAAGCTAAAGCATTTGGCACTACAAATTTGAATAGACATTTAAGATTACATCACATAGCAGATTATGCTGGCTTTCAACAATTTTCATTACATACAAGTTAAAATAGTGTTATTTGACAAATTTGCCCAACTTTCTTTTTGGTTGCTTCTTCAAGGTACTGCATTGTTAATAAAATGTATTAAACACCAATATATATTTCTGGTGATAATTATCTTTCTTAATTTAATTTATAAATACAAGGATGAATATTTGAGAAACCCTATAAAAGAACAAGTAAGAGAAATGTTTCAGAATACAATATTTTAGTAGAATGGCATAAAACAGAAGGGGAGCAGGCATGGGTGACATGCACAAACGTCTCTGGAGTAATTATACATTTAAGTCCTCTGTTTGAAGTTCATTTTGAGATACTTCAGGAGTCTTTGGAGGAGTTTTCCTCTCAGAACAGTTCTCTTTCATCAGAACCTACATATCA
Source organism: Polypterus bichir lapradei (assembly GCA_026402145.1). NCBI lineage: Eukaryota > Metazoa > Chordata > Cladistia > Polypteriformes > Polypteridae > Polypterus > Polypterus bichir. The sequence continues at coordinate 7,447,698 of JANRMT010062806.1, read as the reverse complement.
AATCCTCTTTTGTCTAGAAGTGAACAATGCCGGTGCACTGATAGACCAATAAGGTACATTTCCTTTCCCTTTTGAAGAGGCAAGAGCATATTTTTCTGCACCATGCAAGAGTATAGAGAGAAAAATGATTATTTAACGTAGTTTTTCTGTTACTTGATGAGAAAACAAGGAAAATATCTGGCAATAAACCTGAAATGCTTCTTTTTCTCAATACAAACCTACCAGTGATGCAAGTTCAGTTTATATCATTCAGTTTCACTTTGTTGCTAGATTAAATTTTTATTAAAATATGCAGCAGGTTATTGCATGTTTTTATTTATATGGTGCTTACAATACATACTATATTTCCTTCCATAATGTTTGGAGGCACCATAATGTTGAGGATAACTGGCATCACAGATGTTTGGAATTACTCATGTGTTTCATTTCTTCATTAGTGCAGGCATAAGATACCCAGGCTTTCTTCTACCCTTTGGAATCTTTAGTTGCCATTGTTAAACCTGTTTCCAAGAACTGTTCCAATGAAAGTCAAATAATCCATTCCAGAATGAAACAATTAGAGGTATCGTTAAAACCTTAGGATTACCTAAATCAATTGTCTAGAATATCATTAAGAAGGAAGAAGGCACTTTTGAACTTAGTAATTGAAAGGGACTGGTAGGCCAAGGAAGACCTCCAACGCTGAAGACAGAAGAATCCTCACTATGATAAAGGAGGCAGGTATGTGTGCATCAGAGACTATTACCTACAGAAGACTTCATGAACAGAAATACAGAGGCCACACTAAAAGATTCAAGCCACTAGTTAGCAACAAAAACAGGATGGCCAGATTATAGTTTATGAAAAAGTACTTTAAAGATCCTTCAGAAGTCTGGAAAAAGGTCTTGTGGGCAGATGTGACAAAGATGTACTTGTATCTGAGTGTGGCAAGAGCAAAATGTGGAGATGAAAAAGAGCGGCTGAAGATACAAAGCATACCATCTCATCTGTTAAACATGGTGTTGAGGGTATTATGGCTTTTGCATGTCTGGTTGCCACAGGCACTGGCACGCTTATTTTCATTGAAAATATAACTGCTGGGCAGTTGCACAATGAATTCTGAGGAGTATAGAAAAATCTTATCTGCTTAAGTTCCAGTAAATACCTCCAAACTGATTGGACAGTGCCTCATCTTACAACTAAATAATGATCCCAAACATATTGCCAAGGCAACATGGGAATTTGTCAAAGCTAAAAAATTGAAAATTCTTGAATGGCCAAGCCAGTCACCCGATTTAAATTCAATTGAGCATGTCTTCCATATGCTAAAGAGAAAACTTAAAGGGAAAAAGCCCCTGAAACAAATGGGAGCTGTTTGTATACAGTGTATTGTATACATAATGTTTGGGACAAAGACACATTTTTCCTTGATTTTTCCATCTGCTCCACAGTTTAAAATTTCAAATCAAACAGTTCAAAAGAGATTAAAGTGCACATTGGAGACTTTAATTAAAGGAGATTTGCATACATTTCAGTCCAACCATGTAGAATTCACAATACTTTTTATACATGTTCCCGCTACTTAGTAAAGAAAGGAAAATGTTACTTCAAAAATAAAAAATGTATTTATACTTAGAGATATATGGGAACAGTTACTGTATTGTGTATGTGATTCAAGATGGCACACTGATCTTCTCTAACTATTGAATTGATATTGGGATGATCAGATTACTCTCATTATTAATTCTAACAGAGTCAAAAGTAATGACATGTGCTGGTCCTCTCATCATCCTTGCTACCTTTCTTGATTCTGTGTCAAAGTTGAGCATGAGTCAGTTTGTAGCAAGATAATAAAGATTATCCTACAATCTGATTTCACTTTAGTCTTTAAAGATTGTATCTGTTGAAATTTATTATGCTCTTTTTATTGAATAATGCATTTTATTTTTCTGTTTATCCATTAATATGCAGAATTCTGTCTTTAATTTATTAGCTGTGTGCCAATGATGTTATCGAAGCAGTTGATGACCTGACTGATGACGCAGAAAAGACTTTGCATTTTCAGGACTCTGAGTTACAACATACTCCTGTTAACGTTACTGAAGATGACGAAGGTATGGAAAGTATCAGTAAAAATCTAAATTCTTATTAAAGTTAAAAAGAGTAAATGTTTTGTATGAAAATAATTATCGAGTACTGTTTTTAATAAAGCATCAGTATTTTTCTGTCCTTTTAACAACAAAAAAAGAAGAAGCTAAAATAAAAGGAACATTATGGATTGATTCTTTTTGTTATATGCTCCCTTCTGCTAGTTACTTTTCACTATTACATCAAGAGCATATGTGGCCATGTACTTCAGATTGCACAGTTTTGATATAACACACATGTAAGGGAGATGTGGCTAAGTGTGATGTGTGATCTGCTCAGGCTTTTTGAAGATATCACAAGCAAATTTATACTAGCCTCAGTTTGGAATTCTAAAATCATTCTTCCAAATTCTATATTGCATTATTTCCTTTTTATTTGGATGTGTTTTGTATTGTGATTTTGATGCTCCACCAAGGCTAGGTTAACACCCTTCCTACAGGCCCCAGGGTGACAAAGCTCAAAGGATTATCCCTACTGAAGAAACCCCTGCTAGGCACACACATATACTCACACATTATGAACATCACATATGTCAATAATAAATCAGGGACAGGAAATGAATTAGAAAAAAAATTAAACCTTTGTATCAGGTCAGCTTTGCCCTTTTTTCATTTTTATAATGAGTGTAACATCACACCTGTGAGAAATCAATGATAGCACAGTTAACATACATCAATTAAACATTATTACAAGATATATGAAACTTTGTGGTAAAAGCTTACATGCACCTGAGGGGTCACATACTTGTACCAAACTAAATAAAAGACTGAAAGGGGGATCCTTCATGTGGGTTTCACATTGTTTGGTGCATCTTATCTGAGGCCTGCCACCTTGCTGTTCCCATCTGTGTTAGTGTAATGGGTCTCTGCAGAATTGGACTACACATTGCTGCTAGATGTAGTTATATTAGCCTTTCCCTGAATATCTGTAAGGTCACTCTGATTAGTCTCAACTGCAATATTTATGGCTTGATTAATTAGGTAGATTTTTCAGCAAAACTATGTATTTTGCTTTTATCCCATTTTTAATTTTTTCTTTTTGTTCTCATTTTGAATATCCACCTATGTGGCCATTTTTTTTTTTGCAGCATGGTAAGACATCAAATATTTGATCTAATAAAATGGACCTTTTAGAAACCTGTTCGTATCATGCCCCACCTGTATCAGCCAGCCATAACTAATCTTTTTCTTTTCAGTTTTTTCATTTAGGTGTCATCAGATAGGCTCATAATTGTGTGGATAGAAGTTGGATAGATGTGTGTGCTGGATAGTGGTGTTGCCATCAGTGAAAACTTGGACTTTTCCTGTTAATAGGCATTTTTTTTTATTTTACATATGTGAAACCTTCTTTGTGAGGAGAGCCCCAGGAAAGTAACCCAAGTCATCCTGATGGTGGAACCAGCCATGTGTCCCACTTATTTGTGCATACTAACTTTGTTATGTTCTGTAGTCTGTTGCTGCATACTTGTGTGCATTAGTTACATTAGGGGGTCTGAAGAGGTAAGCAATACCATAAATGCAAAAAGCAGGAATTTCTGGAATTTATTATTGTGTACCGAAGACTAAAAATGTTAGATTCTTAGCCTATGAAAGTTACAATGGTTCTCTCGTTGATTACTTTTCTATCATTATATTTGTTTATTGTGCATAACCTATTTCCAGATATATTCTAAATAGAAATTTAAATAGCAGGAACAGTTTTTATCCATGTTTATTAGGTGCCATCATAGGAGAAGATGAATTTGTGCACAAGAATAAAAGTTTATAGATAAAAAGTTCTTTATCTATTTCTATATGGCTACCTCAGCTTTTTCAGTTGTGTTGGACATCAGGTTTTTTTTTCCCCAATTCAAAAATGTTTACATGCTCGATATAATAAACAAAGTAATATAATATATATTGGTAATGCTAGGATTATAAAATATCTGTGTGTCTATGTATAGACACACATAAAAGATAAATAACAAATCCAGAACATGAAATCTGGACTCTCTGAGTATCAGTGCTGGGGCTGCTGATGTTTTTTAAATACAGTAAATCCTCATTATGTGCAGATTCTGTTCCCATTGCTTCTCTTATCCCTTATTATGAAAGTGTAACCTGATTTGCGACACCCGCAGTCTAATCGAACCTATCTGCAGATAAGGTCCTCGCCATGGGATATGTCAAGGACATACATTCAGGGTTGTTTTTGCAGCTATGCACAGCAGAAAAAAATAATCCAAGAGGCCTATCACATGAGCGAAACATGAGATTGAGCAAAAACAGGTCTGAGATGCCTTTAAATGCTGGGGCTGTACATGCTACACTGAATGAATCAATGTGTCTGCCCAGCACTGAGAGGGTAGGCCTTTCAATCCACTGTGATGGAGACCGGGGCTTGCAGTTGTTCCCCACGAACGAGGAATTCCCTGTAAGTATGTGTCATTAGCTCCCAATGATAAAGTCCCTGCCCTTTTTTGGTTTAGTGAGGTCCTCAGATTGGCCCCACTGCACTTGATTGTAGCCTCTGATGGAATGCCAAAAAATTATAGAACTTCACTACAGAGAAACTAACAGTTTTAACAAGGTTTCAGTAGGTCAAACAGTGCAAGGATCATTACCGCGTATCTCATGTCATAAGCTGTCACATGTACAAAGTACAGTGAGACTTCATTTGATTATGGCATTATGTGATTGATGAATCTTTGTGCTAGCAACTAGACGGAAATGGTAAATGTCAAAATAATTGTCATTTACATTGAGCCTTCCTGGCTGTAATCAAGTCTGGCCAATCATCTAACTCTAATTATCTCTTTAATTTGATTGATTTAATTAAGGGGGGCAGTTAATTGGTGTTGGATTATTTTGTTCATTCAGTAAATTATACAAGTTTAAAGCTAGTTTCAAAATATATACATGGCGTGTCATCAACAATTCATCAGAAGCAGCTTGTCAATGGATACTACCCATACTTGTAACACATAATGCAGTTCTGTACAAAGAATGCTAAATTTCTGATATAACAGTAAAGCTGTCAGTATATGAAGTAAACAGCCAGCATCGGTTTTGCAAGGGGAAATTGCCAGACTTAGTGTTAGTAAATTAAATCACCAAATGTTAGCTGTTTCACAGTAGGTAACAACAATAACGTTCATAAAAGAACTGCTACATCAATGAAGCAAAGTTTGCAAAGCTTGTATTTTTACCTGAAAGATGCGACTCAGCTTTTCTGCAGTCATGTCCTCGTCCCGGAGTGTCACTCTTTTACTGTTCTGAAAAACATCGTAATGGTCCATCCTCTACTGATGCGAGTGCAACTTCGCGGCCGTCGATCACTGTGTTGTGAGGAGGACTGTTTGCATGTGTCATCAAAAATCGTGCAGAAGAAGAAGTACTTCTGGTTTCGGGCAATGAAAATGCGTCTGTTTTGTTGTTTTTCAGCTATAACACTTTCATTATTTGAATCACAAATAAATCCAAAAAAGTATGTCTAATTTTAAGTTTGACTGCTATTTGTTACCAAAGAACTAAAAAATACCTTATTTTCCCTCATTTTGTTCTTTAATCAAAAATCAAAATCTGAAAATTCATTTCATTTTCATTTTTTCGTTTTTGCTTCTAAAATGAAATTTCAAATACCAAAAAGTACACAGACCGTTTTGGGTCTTTATCTTGGTGGAGAACCCATAATCGTTGACTCAGATCTCGTTTTCTTACACTGTGTAGCACATTTTGCTTTAAAATACCTAGGTAATCCTCATATTTCATAATTCCTGTGATACATTCATTAACAGTACTAAGCTCAGTAAAGCAGCCCCACAACGTTATGGATCCTCCACCATGCTTAACTGTAGGTACGATATTTTGTTCCTTATAAGCTTAATTTCACTAACTATAAACACAATGCTCACACCAACCTTTGAAGACTAAAGTCATCAGTTTTTCTCTTTTGTCCACAACAAGGAAGGTTTTTGACAGTTCCATCCCTAGCAAACTTCTTAATAATGTTACACACTGTTGAAACAGGGATATCAAGGTCTTCGGAGATGGCCTTATACCCTTTAGCAGCCTTGTGTTTAGATGATAATAGTACAGTATTTCAGATGTTCTCAGAGAGCTCCCTTGTATTCACCATTGTGAAAAAGAAACATGGAATAACATGAGGCCCTTTAAAGTACTAAAGTCATCATTAATTGGCTAATTCAAGTCATGTGGGCACTTGACAATTTATCACAGTTGAGTCTAATTCCAGATGAGTCAAATGTAATATTTTTTAAACATTGATTTAAAGGGTGTCAATACCAGTATCATGGTTATCTTTTAGTTCTTCTCATTAGTTTCTTCCTATTGTTTATTAAAATTTTTGTCTCATTATTTGCTGTTTTGTACCAAACATGTGCTTTTATAGACCATAGCTGTTTCACGAGATTATTTTTTTCCCAGGATGTGTTCTACATGTTTTCCTTAAACTTCATGGCTTCCAATAAGGGTGATCATGACTGTTAGTGGTTCAACACTTGTGATTGTGTGTGCATGTAATACTTACATGCAGCAGCATTTCAGTATAGCAGTATTCAAATCATATTTTTTTCTCTGAAAAGACACATCCTTTACAGTTAAGTACCATGTTGCATCAGTTCTTCCGTTTTCACAAAGAAAGCCTGCCATTCATTCTCACATTTATTGTTGCATCTGCTGTGTCTATGAAAGCTTTGTAACTAGGCCACTGTCTACAACTGCACTCTTCACTCGTGTCTCAATTGCTCTGTCCACTATGTACCACTTTTCATGTTCTTCCTTTCCCATGTCAAATTCATGCTGACTGTATACTTAATATTCCTTGATGTGTGAAAAACATTGCAATGCCGTTTCAAATGAGTTTATAGACTTTTTTTCACTTAAATAAGTGTAACACCAATAGTTTTCAGATATTTTTTTTCTTGATCATGTGTAGTGAAACAATGAGTAATTGTAAGTGTGCAGGTTTTTTCATTGATTATTGTAAAATTGTTGGCTAAAGACAGACACTGGTTTACGTCTTGAGAAAATATATTCAGTAATGTTGATAACAGTGCCCGAAAATTTGTCAAGATAAAAAGGATATGCAAATGCAGTCAAGTGCAAGCTGAAGAAGACAGACAGCAATTAACACCCGAGTACCAATTTTCTATAGTTTGTGGTGGTAATAAGGGGTGTTTTGTTTAAAAAAAATGAAAAATATCAAATAATGATAAGTTGTAGATTACGAGAAAAAAATTCTCCTCAGTCATACATGGATTTATCCTTAGAACCTATCTAATAATTGTTAGCGGAAACCGCAAATATCCTCCACAATTTTTATGGCTTTTTTCGTGGCAATACTGCACTGTGGAGAGGACAGGAAGCAACTATAGAGGAAAACGCGGCTTGGGATGGTGAAATTGGCCAATAGAATTTGAAACTGCAACTCCCAGCAGTCCCCGCAATAGCTCTGATTGGTCTTCTGCTGAGGGTGCTGGGGTTGTTGGGGTTAAAGGATGTCAGCGCGGCTTTTTAAAAGGGGGCCGGTGACCAAAAGTAAAAAAAGGTTTTTGTAATTTGTGTTTCAAGTTCTTGTCTGTCTGCCTTCTGTTGGGTTACCTGTACTTATTCATTTCGTCATGGATCGTTTCGTGTGTCTGGATTGTCTGCTGTCTGCCTGTGTACATGAGGACTGTAAGTGGATTCATGGCCATCCTGCAAAGAAAGGAGCGCTACTGAACCCGTCCACCCGTCTTCACCATTTCAGAAACTAGCGGTAGGACTATATTTACATTCCCATTCAATGTGCGGATCTTTGGACTATCTATTTTTATCATTACATTTCACCCATTGCCGTTTTTCATGATTTACTATGTGTGTTTTGTTTGTGCTTTGTTGTATTTAATGTGTAATCGCTGTAAGGGGAACAGGGGTGATATCGTTGTTTTCATTTATTTCATTTGTTTTCATTACATTCTTTATTTGCTGTTTGATTACTGGTTTGCTTTGTTTTTGTCTCTGTGAGTGTGTGCGGGTTGGGCCAAGTCTGGGTGCGTCTCTGGAATCTCCACCATAAAATAAATAAATCACCATCTTCTCTACGGTGTGACTCTTACCGGCACCGGACCGCTACAGCGTTATTCATTTCTCCTTGCTGCTGATAGACTGTGATGCATCCCCAGATGAGTGTTCTTATGTTTTCCGTTTTGTTCCTCTTAACCATTAAACCGCCACACCTGGCTATAGTCGTTTCCCAGTGCCATTTGCGAGCACGCAGGAGCTGATTGGTCAGTGCCGTACAATTCGTTGAGCAGCCAGCTCTTGACCACTGCCAGCCCCTTGTGAACAGGGGAGCTAAACGCACCCCGAGAAGACACGGACGCTCCTCAAAAACCCCCTCTTAAAAAACGCTGACAGACTACTTTCACATTGCTCCCTTACTTGCTGGGCTTACTTGCGGCTGCTCTATAGCGTGATATGCTTCTCGTGCGACGCTACGCTTACTTAAAAACCTGAACAGCACCTGTCCTTTTTGGTTGATTGCTTTGTTTCTCTCTCCTCCACCAGACATACTCTGCTCCTGTTGGTGGTCCCACTCCTGTTGTGCTCCCCTATGATGTTTGTCTATTCTTTAATCGAGAACTAACTGCATACTGAGCTCGTTTTACTTCTGAAAGAGGCATGTTTATTTGAAGTGTTTGAAAAAAGTTCCTGTCTCTACAATCTCCTGTGTTTCTGTGCAATTCTGTGACCCATGGCATCAATTGCACTTTGTACATATTGTTCCAGTAGTTTTTTAAATAGTTTTTACAGTTCATTAGCAGTGTGTAAAATGATTAGTGTTGCAGTAATTGTGATGCTGTTCGCATGAAAAAATGTGTTCCATTAAAATTTCACTTTTTCTTTGTGAACTGTGACATTTACTTAAAGTGCAGCAAAAAAGTATTTGGCGTCCAGGGATGCATTAACTCCCAAGTATGTGGCAGTTTAAGGGTTAAAGCCCCAAGATGTCGCCGAAGCGCTCTGAACCTTCTAAGGCTTCTGGCAATGAAAACGCGCTTGCATGAATTACAGTACATATAGCGGTAACATCGGTATTTTACATTCTAGCACTGCAGGTGTCATATCAGTACAGTTCTGTACAGTATACAGGTTTACCTTTACATTTTTTTTTTGGTAATGTATTAAGCTGAGTTTGAAATTAAGTTAAAGTGTTTCGGGGGCAAATTTAGGGTTTAAACTATAAAAATAGGCATTTTTTTTAACCACATCCAAAATTCACGGTTTTTCACAATTCGCATGTGCTCTAAGAACATAACCCCCGTGAATTTTGGGGGTGTACTGTATTTACATTATAGTCTTCAAGAAGATGAATTCTGTGAATAATGATCCAATTTCTTTCCACTGAGTTGTGTGATCATCTGTTATGTGTCTGTCTTTTATCACGTATTTCTACCACAGCTGTACTTCTTTTTATGCAGTATAAATCTGGTTTAGTTCTCCTACTTTCTTAAATGTACCTTCTTGTGATTCCTTTTACGGCTACTATTTGTAGAATTGCTATAATAATTAAAAATGTTTACTTTGCTGCTGAACTAGCAGATTATTGAGTCATGACAAATGATAAGTTAGTAAAGATGCAGGCTATTGCTCAGATTGCTATTTAATGAATTGCTGTTTTTATACTTGAATAACTTTTAATTATTCACTTACTGAGTAAAATATTTAATTTTACCTTAAAAGGGATATTTTTAAACTTTTTTTGCTTGCCTTGAAGTTAAGTGGATTTCTTTTGGATGTTTTGAGTTTGCTTTTGACCTATAGGATGTTACACATTTAAATAAGTGTTCTATAAATATCTTATTGCTGCTTTTCCATACTGATTTTTATTAGTGTTGCTATAGTAGTTTCTGTAAATAAATTGTTATTTGAATAACTCTTTTATAGCTCAGCGCAGTGAAGTTAATTCCGGTGTTGCTTCAAATGAGAAGCAGGATATTGTTGGACTACCACAGACACTACAACAGGAATTCTCATTGATTAACCTTCAGATTCGAAATGTTAATGTAGAGGTAATATGTTGTTTTAAGTAGACTTTGTATTCTTGTTTTTAATTTTCTTTGATATAAAAAAGAAGTTTTGATGTGTCACCCATTGCATGGCTGCACTTGGGTCCTAATCTGGGATCCTGATACAGTTTGTCATGTGGTGGGTGCGGCAATGTGCTGTATCAGTGCATGCTCCTAACCTCTCTTTCTTCCCTTCAACTCTGAGGCTTATACAGAAACAATACATTTGCCTTCTTTGTTGAAAGTGACATAAGTTTCCTTGATCTAAAAATGTTTTCTATAAACGTTTAAGTACGTATGCCTCATTTTGATGTTTTTTAACTACAGGTCCACTGTGTCCGCCAGTTAAAATATTTTGCATCTGGTCTATTAAAAAAAAAAAAATACAAATTTTATTTTCATAAATAAAAAAACACAGATTATCCAAATCTAGGATATTCATTATAATATGTTACGCTTGTTTTAGATAATAACTGGATTAATTTAATTTTATTTTTTTTTAGTTTGTTAAAGGTTGATTTCCACCTAGTTCGAATTGCTGCTAGGACAGGCAGTGGCCCTTCTATTACCTCTGAGCTGGGGAAGTAGGTGACAGAAATGGACAGATGCATTTCAAATACATTATAATTGCAATAACATCTTAAATTACATTAAAAAATGTAAATGAGTTGCTAAAGAGTGAAATTGCTATGCAGTATATAGTAAGGTCATGAAGAAAGACTATAATTGGAACCACAAAACAAGTCTCAGTCAAATGGCCAAAAAGAAACAAAGTTATGCTTTTTGGACTATCCCAAAAGATATTCCGGTCTTTCTTAACACTTTAAGTAGTGAAGTCTGGGCTTAATAAAGTCCAGTAATATAGAAAACATTAGCAAGATTGTACTTGTTGTGGAACTATTGGCACACAAACATTCCCTGTCAGGATATAGTTAAACATTATTATTATCTGCACATAATTTATTCATTCAGACACATACAACTGCTGGATGATTAAAAAGCTAGGCTATTTGCTTAGTCTGGTTTAGCAACATGTTGTCATACTGACAACTTCTTTAGTTTGTGTGATTTGAGTTCATTGAGATACATATAAAAAGTAATGCTTAAAATGCAATATTCAGTGTGTCATTTATCTGTTTTTTATTCAGATGGATGCAGTAAATCGTAGCTGTGCAGTTACAGCACACTGCAGAAGTCATCAAGTACGAATGGTGGTTATGTTTCCTGCTCAGTACCCTAACAATGCGGCACCCACCTTTCAATTTACCAACCCAACGACCATCCCTTCAACAATGAAGGCCAAGATACTAAAGGTATTTTTGTCAATTTTCTTATTACCTGAATAAACATGCCTATTATGTTCAGTTTAGATTAAATAACAAGCTATTCAATGCATTACAGTGTTAATTATCTGTGGAATTTTAATGTTGAAAACATGATATTTGGTTTGGTGGCGGTTTTGAACTATAAAAACTGAATATAAAAATGTTTGCTTCTTATCTTTTTTATTTATTGTATCACTGATACAATATTAGATAAAACTTGTAAGTCAACACTAAAAAAGTATGAGAGATGGGAGGACTGTATTTTTGTCTTTACTCCCAAAATAACTTTGCACACTGGAATAAAAAAGAAGACACAAAGCTTCTTTAGGATTTTGTATTAGAACATTAGGACAACCTAGATGAGAACAGGCCATTCAGCCCTAAAAAGCTTTCCAGTTCTATCCACTTAATTCCTCCAAAAGAAAACATCAAAAGTCTAATTTTGAAGCTCCCTAAAGTCTTACTATCTACCACGATACTTATTCCAAATGTCTATGGTTCTCTGTGTAAAAAAAATTTCCAAATGTTTATGTGAAATTTACACTTAAGTTTCCAACTGTGTCCTAGTGTTCTTGATGGACTCATTTTAAAATAAATCCAATGTACTAATTCCCTTCATAAGTTTATACACTTCAGTCGTGTCACCTCTTAATCTTCTTTTGCTTAAACTGAAAATTTACCAGTCGATCTATGTTCCTACCCTCACCTATGGTCATGAGCTATGAGTAGTGACTGAAAGAACGAGATCGTGAATACAAGCGGTTGAAATGAATTTCCTCCACAGGGTATCTGGGCTTTCCCTTAAAGATAGGATGAGAAGCTCAGTCATCCGGGAGGGGCTCAGAGTAGAGCCGCTGCTCCTCCGCATCGAGAGGAGTCAGATGAGGTGGCTCGTACATCTGATCAGGGTGCCTCCTGGACGCCTCCCTGGTGAGGTGTTCCAGGCACGTCCAACCGGGAGGAGGCCCCGGGGAAGACCCAGGACACTCTGGAGGGACTATGTCTCCTGGCTGGCCTGGGAACGCCTTGGGATTCCCCCGGAAGACCTAGAAGAAGTGGCCGGGGAGAGGGAAGTCTAGGCATCTCTGCTCAAGCTGCTGCCCCCGCAACCTGACCTCGGATAAGCGGAAGAGAATGGATGGATGGATGGATGGATGAAAAAGCCCAGCTCTTTTAATGCTTTCTTCATAATTCATCCCCTTTCTCCCTGGAATCAGCCTAGTCTCTCTTCTCTGAACATTTTCTGGACCGGCTATGTCCTTTTTGTATTTAAATTCTGTTTGACATACTGTAAAGAGCAACCCCACCTCCTTTTCTGTTCTGTCTATCCTTCCTAAAATGTGTATCCCTCTATATTATACTCATCCCCATCTGTGTTATTTAGCCAGGTTTCCATTGTTGCTATAATGTCATAACTATGCTCTGCTGCATACAGCTCAAACTCACTTGCCTTATTTTTGATACTTCTAGCATTAAGGCAAGCTATTTTTTAATTTGTTACTCATTCTATATTTACATTTTGAATTAGAATTTACATTACTAAAAATTTTTATTTCTACGCTGTTGTTTGTTCCTCCATATCCTATATATAATCTTCATTTGGATCTTGATCTTTGTTTGTCTGCGAATGAATTAGAAGAAGAAGCACTAGATGGCAGCAGAGAGACAGCTAAAACATAGGCATTGTATTAAGAATCTCCTCCAGGCTTATACTACTGAAGACTGTAGTACTCCAGTCACACCTCAAAACACAGACATTCAAACGAAACAAATTGTTGTGCTTTAAATTAACTAAAGAGATCTTCATTTAGATCTTGATCTTTGTTTGTCCGCGAATTCCACGCATGCGTAGACCACTTTCCAGTTTAGTACGTTGTTGTTACTCATGGATGTCAATAATGTGCCGGAATAACGAAGGCCTGGTTAGAGAATGAGATTGCCGAAGATAAAAGGTACGTGCCTACGTAACATATGAATGAAAGAAAGACAGTGGGTAAAATGAATGACAACGTAACAGCATGTTCCGGAAATTATTATTGTTACGTTGTAGCCGGCGAGTGCTGCGCGTCTCACAGTTGTACCGTGCCTTGCTCACATGTCAATGAAGTGATCCCTATTTATGCTTTAAAGAGCCTGGATACCTATGTGTCCCCCTTTTATAACCATTGCTCCGTGTATATTGCCTTACTCTTTGGATTGCCACAAAGCAACCTGCGAGATTGGAGAAAGGTTGAGAAGACATTGTGAGAGGAAACAATAACGTCTTGAAAATGAGACGGACTGTGAACGGACAGAAGCAGAAATGCTCCTACACCACCACATAATTACTATTCAGACAGTGATTCCGAGTACGCCGTTCCTGTTGAATCAATTTCCAAGGGTTTTCTTTTGTAATTTTGTTTCCCTTATAAAAAATCATAATGCTGTGCGACGAAGGGCCCAGTTCACGACTGGCAGCTGTGTTTAAACAGGGAGCCCTTCACAGACAACTTTAACACGCGCAACGTAGTTTGGCGCACATGGCTAGTGTAATTATAAACTTACCTGTCCTAAACTCTCTGCCAAACCCAACTATTTCCTAGTTTAAACAATCCTCAACTAGCCTACTCATGCGCTTTCTCAATAAAATAAAGATGTAACCCATCATGCCGGAACAGGTGCTATCTGTTCCAAAAGGAGTCCTAAGGCTCCATAAACCTATACCCTTCTACCCTGCACCAATCAGATTCCTGAACTACCTCAGTTGGCTCCTCTTGATGCAGAAGGGCAGCAGCTCTCCTCTGATCATTTCCCGGATGTCCCTAAGGAAGAGCCCAGCCAACCTCGGCCGGTTGTACCAGTGATATCATTCATTCGGTCATTACCCAAAGCTCATGACCATAAGTGAGGGTAGTTGCGTAGATTGACTGTTAAATTGAGAGCTTCGCCTTCTGACTTAGTTCCTCTTTCACCTCTACAGATTGGTGTAGCGACCGCATAACTGTGCTTGCTGCCCCAATCCGTCTGTCGACTTCACGATCCCTTTTCCCCCTCACTCGTGAGCACTTGAGGCAGTAACTCACTTCCCACTTGGAGAGAGTAAGCCACTTTTTTCCTAATGAGGACCATGTCCTTGTCCTTGTCCCTGCTTTTTCATATTCAGTTGCAAACCATTCCAATTTCGTGATGGAGTTCATAGCCTGATGAAACCAACAGGGCCATGTCATCTGCAAAAAGCAGTGATGTGATTCTGAGGCCACTGAACTTGACACATCCTCACCCTGACTGTGCCTTGATATCCTCTCCATGAAAATTACAAAGGCAAAGCACAGACCTGGCAGAGTCCCACACCAACTGGAACAGTGCTGATGTTTTTCTGAGTATTCTGACGCAGCTCTGACTATGATTATACTTGACTGAGTATCCCTTTTTAGTAGCCCTGGAACTCCACACTCTCCCAGCAAACCCCACCCCAAAGAATACTTTGAGGAACATGGTCATTCGCCTTCTCTAAGTTCACAAAACACACACAGAAGAATTGGGCATACTCCCATGCCCCCTCTGAAATCCTGGAACTGGTCCACCATTCTACAGTCTGGAATCCATTTTGCTCCTCGTGGATCTGACTTTCCACAACTAGGCGGAATCTCTTTTCTGGTTAAATGGTCAGTTTAAAGAAAAGATAAAGCACCAATACAGTTATTAATATCTACTATATATCTTAAAGACATAGACCCATTTTCCGCTATCAGAATCACACCTCAACAATATTCAGCGGGTGCCAAATTCATCATATATTTTCATGATAGAAACCATTATACAAATATAATGCCCATGCAAGTAAATTGCAAACCCTCCACTATGCAAAATGCATCAAAAGCAATGTAACAAAAGCAAACTGTATCAAAAGAAAACTAACGGTATAAAAAGAAAATCAACCCCACCTGTTGCTTGGAATGGAGAATGTTTTGCAGTGTACCAAGATACAGATACTACTGGGTGAGCCAAAAAGAAGTACCATATTTCAAACGTTTATTCTACAAAATTGTACAACATAAAATAAATTTCATTACTACACAAGAAAGGGTATACAAAATAGATTTATTTCATTGTTTAAAAAATGATTTCTTCAAGGTGGTGGCCATCATTAGTGATACAGTCTTTAAGATGATTTCTGAACGCACGCATGACTCGTTTGGCCATTTCAAGGGGAATAGCGGTGATTTCGTGGGAAATAGTGTCCTTAAAGGCTTCAGTGTTTTGAGGTCGGTGTGTGTGTATACCTTCGATTTGAGAGAGCCCCACAAGAAGACATCGCATGGACTGACATCAGGCAAACGTGAAAGCCACCTGGCATCGCCATGCAGGGAGACCGACTGAAAACTACAGGGGATCGTCTATCAAAGTATCCCCCTCCCCCCAACCCACTTGGCTGCCTCTGCGTGTAGATCTGGCCAACACATTTTAAGGAAAACCTCTTCATCAGGACACAACAAACCAATAATGAACTTAAAAATTAGAAATATGTAATGAAACACTAAATAAGTAAATAATACTATGAGACAATTAACCACCAAGAACCCACTGAAATATACCTATGATATAGGAACAGGAACTATCAATCATCCACTAATCAGTTGACCCAAAACCTGTAATCTGTATGAATGATAAAGATAACTGTAAATTAATTATCATAAATATATAAACACTACAGAATAATTACAAAAAAAAAAAACTTCTTAACAATAAACAAAACTCACCTCACCAATACTGTATATAACAAAATAAATAAAGGAAAATCCACTGAGTGCCTTGTAACTAGCTGAAAGAAAACAAACAAGAGTAAATAAATCAAGAGAATAGAACTGCAAAAGAAAGCATGCATTACACAACTGAAGAAATGAGAACTTGTGTACCTCACACACTCCACATAACACAGACATCTATATCTGTCTGACTGGAAATGAAAGCAAGAGGATGTAGACACTTGGAGGTATATCACAAAAAACACACCCAGTCCAGTGACTCATTAAGACTAATGGAGTGTAAAGTCTTTAATTGAAAAATTCAGTGCGTTTCCCAGCGTAGCAACAGATTGTCAAAATTGCCCCAATGGGGGTGTGGTTTAACTATTTACAGAACGGTAAACTTAAGGTCAGAGACTTAGTAATTTAAAGTAATGAAATGTCTAGATACAGCATGTTTAATGGATTTGGTTCTAATGTTGCTTTTATGTTCTGCAATACGATAACGAATAGAACATAGGGTTTTTTTCAAAGTATAGCAAAGGACAGGGGCACAACAATAGATAAATGACACCTTTTGAACTGCAATTCAATCTATGTGTAAGATTGCTGTCACCCTTTGGGGCAGTAATTAGACTACCTTTTAAAACATTTGCGCAACAACTACAATTTAAACAGGGTTAATGCCCTGGAATAATGTGCATGGAAACTGTAGTAGAAGGACTAGAGATCGCTGCACACAAATAATCCACAAGGTAATTATGAAGATTACGACCACAAGAGAAGGCAAATAGAGGTGGATCAGACAAAGCAGAGTGTAATCTTAAAATGTGCCAGTGTTTTAAAATGATAGGTTTAATCTGATTGGCATAGCGGGAGTATGTAAGATTACACACTGTCCTATTAGTAACTGCAGGTTTCTTCTCTGATGTGAGTAGTAACTCAGTATTAGTGTGAAAAGCACGTTTGAATGCACTTTTAGTGTAGTTTTTAGAATATCCTCTGTGTAAAAATCAAGCTTTCATATCCCTAGCATGATAAATAAAATCGTTCTTTATGAGCAAATATGATGAATACAAAAAAACTGAGCAACTGATAAATTGTTGATCTAGGATCTGGGGTGGAAACTAAAAGCATGTAGTAAAGTGTTATGATCAGTAGGTGTCCGGTGTAAAAAAAATTAAAATAATTTATTTTGAAAATAGACATTTCTCTCTATTATTAAAGAAAATCTTGAGATGAGACAAGACTGTTTCCGAGAGATTTTTTCAAGTCCTGCGAGATGAGACTGTTGCCAAGAGATTTTTTCAAGTCCTGCCATCCTCTCAACCATTTACGGTTAACGGCCCATGCCCATGGTCCTATCATCTCTCATTCATGTGAATGCTTTTGTCAGACGCAGTTCCTGCACTCTCAGCTCTTATAAATTTTTATGTTTTCCTCACTTTAAGTTCCCAGTAAAAGAAGACTTATGATGTCCAAATCTAAATGAAGAATTTCATCCCGAAGGGTTATCAACAGAAGAAATTAGTACACGGGCAATCCTAGCACAGAGAAACGATGAAGTCAAATGAATTAATATGAAAATTGTTGATCGGTTACATGGCAGATTGGTCAATAGACTATGCTGAAACAGTTGGTGGTGATTGTGCGTAAGTTGAAAACATCAACTTACAATATCCCGTAGAATATTTATAATCGTTAACACTGTCCGGCCTTCCACCGGCCAAATTACTGTTGAAAGAAGGATGTATCGCAATGTTATTGCGGTATTTTTGTATGAGTGATGGGCTATGCAATAGGACAAGATTAGTTGTATTCAAATTTGGTCGAACAATTCTGACATGTAAAATTTTAACAGGTGACAAGAAAGGTAATGTAGTACATCTTCCACAGAAAACATTAGTCACCAAAGGAGATCTTGATACACCATTCGTATTAAAACTTTTACAATTTCCCATTAAAATAGCTTTTACTATGACAATTAACAAATCACAGGAACAAACATTCAAAAAAGTTGGTTTATTTATTAGAGAGAAAGAAACAATGTTTACTAACGGGTAGTTATACATTGCGTTGTCATGATGTAACTCCAAACACGGAATCAAAATTCAAAGCGATATTGATGAAAATTAATTCCAAATATTGTTTTTACTGAAGTTTTACAGTAAAAGTGTATGTTTAAAATGCTTAATTTCAAAGCCAAACAGAATGAAAACGTATAATGCAACTTCTGACGCAACATGAACATAATTTTCTTTCAATTTATTATGTTTTACTATTTTTTTTACTATGGTTTATTACTCACTGTAATGTAAAATAGTTAGGTGTATTATGCATATGTAACAATTCTTATGAAAATAACAACCTGTTTAAATTGTACATCCGCTTCCCCATATGCGAGCGGCAGAGCTGCGAAGTGGCTAGTGCGTAGCACCCGCACTGAGGTTGGTGAGCGCAGTGAGCAGGGGGCAGAGCCCCCTAGTATGTTTAAAAATGAAATTGAAGTGACTATGATTGAGTTTGAAAGATAGATTAGGATTACAATGGTTAATATCTTTAAAGAAACATTGTAATTCTTCAAAAGTGCCCTTCCAAATCTGAAAAATATCATCAATGTAACAAAGCCATATCACTAGGTGATCAATAAAAAATTCTTCAAAGAAAAAATGAATTGTTTTTCAAAGGCAGACACATACAAGTTTGCAATACTAAGACTAAAGGCTGCTCTCATCGCAACTCCTTTATTTTGACGATAGAAATGATTATTAAATACAAAAAATTCACACCTAAAGCAATATGTGAAAGTTGTACATTAAAATCAATCGGATTGCATTGGTACACTGAAAATTGTGATAAAGTATTTTGAATTATGTTTAAAACATCTTCATGAGGGATATTAGTATAAAGAGAAGTATTGTCCATTGTGGCCATAATAAAGCCAACCTCATAACTAATATCCTGTAGCAAACGTATAAAGTGTGCAGAATCTTTAACATAGGAACGTGACAATTGTACAGTGAAATATAAAAGTCAATAAATTGAGTTAATGGTTTTAAAATAGAGTTCACTGCAGAAAATACAGGATGACCTGTCAGATTCTCCAGATTTTTATGTATTTTTGGTAACAGATGTTTGATGTTTGTAAATGGTTTGTGTTTTGTTCTTTCTGTGTTTTCTTCATCTCTGATAATTAAATGATAAAATGTATCAATTTCTGAGCTTACAGGACATGGAGGCATAAAAGTAGATTTAGAAGAAAGTCCCATCTGTTGTCTACTATCGTGATCTTAAAGAAAGCACGGAGACGGATTTTCCTATATAACTTAAACAGTTCAGCTTGAGTATTAAAAGGTTGATATTTGAAAATGGATAAAAATGACAGGGCATGAGACAAAATACAGTAGAAGCTTGGTGGGTACTAAGAGGTTTTGAAGAAATATAAATTATCAGAATCTGCCTTGTATCTTCCTTGTGTGACTTTTAGGGTGAAAAGTGGTGTGCATACGACTAGGTCTGCCTGACCTTAATGTTCACTGGTCTAAAAAAGAGCTTGTGGGTGTGTGGTCTACTTTAGAGTCTGTAGAAGAAAGCAAGAAAGATGACAAAGAAGCAGAAAAATTAGGTGAAGAATGTAAATGTTTTTCAGATCTAGAATATGTGCACTGGCCAGATCAAGCCATTTATACACAAAACACACAGTATAATCACAGGTATCTCTATCAAACGTCTTTTGTTTATATGACTTAAGGTCTGATTCAAAAGAGGCAACACATTTTTTACAATCTTCCAAAACAGAATTTCACTTATTACAGTCTAAGGTATTGGAAAATTCTTGCTGTAAAACATCAGTTTGACTCTGTAACTTGGACATTTCATTATTTGAAGCCTCAGTTATTAATAACATTAAATCCAGGGAACATTTATTAAGTATGCAGCACCACTTTGATACAAATTCGGTATTATAAGTGGTGAGTGGGCCCTTTTTGAATACATAACCTCCTTGGTATATGTTGACTAATGCAATAATCTTATTTAAAAAAAAAAAAAAAAGTCCATGCAATGTTAACCGGCATAATTGTTTAGAATTGTCATTAAGCTTAGAAGAAAATGCATTTTTGCCAGATGACCTGATATAATAATCCCTTACACACACGCAATAAAAACATTTGACACTGAAACATGCAGAAAAAATTAACCTAAAGGTTTGAGAAATAAAGCTGAACAATACCTGAAAATAGTTCTAATACAGTCCACACAGATATCTCCAAATCATCAGATTTCAAATTAAAATTTCACTGATAATGATACCATTCGTGTGGTTAACCACTAAACTAAAAATAAGATAAACATCAAATGTGTGTGTCAGATGTATACAAATACTAACCAAGTTTCAAAAAACACTAATAAATAAGGCTGAGGTGAAGCATACGTATGCTGTTATATAACAGGTAGTGACTCCATAAGAATATGTAAGGTAGAGAACCATACATATTCAATGGTCTTTATACTGTGTGGCGGACGGCTGGGGATCCTGCCCAGCCGGGACCCCTGGAAGGACCAGGAGAGGGACAATACCTCTTCTGGACAATGAGAGGGCAGTTGCCCTGGTCTGCATTGGGGCCACGGGATACAGAGCTTAAAAGCTCAACCCTGTTGGGGCCAGTGGTCACTGCCTGGAGGCGCCCGGACAATTATAGAGCCTTGGATTGCAGCACTTACGTCACACCAAGAAGTACTGCCGGAAGACATTCCAGGCACACCCAGAGTGCTTCTGGGTGCTCATGTGGCACTTCCACCAAACCAGGAAATGCCGCCGGAAGAGCATCATGAAGAACCTGGGGCACATCCAGGACAGTATAAAAGAGACTACCTCACTTCGTTAGTCAAGCCGGAGTCGAGTGGCAGAGGACAGAGCTTGTGAGAGAGGAGTGGAGGTTGCAGAAGAATAAGAAAGAGAGAAGAAAATAAAGTAAAAAGGACTGAGTTGTGGCTGATTAATGTATTGTGTGCTGTGCAAAAGGGAAAAATAAACATGTGCATTGTGGATATTCTGAGTCCGTCTGTCTATGTTCCAGGCATCTTTCCACAACCAAGCAGCGACAATAAAGTAAATAAATAACACCCTTATTTTACAATCAGATTGATCCTTCAATGTGATGGGAAAATTAGCGCTCACTATCTGATCCCCATTATGTACATTGCTGCAAAACCTACATCGCAGACAGAGGTAATGTCCCAGTTTGCTAAATCTATTAGGCAAATGCAGGTGATTGTTTAACTTTAAGTCAGAAGTTTTCACCACCATATCCTTAATATTGTGATTACATGCGAAGAAGAGCACAGGTGGTGATCCAAAAAATAAAAGTAATTGTAAAACATGCCAATGTTATGAATACCCTGTCTGATTGCACTGGAATGTATGGAGTATGTAAGAGTGCACGTCATATTGTCAGAGTATTGTTGGGACTTGGAGGAGGAAAACACTATATCCAGATACCGGATAGGTATATAATGCCCTGTTGTATGATTCTTCAATAATTTTTTACTTATAACCGCTGTCCACAAATCTTTGATACAATTCTCTAGCTTGAGACGAGAATTCCAACCTGTTAGAACAAATCTTACGATACCTCAAAAATTGTAAAATAGGAAGATTATTAGTCAAGGCTCTAGGATGATCATTTGACCCCAGGGGAAAGTTATTTCTATCAGTAGGTTTCTGGTACTCCCTGCAAATAAATTCAGTATCTGCATCATCTACTAAGACATCAAGGAAGGTAATCTGCTATTTAATGTAGTTTAGTGTAAAGTGCACATTCGTGTCACACTCATTTAAAAAGATAGTTGGAGCACACCTTCCTGTCTCCCTTTTTAAAAATGTGATCCACCACCCCAATCTGCCACTCCAGAGGCACAGCTCCTGATGACCACACAACCTTGAAAAGTGGTGTCAGCCATATCAGTCCAGCAATATCCAGAGCCTTAAGCATTTCTTGGAAAATATCTTACTTCCTGGGGGCTTTGCTACTGCAGTGTAGCTTTACTACATCAGTAACCTCCCTCAGGGATATAAGCATCGATTCCACATTAGTATGTGGCTCAGCCTCCTCCATAGAGGACGTGTCCAATTAGGTTCAGAAGCTCCTCAAAATGTGCCTTCTATCGCCATACAACATCTTTACTCTGGGTTAGAATTTCTCCAGCCTTGCTGAGAACAGTCTGGGTAAATTCCTGCCTTCTCTTTCTGAGTTTGCCTGATGGTATGCCAGAACCTCTTTGAGCCTGATTAATAGTTGTGTTCCATGGTCTCTCTGAACTCCTCCCACACTCAGGTTTTTGCTTCCTTGACTGCTATGGCTGTAGCCCTTTTGCACTGTTGCTTTCTGTTGCTGCTTTAAGGATCTCCCGTGATAACCATACACAGAAGGCCTCATTTTTCTGTCTAATGTCATCCCTCACCACTTGTGTCCACCATTTTGTCCTTGGTTTTCCACCTTAAGAGGCACCTATGACCTTCAGACTACAGCTCTTTGCAGGCACTTCCTCAAGACAGGCAAGGACCACTCTGTCTCCAAACCCCCTGGGATTTGGGAAAAGCTCGTTTGGAGACTGGAGTTGAATGTCTTGTGAACATGGGTCTCCTCCAGACATTCCCTGTCCACTGTCACCACTCACTTGGGCTTTTTATGTCTGTCCAGGTTCCTCCCCCACCATCTGACCCAACTTACCATCAGTCTAGAAGTTTCATTTCAAATAAACAGTATAAACTCATGCATCTTTACTACAGTTCTTGTTATAGCGTTAAAAAGCCTGTCCTCTTTTACTTCTTCATTTTGCCATTTTACCCACTTTCTACTTGGTTGTGTAGTAATACACATTCAGAAAGAAATATTTTGGTGTTTGGAGATAAACCGCTGCTCTATTGTTTGTTCGTAACCCAGACTTTCCTCTTTGTCTTTTGAAAACTTGTTTTCCCCCAGTTTCATTGACTTCTTGATTAAATGTTATCTCAAATTAACAATTCTGTTAGAGTTTTTTCACTTTTAGTTTTGTATTTCAGATTTTAAAGGACACATCCCTTCAGAAAGTAAAGAGAAATCAGAACTGCTTGGAGCCTTGTGTGAGACAGCTGATGTCTTGTCTTGAGTCATGTCTGGTGAGTGCTAATTGCTTTTGTAACATTTTTTTAGTAGGTAGTCATTTGTAGTTGTCTGTGATAATATACCAACCTGTTTTGATGAGAATGAGGTGCATTTAGAGCACTTTGCAGCTACAAATCCATCAATGCTTATGCGTTGCTTTATTAATGTCTTTAAAATGTTAATGCTATATTATAAATTGGTCACCCCACATTATTACATTATTTTCCATTTACAGAAATTGCCCTTAGTTTTATGTTTATGCTTAAAATGTTTGTGTTATTTTTAAGCAGAAGGTATTTATTTGGAAATAGTTGTGTGTGCTTAGGATAGTTACTCAGGAGCAGCTATAGGAGATTGAAATAAATTATAAATATAATGTCTGCTTTGATTTATTATGATTTGGTTGACAGAAGAATGCTTTAATCAAAGATTAGTTATTCAGCCAAATAAAATTAATCTTTTTCACATTTTGTGTTTTTCCTAAATGTATGGTAAATTTGCTTAAATCTTGTATATGTATTGATCTGTTTAAACTAAGTTGTACCTGTATTGGATAAAGCTAGATTTTTGGGGAGAAAATGTCTCAGTGTTCCTTCGCAGATGTAATCAGTATAAACATCGAGATTTTGTTTGATTTCTTTTTATAATAAAGAATAAAACAGCATTGACTATTACCAGATGTTAATTCAATATTGACACATAAATATTTAGATTTAGATTTTGAATTGTCTGTTTGGAATTTTTAATGAGAATATTGCAGTTTTTGTTTCTGAAATCTGCTGTAGGATTTTCTTCTGTTAATACAACTTAAAATAACTGGGTTATTGAGTACAGACAGATATTTATTGTGATCAGCTGGTATTAGATCTGGAGGATGACTGTCTAATCTGCACTGTTAGGTTATCATTCTATCAATGTTCTTATATAATTAGTCAAATTTGGTCTTCTGAAATACCAGAGTCTTTCCCAGAAAAGAGGAAATTAATGTTAAAAATACAGATGCAGAATAATAATAATGAACATTTTTTGTAAACACAAGTATTGTTGAAATATGTTTTGTTATATATAATGACATAAAAGATGGGACACAAGACCGATAAGCACATTATACAGAGGAGGCCATTCTTACTTCATTTAGAGCAGGGTGAAGATGGTTAGAATGAAAACAGCAGCCACTGCGGCCCACCAGGACCAGGGTTGGACACCCCTGATTTAGAGATTTTATAAATGTTTTTTTTTTTGTGTTTCCTTTTTTTGGAACTTTTGCGTCAGCTCATCTTCTCTTGCTTGAATGCATAGCTAATTGGTGAAAGAAGCCTTTGGAGTTACGCTATATCTAAACACTCTCACTTGCTTCTAATTTAGGCAAGAGCTTTTAAAAGAAGGCAAGACATTTTCTCTTGGTTATTGACTATTTAAAGTTCCATTTTATCTTGGCACAGACAAAGCTGTTATAGCACCAATAGTGCTTTGAAGAAATATCTGTGCTATGTTCACTGGCATTTGCATTGCTCTGGATTTGTGTAAAGAACTTTGCTTATGGTGGAGAGCACTGTTGTTTTTCCCATGGTTGTTTTGTCTGTGTGTCTATGGTATGGTATTGTCTTTCTCAGCTTTCTTTGAATATTAGCTTTTTTCATATCCTCTACAACTTCATGGGCAATATATGTAGTCTTCTAGAAAAAGCATTTACATACTGACATTTCATTCCTGAAGTAAGGCTTCTTGTCCTAGATTGAATTACTCAGTTCACTGTCTAATTGTGCTTACTATATATACAATTGTTGCTGTTATTGTTTTTCTGTAATAGTTTTAAGCTTGTTTTCTTATTGTTATTGCATTTACAACCAGACACTTTAATAAGCTTCTTAGTATATTTTCAAAAGTTGTTCAGTATTATGTATAATATGTCACATCAGATTTCTGTTTGGTGCATATCTAGTCTGTAAGCTAATTTCTGAGTGATCAAGCATTTTCTTGTTTTGCAGAATCAGGAAGACAGCAGCAATGGACATCCATATGTTCTTTCCAACTCTGTGAATCCTCCACTTCCAACATTTTCACGAGTCACTAACACCTATGGGTCCTACCAAGATGCCAACATCCCCTTTCCTCGAACATCAGGAGCACGCTTCTGTGGGCCAGGTTGGTGAGAAAGCTCATTTTTAAATTATTTATTATACTTGGATCATTGCAGTGTTTCATTATAATTAGATTGTTAAGATGTTTCCTTTTAAAGTTGTCTTTTAAACTTGAATGAATTGTATGTCAACCATACAAAGGTTATTATGTCTAAGGAACAGTTTCAAATTTATGTAGCACTTACATCCCTAAAATGTACACAACATGAGCTAAGATTTTAATACTGTGAATAGAACTTTAAAGTTAGCATAAAACTTGTACAACAGAATAAGATTAAGTCATACCTTGTGTACATTTGTTTGCAGAATTAGATGAGGAAACCTGTTATACATTCATCTTCTGATTTCAGTTTTTCTACTATATATTCTATTGCGCTGATTATGTTAGGTTGTAGTTTCCTGTCCAATTTAGTGTTTTATATAATATATCTTTTGCAGGGTGTTCAGGTAACAGTTGGAGGATCACGTGTTTCAGGTCTTTTTGTAAAAATCATGTTTACAGTAAAAAAAACAGTTTTCAGTTCTTTTGCAGATGTACTTCTTTAATTTCATTTTTCCATATTTGACTGCAATTAAAATACATATATTGTAACCAAAGTTTTTCATTCCTAATCTACAGCAGGCCTGTGAGTGACATAAGTAGTAACAAGTTTTTATTTATGGTGCATTTATAATATTGAGGGATATAAATTACCTGTGATATTCTGGTTTTGCCTCCTCCTGCATTACTGTATTTATTTGTGATAGCTGCATATAAAAATGTGTCAAATTAGTTTTGCATTAAAAACAATAATGCTAAGGAAAAATTATTTGTCTGCCTTTTTTGCATAAACCTTTGTTTAATTTGGGGATTTCCATTTATTATTATTGCTTTAAAATAAAAGTATTTCACTAAATATAAAAAGACCTTTTACCACATCACCCAAAAAATAAGTGGCGGGATTTTTATGAAATTTGGTGGGCATTTCTAGTAAAACCAATTCTAGAATACAGGTAGTCCCCAGGTTACGGACATCCGACCTACGACTTATGAACGAGGCCGCAGCTGCGACGCATGCATCTCAGTAACTGCCGCTCTGTTATCTTCGGCCTGCGGACACTGCAAGCGGTGGGTGGATGGAGGCTGGAGGGTCGGGCGATTTCGCTGCTCGCACAGTGTAATGTCCCTCGGGTGGCTCCCAGCGGCAAACGGTGACCCGTGGTCCATAGTCACTGGGGCCACAGCTATCGCTTGTGTGCAGGACGGAAGCTTGATGGGGCGGTTCGCTGCCCGCCCACTACGCCACCGCAGCTACTGTTCCTGACTGGACGCAGGCTGGACGGAGCGGAAGGGGGTGTTTCACTGCCCCGTTCGTTCTCGGTGGGTGGCGGGTAATGCTGCATATGGTGACCCAGTTGTGGCTGAACGGAGGCCATTGAGGGTGAATGGGGCGGCGGGGGTAGCATTGTAGTGTGCCTCAGGTGGCTGCCTTTTGAATGGGGGCGGTGGTCGGTGATTAACTACCTGCCTTTGGCCGCATCGTGTTCATTCTCGGGTGGCCGGACGCTGCAGGCAGCATACTGTAGTGACCACCCCTCATGCCCCCATTCATTCTCAATAGCAAGCCTGCTTGTACTGTTACGCACATAGCAGGAAGTTGTCTCTTGTCAGTACATCAGACGTGTTAACGACGGGTGCCTTCCTGCTGTGATAGTGTATACAGTGCTTTGCAGAAGAATTCATCTTAACCTTTTGTCTTCACCCTTCAAGAATGTCTCTGAAACACAAATCTAATGCAAGTGCTGGTGATACAGTAAAGAAGAGAAAAACTATCACCATTGAAAATAAAGTAGAAATAATAAAAAGGTCAGAGAGAGGTGAAACTTCAACATTCATTGGCAGAGCAATAGGTTACAGTCGGTCAACAATAGCATTCATTAAAATAATGTACCTGTTCCGACTTACATACAAATTCAACTTAAGTACAAACCTACAGTCCCTATCTCGTACGTAACCCGGGGGACTGCCTGTATAGAGCATTGAAATATTGTAGATACTTTAGAACATGTTCTTTCATTTGTCCATACAAATATTGTGCTAAGCTAATCCACAGTTTTTTGCCCTGTTCCACAGTTATCTATGTTGTTGTAGCCAAAAATAATTCAGCTGAAGACTCGAAGTACTATTAATTTCTTTATTGCTTTTGTATTTTGCAACCTTGAATTTTTTTAACATCCACTTATTTATATCTTATCAAGTTTTACAGCCTTCAGTTAAACTTGCTTGGATATGTGCCTAATTATATCCTTTCATCAACTGTTTTTATCAACAAGGATGATCCAAACAGGCAGAGATTAAAGCACTGCCATAGTCAGTTCTGCTCAGTAGTCATTAAATATTTACATTTTCCGTGTGACAGACTAATTTTCCTATATTATAAGCAGGAAAAACAAACCTTAATGTAGTGAGGACTAAATAATACATTACTCTCAGAGGCATTACATAACATTGTCAGATCTACTTAATTACATTTATGGTTGTAGAAGTCTGGAACCCATTCCAGCAGCATCTGGTACAACCTAAACAGGTCATTGATCTGATAGAGAACTAATCTGGAATCACTATCTTGTGATGATGTGGGTTGGCCCCATGCTACTGGATCCCCTTGAACCCATTACCGCTGATAACGTACCTGAGTATGAGCCAGCGGATGAGGGCAACAACACACAAAAATAGCAAGGCATATGTACAAAATTGCTCCAGTGCTTTTATTAAAACTAGCTCTTGATTGTTAAGCCATGCATGGACCTGCTATACCACATACCTTCCCCCTTTAAGCCTCCAGTGCATGGAAAGGCACCAACATTCATCCAACACAGTACAACTGGTGGCCCGGATCTGTAGCATGGCCCCAACACTGCACTAAAACCAACTCGTCCATAAAATAAAACTCAACCCCTTCTTAAAACCAGGACAATAAAAGATTAAGAACTTTAAAATGACAATTAAAACAATCAGTAAATACATTTCCATTAAAAAACTCTTTCTTAGTGGCTCTCTCTGAAGTTGAAAATTTTCTTGAAACTGTGGTTTGATATTTAAGACATCAAGTGTCTCATTTGTTTTTTAGGTTGCCTGGTATACTTCACAAGACCCATTACTATGCATCGGTCGGTATCCCCAACAGAACCTACTCCTAGGTAAGCATTCACTCTTAGATATTTTTGTGCAGCACTAATTATTAGGAAGTACTATAATAGATCAAAAACAAACTTGCAAGAAGCTTGCCTGCCACAGTTCTGAAATATATACATTTTCATATTAAGGAAACTGCTTGACATGACATCTAACTCTATATTTCATTGTTTTCAGAATTATTTGCCAATCATTATTTCACACACTTTGTTTCTTACAAGCTGAAATTGAAAATGATGGGTATAGTGGGTATAGAAAATAATCACCTCCCTTCAAAATATTCACATTTTGTCGCTTTCCAGCCTAAAATGAAGACACACAAAAAATATTCCTCCAGCTATACATACTCAGTGCAGCTTATAGCAGCCAAGTGAAAAATATAAAAGCAACAGTTCAGAAAAAAAAAAGAAAACAGAATCAGTGAGATGGTTAAAATCTCACCCCCTTGTGTCAATATTTTGTGAAAATGGATACTTCTCTCCCAACTTTGCACATCTAGACTATGCAATATTTGCCCACTCTTCTTTACTAAACTGTTCAAATCTCAGTCAAATTGGATGATGACCGTTGGTGGACTGCAATCTTCAAGTCATTCCACGGATTTTCAGTAGGATTTAAGTCTGGTCTCTGACTAGGACACGCAAGGACATTCACATTTTTATCCTTCAACCACTGTGTGGTATGTGCTTTGGGTCATTGTCATGTTGGAAGGTTTACCTTCTTCCCATTAACAACTTTCTGGCAGAGGGCAGCAGGTTTCCCTTAAGAATTTGACAGTATTTTGCCCCATCCACCCCCAACAACAGGATTCTACCACCTCTGTGCTTTACTGTAGGTATGGTGTTCTTTGGATGGTAAGCTGTATTGGCTGTCTGCCAGATACAACATTTGGAGTTGATAGTTTGATTTATTTTCTCATCTGACCATAAAACCTTTTTCTGTTTGGCCTTAGAATCTTCAAGATACATTTTGGCAAAGCTCAATCGAGACTTAATGTGGTCGGTCTTGAGGTGTGGCTTTTTTCTTGCAGCCCTCCCATACAAGCCACATGTATGGAGCATTTGTGATATTGTTGTCACATGCACACAATGGCCACTCTCTGCCAAAAATTCCTGTAACTGCTTCAAAGTTCAATAGGCCTCTTGGTAACCTCTCTGACCAGTTTCCTCCTCGCTGTTCCCTGCAGTTTGGAGAAACGGCCTTGATTCAGGAAGGCTCCTAGTAGTGCCAAACACTTTCCACTTCTGGATTATGGACTTTATTGTGGTTCTAGGGATTTATTAAACTCTTTGAATTTTTGTTATCTTTCTCTTCACTTGTGCCTTTCCACAACTTTATCCTTGATCATTTGACAGTGCCTTGCCACCCATAGTTGATTGTTTTTTTTTCCAGTTGCACTTTCAAGCAATGGAATGCTCTAGGAATAGCTATTATTATGCTAAGTATAACCAATCAGAATGATTACAGTTGATCACAGGTGGAAGCCAATTAGCTTAGTGTGCGAATATGATTAGTTACATCTAATTGGGGTTACGAGTATTTTTTTATTGGGGGTGGGGGGGGAGAGTGATCCTTTAACCATCTCAGCGATTCTGTTTTTATTTTTTTTCTGAACATTTTCTATTATATCTTTCACTTGGCACGTGGCTTTGAGCAATTACAACTGGAGAAATATCTTTTTGTGTGTATGTCTTTATTTCTCGCTGCAAAGCAACAAAATGTTAATATTTTGAAGGAGGGTGATTCTTTTCTATACCCCCTGTACATTTATGTTATTTTTGTATTTAAACTTTTCTGTAAGATAAAAATAAAATCAAATGTTTTGCATGTGACTAAATACTGTGTAATAAAATATCTTAATTCAGTCTCTTTGACCCTCATTGGGTTCTGTTGCACTCACTTTCACTGTGAGTTGGTAGTGCGGTTTAATAAGCTACTTTTGATGTATGTAGCATTAAAATGCATCAAATATCATTTTTAGCTCACTCTGTATATTTCAATGCAATTTGAGGTTCTGTTTGTATTTGATATAGTGATTATTACTTTGCTTTTTTATTTAAAACATCATCTTTATCTTGTTGGTTGTGCTAGTGGTTTGAGTTAATATATGGTATTAATAATTTAATTAAGTAAAGATTTTATTTAGTATAACTTTTCTTTGCATGGTCTCTAAATACACCTGACTATACACTTTTATTTCATAGTAGAAACTCTTCTGTTAATGCAAGGGAACTATCCACACAACTTTGTAACTTAATTGTGAAGCTAAATATTTCTAGAACCACCCAGACTGGTTATACAGCATTGTAAAACAGTTCAGAAAAGTCTTTTTCACAGAAGTGATTCTTAATCCAGTGACCATACTGACAGACCTGCAAAAAACCAGGGACCACATAAAACAACATTGCTGCAATACTTTAATGTTAGCAATTTTTTGTTTTCTGCTGAATCAGCTTGATTTTGTAATATATTTCAGTTTATATTGAATCTAAATATATGTATGATATCAAATGAGATATTTTGCCACTGGGATAACATCAGTGTATTTTTCAAAGTGCATTTTTTAGTAAATTGTCATGCATTTGTCAGGTCATGGTACTAATGTTAAATAGGCAAAATGTGTTGAATTTGATTGATTGTCAAATACTGATAAAAACACCACTGGGAGAAAAGCATCCTTTAGTATTAAAGTTTCCTGCCCCCTGCTGAAGGACTTTTTTCTTTTGCTCACAGAGCTTTTTATGACTTGAAGCAGATTAATATTTAATGTGTAGGCAGTTTTACCAGGGTTATACTACATAGAATAGGGTTATTAATGAGAGAATGTGCTTCTCTGTGTTTTTTGTCTAGTCGAGCTGCTGCCGAGGTCATTGTATGCAGGTTTTTAATCCAAATTTCTCTTTTTAATGGTATATGAATCATCCTTCAAACACATTTACAAACCTGAGGAGAGTGTGTTACACAATTCAGCTGTTACTGCACTAGAATCGCTACTGCCAATGACTTTCGGTATTCTGTTATTAAGTCTTTAATTATTTCATCAGTGTGCATATCATACTGTTGCCATTTGTAGACTTGCCTTAGCTGCCCTACAAATGCCCATGTATGTCTTTGTTTTTTACTGCTACAAGCAACATCATTAAATGATAGTATTCAGGTGTAAATTACAGTCTCAATCCACCAGCACACACTTGAACACATTTGCATATTTTTTTTTTATCTCAAATAAAATCTAGTCTAGCAGTAGTTATTGAGGTCATTGTATATTGCTACCCAAATGTGAAATGCTGTCACAGAAATAATATCACTTATAATCAGTTGCATTGTTTCAATACGTATAATAAAAATATATAATATACTAATATGAAAATCTTGCTCCAGTTATTTCAGCAAGCTAAAAATGTATGTAAATTCAGCTGAAATTGATTGTAATGTTTTTCACCTTGAATTAGGCATGATGGGTTATTTTAGGCCTAGGTCATAATGGCAAAAAA
Source organism: Polypterus bichir lapradei (assembly GCA_026402145.1). Taxonomy (NCBI): domain Eukaryota; kingdom Metazoa; phylum Chordata; class Cladistia; order Polypteriformes; family Polypteridae; genus Polypterus; species Polypterus bichir. The sequence goes on along the minus strand of JANRMT010062806.1, from coordinate 7,415,517 downwards.
TTAAAGTCTCAATTTTTTTTTAATTATGCACAATTTATAATGTATTTTATCATAAACATCACTTTTAACTGTTCTTGAGAAGTAAATGAGAATCCTGTCCATGTTTTGCCATCTGAAAACAAAACTATATCTTTCCTTGAAAATCAAAAAAACATATTTTTATTATTAATGAGAAAAATTGCAAAACAAAAAAAGTTCTTCCTGTGCAGACTTTTCTGTACTTTTGTAATTTGTTTTTACTTTTGCAGCCTATGATCTTTTTCTTGTGGCCTCCGCAGGGCCTTTCAGATCACTGGGACCTTACATTAAACACTGCAGCTTTCCTTGCAACTTTTTCTTTTTTGCAATCCTCCCTGCTCGTCCTTATATGTCCTTCTTGCTTTATATTTCTTTTTCTTTTTTGTTTTATCAAAAAAAAAGTTTATCTTACAGAGCACACGGACCAGCTTCTTTCCTCTTCTTTTACTACAGTCAGGGCTGGCCCTAACTATTTTGGGGCCCCAAATAGCACAGTTCAAACATGTATTGTTTGTGATATTCACATACCGTACACCCCCAAAATTCGCGGGGGTTACGTTCTTAGAGCACCTGCGAATTGTGAAAAACCGTGAATTTTGGATGTGGTTAAAAAATGCCTATTTTTATAGTTTAAATCCTTTGGTTTTTTTTTGTTTTTGTTTTTTTTTTTATAACCGTGTCCTGTTCGGCTGTGAAGCAATCAGAATTGATGTCTGAATGCTGGCGACTAGCCTTACAGTTTTTCTCTCAGGTGGAGCGTTACAGCTTCTGCTGACGCCACGCCTGATACCAAAACTTTATTAGAAATATTTTCAGATGTTTTTAAGATTCGAACCGGACACGGAGACAAAAATGAAAGAAAAAGAAGAGAGAAAAGGAGGAGATGGAGGTAAAGGGGGAAGGGGGGATTTTCGTATAGAATAAACAATAAATGAACCAGAATCTGCTTCTAGACCTGCAGAAAAAGAGGGGAAAAAAAAAAACCACAAGACAAAAACATTGATGCATCAGCTACATGAAAATATATAAAAGTAAAAATGTTTGCTAACAATCACACAGTAATTATTACTAAGGCATTTAGGGCCAACCACAGCTTTAGGTCATGTGCTGAAGATGTCCAAGTCATACCTATGAAAGCACCATGTGAGCACCTGTGTGCGTACGCATGCTTGTATGTGTAAGGTTTCTCTATAGGAGCGTCCAATAGTGAGTCTGAAGGGCCACAGATCTGCCCCCAAAAACGTGCGGAAGATGGAGGGAGTTCCAAGCCCAGAAATCCAGTGGTCACCCCAGAGCGCGGAGACCCCAGGGAGACCGTCACCAGAGAAGCCCCAACCCCCCCTCGAGAGGCGCAGAGGATCACCCCGGGGGGCCACAACCAGCAGCCTGCAGAGTCCCGGGAGACATCAATGGCTAGCCCCCAGGCCCGCCCGGAGCCGCTCACCCCGGAGCCGGCCAGGCCCGGAACCCAGCAGCCCGGGACACAAGGGCGACCCACCCCGCCGAGGACCCAACAGAGCCCAGGAACCCAGATCCCACCAGGCAGCCACCAGGAGCGACCAGACAGATGTTTAAAAAAAAAAAAAAAAAGTGGCAGGGGGAGGGTAGGCGAAGATGTTGTAGCATTGCCAGATGTCCCAGGAGAGGGGAGGAGTCCAAAACCCCACCTGACATATACAGTCACACACAAACACAGTCATACACTCCCTCCCTCATGCTCTCACATACACATACAACCCAAGACTTACAAGGATGTACGCCAGACACCCATTCACACTCCCCATACACACCCTACTAACTCTGGTCCCGGTGCTGCAGTACCGAGGGCACAACCATTCCTGGACGCCAGAGTTAGCCCCGTTCCGCTGGGGTAATAATGAGCAGGCACCCCCGTCCAACACAGAGCAAAGCAACCCACCACTCCAGACCACAGGCAGACGGCCAGCTCCCACTCCTAGCCTCCAGCCCCGGGCAGCTAACTGAGAACAGAGGTGTAATAAGACCTCTAGTCTCCCTCCGCCGGCTCCAATGTAATGTTAATGTGTGTTGATAAGGTGCATTTTGTGGTTGGGGGGGCGCGGGCAGTGCTGGCATCATGTGGCCTACACCAGCTGATGCCAACACACAGCCCCACTTCCCCCCCAAAACCCTCCGTGACTAGGTGCAGTTTAAAATTGGAAGTGGGCACTGGCACTCGGAGTGAGGCTGGAATTTCCCCCCACCGGATGCCGTTGAGTGTGCTCACTCCCAAGACCCTGAGTGTGCATTTGTGTGAAATGTTGTTTGTGGAAGTGTTTAATGTGCAAATAAAATTGGGGGGTAGGCTGCCACAGGACTGCGGAAATGGGATCCATACCCGCACCCCCTGACTTACCCACACCCCAAGGCCCTATGTGCATATTTGTGTGATGATGTGAGGGAGCAGGAGGAGGGAAATGTCTGAGGATGGGGAGGAATGGCTGAGGGGCCTGAGCCCTCCAGGGAGCCGGCTCCCCTACTGGCCCCAATAGGCACCTCCGTTCCCAAAATCCACCCGGGGCGTGGAGGCCCCAGCCCATCTAGCCATGGCCCAAAGCAGCAGCATCACAGAGCCCCACGGAGTCTGAGGCCACCAACCCACACCACCCCAGCAGAGTATTTACTCCCATCCCCACATTTACTCAACATTCAGACTAAGTAAGACATAAGACATCCAGGTAAAGTTGGATCCCCTCCCCCATGGCGGAGCCAGGACCCGGCACCGCCGCATGTTCCGGCCCTCTTCCCGGCAGCGTACATGCCAGGACCCAATCACCAAGGCCCCACCCAGACCCCCATCCCCATAATTTAAATCCTAAATTTGCCCCCGAAACACTTTAACTTAATTTCAAACTCAGCTTAATACATTACCTAAAAAAAAGAATGTAAAGGTAAACCTGTATACTGTACAGTACTGTACTGATATGACACCTGCAGTGCTAGAATGTAAAATGCCAATGTTACCGCTATATGTACTGTAATTCATGCAAGCGTGTTTTTATTGTCAGAAGCCTTAGAAGGTGCAGGGCATTTTGGCGGCATCTTGGGGCTTTAACCATAAACTGCCACATGCTTGGGGGTTAATGCATCCCTGGACGCCAAATACTTTTTTGCTGCACTTTAAGTAAACGTCATAATTCACAAAGAAAAAGTGAAATTTTAATGGGACGTATTTTTTCATGCAATTACTGTAACACTGATCATTTTATACACTGCTAATGAACTGTAAACATTTTTTTTAAAAACTACTGGAACAATGTGTACAAAGTGCAATTGACGCCATGGATGAAACTCAGTAAATCACTGAGCCAACTGCGCTTGAACTGGCTGCACTCAAGCACACAGAGGTAAGCGCTGATGCTGCCAGGCTAGTCTAGTGCAGCGGCTTAATCCCAGGGACAGTGAGGCTGCATTGCTGCAGGGTGTCATGCTTGGGTCACAGAATTGCACAGAAACACATGAGATTGCAGAGGCAGGAACTTTATTCAATTTTAAACAAACATGTCTCTTTCAGAAGTAAAACGAGCTCAGTATGCAGTTAGTTCTCGATTAAAGAATAGACAAACATCATAGGGGAGTGCAACAGGAGTGGGACCCCCAACAGGAGCAGAGGATGTCTGGGGGAGGAGAGAGAAACTAAGCAATCAGCCAAAAAGGACAGGTGCTGTTCAGGCTTTTAAGTATGTGTAGCGTCGCTTGAGAAGCATATCACGTGACAGAGCATCCGTAAGTAAGTAAGGGAGCAATATGAAAGTAGTCAATCAGTGTTTTTTAAGAGTGTTTTTTTGAGAAGCGCCCGTGTCTTCTAGGGGTGCATTCAGCCCCCCTGCTCACAAGGGGCTTGCAGTGGTCATGAGCTGGCTGCTCAACGAATGTACGGCACTGACCGATCAGCTCCTGCGTGCTCGCAAATGGCACTGGGAAATAACTATAGCCGGTTGTGGCGGTTTAATGGTTAAGAGGAACAAAACGGAAAACAGAAGAAGATTCCACTGGAGATGCATCACAGTCAATCAGCAGTAAGGAGAAATGAATAACGCTGTAGCGGTCCGGTGCCAGTAAGATTCACGCCTTCGAGAAGACGGTGATTTATTTGTTTTTATGGTGGAGATTCCAGGGATGCACCCAGCCTTGGCCCGACCCGCACGCACTCACAAACCAAGACAAAAACAAAGCAAACCAGTAATCAAACAGCAAATAAAGAATGTAATGAAAACAAATGAAATAAATGAAAACAACGATACCACCCCTGTTCCCCTTACGCTGATCACACATTAAATACAACAAAGCACAAACAAAACACACAGAGTAAATCATGAAAAATGGCAATGGATGAAATGTAATGATGAAAATAGATAGTCCAGAGATCCGCACGTTGAATGGGAATGTAAAGATAGTCCTACCGCTAGTTCCTGAAATGGTGAAGATGGGTGGACGGGTTCAGGAGTGCTTGTTTCTTTGTGGGATGTCCATGAATCCACTTACAGTCCTCATGTACACAGGCAGACAGCAGACAATCCAGACGCACGAAACGATCCAGGATGAAATGAATAAGTACAAGTAACCAAACAGGAGGCAGGCAGACAGAAACTTGTAACACAAATTACAAAAACTGTTTTTTTGCTTTTGGTCACTGGCCCCCTTTTAAAAAGCCGCGCTGACATCCTTTGACCCCAACAACCCCAGCACCCTCAGCAGAAGACCAATCAGAACCATTGCAGGGACTGCTGGGAGTTGCAGTTTCAAATTCTATTGGCTAATTTCACCATCCCAAGCCGTGTTTTCCTCTACAGTCGCTTCCTGTTCCCTCTACAGTGCAGTATTGCCACTATAAAAGCCATAAAAATTGCGGAGAATATTTGCGCTAACAATTATTAGATAGGTTCTAAGGAAAAATCTGCGAATGACTGAGACCATGAACTCTGAACCGTGACTTTGTGGGGGTCTACTGTATTTCATCAAGATAGTCAACTTTTGAGGCTGAGGTTGCAGCTGAAAAAAGGCTATAAAAGTTTTGCTAATGTGCAAAAAGGCACTGACATCACTTGAGTATTTGTCTCATCTGCTACCTGGAAATTTAGGGTGTGGCCAGCACATGGCACAAAGAAAGCGCAAGAATTTTTTTGCAGCAGTCAGGCATGCACACAGCTTCCCCATCAGTTTGGTACCGTTGTCATATGCTTGCCCTCTGCAGTCATCAGAAAAAAAATAGTTCCTCAAGTCTGTCCAGGGCAAGACAAGGCAACATTTCTCCTGTGGTCTCTGTTACTAAAAGGAATCCCATAAAGTGCTCTTTAATCCTGGGTAGTTCCTTCAGTGTGACAGTTCTTGTAATTAATTTGTCTGCTCCTCGTGGCTAACATCAGGCATGTAATCCAGAATGATGTGATATTTGGACTGCTTGATGTCATTCATTATATGCCCTAATTCTTAATTGTTTTGCCAGGGTTGCTTATGTGGGTACTGGTGCCACTCCCAGCATATTCTATGCGCTGTTTCATAAATGTCTTTCTGTTGAGGCAAACAATGAGAATCCGACTTCTCGAACAATGAATGTGAAAATCCTGATGTTAGGGAAACCAGCAGAGTCACAGTAGGGGAAACACTCTTTTTTTTTTTATTTTTTTTTTTTTTTATTATTATTTTTTTAAAGAGAAGCAAGTGTTAGTAGTCCTACCCTTTTTTGTTGTTAGATTTAGTTAAATATTTGCAAATCTCTTCTGTTTTGTGCAAAGCAAGACATGTATATTCTCATGGAGTATTCCATGGTGTAGAGAAATCTCTTGTGTGGATTACCTAACAAAATAATTTAATAGCAACTGCAGTTAGATATTATTAATCTGGCACTGGCATTAGAGCGTGTGTACTTTATTTTTTATCGCAGCATCTTTTTTCAGATCATAATGAACAGATAAGCTGTTTACAAAATGTCAGTCTATAAGAGTAAAGCAATCAAACATTTCCTACTTAAATATAACCACTTTTATCATTCTGCTCACCTTTGGCACTTTACTGCTATAGTTAAATTAACAAAGGTACAAAAAAGTGAAAAAATAAAAACTGTGAATGTAGCTGGTGTGGCCACCCACGGGATGCTTAGAAGAATTAGGCAATTGCCTAGGATACCAACGACCGGCTGACTATGTCTACAGGTTTCTGGAGTAACCTGTCTGTAGCCAAGCCTGTTGCACCCTGGTAGCTCTTTGACCGCCCTTTTTGTTCTTTACCCTCTCTGTCGTTTTGGCACTGTTGTAGGATAAGAAGGCATATTGTTCCCCCAGCAAAAGAAAAGGCATATTCTACTGTCATAATCACGCTGTTTAATGGGATATACAACAAGGAGTGTGCCTTGCACAGTCCATGCCAAAGTAGTGCAAAAAAATATGCATGAGCTGTAAATTGGGGGCAGTGTTTATCTTTGTCCCATGCTTTCTCAGACTAGTTCCATTCTGCTGTTTCTGTTTTAAGTGCTGAAATAAATTGGATGTGCTGTCACTTTGCAAACTTTGCATTTTAGACAACCAACTTTGGAACTAGCTCATGTGAAAGAAGTGTGTCACTCATCATATTCTTTGCATTACTTTTTTTGACTGTACACATGTGACTCTCTAATCAAACTAAAGTGTTTGCTCGACTGTTCAACTGTACCATTTGGTTAAAAAAATATGATTTGTATTTTTAAACATCATAAAATTTTAATCCTCCTCACAATGTTTACCCTGACACACCTGCCCTGATGATTTATGATGAGCCTTTGTAAGTTAACAGAAGTATTTTGTAATAAATATGAAATTCATTTGAAAGGCAATGTAATTCCTTCAAAGTTGCCATAATATGTTCACAGGGCTTGGTGTAAACGAGAACCCTAGTCAGAGTTCTGAATGTACTGCAGTTTGTTAAGAACAGACGTTGGAAGACCATACATTAAGGCATTAGAGTAGTGTAGCCTAGTTGTAATAAAAGCATGGGCTAAACATTCAGCATCTGCCAAGGGCAAAGATGGTCAAAGTTGGGCTAAATTCTTTTAAATGATAAAAATGAAGTTCTTACTAAGTTATTAACAGGTGGAACACGGACAGAGCGTAATCAAATTTAACACCCATTCTAACTTCAGCAGAAGTCTGAACTGGGGTATCACCAACTAATAATGCAAATTGATCCATCTTAGCCAACTGAAACTTATTCTTAATCAAAAGCATGTCAGTTGTTTTACTATTTAAATTTTTTTAAAAACTGGATGTTAGCCATAACTTGACATCAGTCAGACAAGTAATAAGAGCAGAAGGTGGAAGAGATTTGGATGTTTTTACGTACATCTGGGAATCATCAGCATAGCAGTGAAATTCCAGGCTGTGTGTATGATTTATTTGACATAAAGGAAGCTGATAAATTTTGAATAGTATAGCCCCCAAAACCTAGTCTTATGGGACACTCTTGAGTAACAGGTGCCACATGAAATTTATGAGGTCATCAACAGTCATCAGAAAAACATTAGCCACCTATACCAGAGCTGTCTCTGTGCTGTGATCAGAACAAGATTCAAACTGGAGTTTTTCAAATAGAGCATTTACATGCATGTGAGCCTGCAGGTGTACAGAACTTTGGAATGAAATGGAAGTTGAGAAATGGGTCACTAATTAGCTACAAAATCTGGATTTAGGCTGTCTTTCTTTACAATAGGTCTAAAATCATCAGTTTTCAGAACAGAAGGGACAAATCCGGAAGATAGGTGACTATTAATTTTATTTGTTTTTAGAGGACAAAATACAGGTATACATGTTTTTACAAGTAATATAAGCATAGAATCCATAGGACATGAAATATGCTTGCATATACTGTAATAGAACCTCCTTGGGTTGGGTAAATACAGGATAACTTGGGATAATAAGAAATAAGAGAAAAAATAACACCGCTGCTAATGGAGCTCCGCTTCAGATGTCCGTCTCTCGTCATGGATGAGACCAAGAGATGCTCAAGTTGGCGTCCGTGGGTTTTAATGGAGCAGAGATTATGATTATATCAAGGAGAAGAATGGGCAAAATTAATAATTTGTGATTTAATGTGATTTTATGGCAAATGTATATTAACATTTTAATAAGAACTATATGCAAAAAAGATGCTGTGTGTCAATATTTTTTTCATTTACAGTATCTTATGTATCTTATTGTTCAATAAACTAATGTTATTGGTGCAGGGGCAACAGTGATGCATTATCAGGATGACAAGATGATGGTCCATTAGTAAGAACAAAAGGATTAAGATGCCACTTGTAGTTATGGTCTCCGTATTTAAAAAAAAAAAACATAGCATTGACAGAGAAAATACAGGGAAGGATGAGTTGACTGATTCAAGGACTGCAATATGGTTTAAGCTGTGAGGAAAGGTTGGAGGAGTTAAACCATTTTAGTTTATGCAAAAAGAGTTTAAATGATTTCATTGTTTCAGATTATGAAGGGGATTAATATACGGTGGTTCTCAGCTCTTATCTTCAAAAAGAACATGGTTACACAGATCGAAGGTTGTTAAATATATGTTTATATATATATGTAAATATGTAAATATTATAAAGTTCTTTTTCACACAGAGAATCATAAACATGTGGATAACTTACCATGAATTGAGGTAGAGAGTAGCATTTTAGGAGACATAGGCAAGCTTTTCGGAATTAATAGCCTGTTCTCATCAAAATCACTCTAATATTCTATCTTGAATTAACTAAAGATAAATATGAATCTTAAATATTGACAAAGCACATTGTTACAATTTTTAGCCATGCTAATTTTAGAGGCTGACTTGACTTTTCACACTCAAAATAAAGACTGTTTGTTTTCTCACAAAACAGAGGAAACAATTCAGCATACCATCAATGTAATTGCAGGTAAAAAAAACATTATTATAAAAATGTTGTAAAACATTACATTAATTTACTACATTGATCTTTATATTTCCTTTTCAAGTATGTAATTATTATATAATAACTCTTCTTGAGTGCTTCTGTTTCCATGTCAACTAAAAAAATGTTTAAAAATTTGACATTTACTCTAAAAATAGTATTTGAACAATTGTGAGGAGAACAGGCCATACTGACACACAAACTCACTCACTATTCACCTAGATTGTCCAAAATAACATGAAGTTCAAATTTGAAGGCTATTTAAGTCCTACTCTCTACCACACTACTAGATAAGTTTCTGAGTGTCTGTGGTTCTTTGCAAGAAGAAAAGCTTTCTAATATTTGTGCAAAATCTGACCTTAACAAGCTTCCAGCTGTGTCCATGTGTTCTTGCTTGAGAATTCATTTTAAAGTAACAGCTAAGATTCACTGAACTAATTTCCTTCATAATTTTAAACACTTTGATCATGTCACTTCTTATTCTCCATTTGTCTAAGCTTAAAACTTTTAGCTCCTTCAATCTCCCCTCATAGCTCATACCTCTCAGTCCTGGAGTCAGCCTCATTGCTCTCCTCTGGACTTTAACTACTACTTCTTTTTTGAAATATGAAGACCAAAACTGTAAACAGTACTCCAGGTGAGATATCACTAGTGCATTATATAACTTACGCATAACCCCCGCTTAACTTGTACAACCACACATCATGATAACGTAACATCCAGCTAGTGTTCTTGATTGCTTCTATACACTGTCTTAATGACTGTCTTTTGACTCATAGGTTCTTATCCTAAAGTGTACTTTAAAGTTTCAAATGCAAAGTTTTCACAAAGGCAAAACATATAATGTAGGGTGTCTAAAACTTGTGCACACTTATATATAATCGTTTTATTTATATATTTTTCATTATTTTAAATATATGTGTATATATATTTATGTATATATATATTTATTTATTTATTTATTCATAGTTAGGTCCATAGATATTTGGACAGAAACAAGCCAAGCCATCACACTGCCTCCACCATGTTTTACAGATGATGTGGTATGCTTTGGATAATGAGCTGTTCCACGCCTTCTCCATACTTTTTTCTTGCCATCATTCTGGTAGAGGTTGATCTTGGTTTCATCTGTCCAAAGAATGTTTTTCCAGAACTGTGTTGGCTTTTTTAGATGTTCTTTAGCAAAGTCCAATCTAGCCTTTCTATTCTTGAGGCTTATGAGTGGCTTGCACTTTGCAGTGCACCCTCTGTATTTACTTTCATGCAGTCTTCTGTTTATGGTAGACTTGGATATCGATATGCCTACCCCCTGGAGAGTGTTGTTCACTTGGTTGGCAGTTGTGAAGGGGTTTCTCTTCACCATGGAAATGATTCTGCGATCATCCACCACTGTTGTCTTCCGTGGACGTCCAGGTCTTTTTGCGTTGCTGAGTTCACCAGTGCTTGCTTTCTTTCTCAGGATGTACCAAACTGTAGATTTTGCCACTCGTAGTAGTAAGGGTATTGTAGCAATTTCTTGGACGGGTTTTTTCTGTTTTCGCAGCTTAAGGATAGCATCTTTCACCTGCATGAAGAGCGCCTTTGACCGCATGTTGTCTGTTCACCGCAAAATCTTCCACATGCAAGCACCACACCTCAAATCAACTCCAGGCCTTTTATCTGCTTAACACTAGAATTACCAGAGCCTACGAATAAACTCGTAGATTCGTCCCACCTTAAAACACTTCACACCTCTCCGTCACGTCTTTTGTCTTCTAAATTTGTGGCTAAGCAGCAAACAGCAAGCAGCCTACAATCACATCCTCCACCGGCGCACAGTTTTCTCAGCTCAAGTCTGTTTACCTGCGTGTCACTTGCTTGGAGTTGTATAGAGTGAGAAGTCAAGCAAAATGACACCTTTTATAAATACTATATCGTTATTTGGAACACTTGCATTTTATGTATGTCTACATATCTACATATTGTTAAGAAAGAAACATTTTTCATGTTTTAGTCATAATTGACAAAATGTAGACATGAAGTTTATAATGTGTGAAGCCTGAAGTCCAAATATCAAATAAACAGTTTCACAAAAAGTACAAATATAATAGAACAAGTGCACTTTTATTCAAAACTATAACTACAGAAAAACAACCCGCGTTAGAGTGCGATATTGACACGTATTTGCTAAGAGCGCCGTGGTGGCGCAACAGTATCAGCTCTTGACTGGTAGTCTGAACTTTACGGGTCCGATTCCAGATGAGTCAGTTTTGAAAGTGAGCTGCACGTATTCTTACTATTTTAATATAAAAACATACATTTGATTCCAGTCTGTAACAGCCGGTGTAATTTATGATACTTGTTAAGGTTAGCTTTTCCTTTTTTCTCTTCTCTCAGCCGCATTCACAATCCCAACACAAACTACCTAACCCCCCTCCCCAGCATTTGACACTGCTGTTTTCTCAGACACACTATAACAGAGGCAAACTCAAATCATGATGATTGTTCTACATTGGATCAAGAATGCACTTTTGCCATCGCTGTACTTTGTATATGTACATGGGAAGCTCTGCACTTGTGACTTTACGCTGTAGGAAGTAAGTAAATAAATAATATCTATATAGTAATAACAGTAGTTTTATTATTATATAGCAGCTTCCCTGTCTGCCTATCATATAGTGCCTTTTCTTCCTATCTACAGTGCATCCGGAAAGTATTCACAGTGCATCACTTTTTCCACATTTTGTTATGTTACAGCCTTATTCCAAAATGGATTAAATACATTTTTTCCTCAGAATTCTACATACAACACCCCATAATGACAATGGGAAAAAAGTTTACTTGAGGGTTTTGCAAATTTATTAAAAATAAAAAAATTGAGAACTCACATGTACATAAGTATTTACAGCCTTTGCCATGAAGCTCAAAATTGAGCTCAGGTGCATCCTGTTTCTCCTGATCATCCTTGAGATGTTTCTGCAGCCTAATTGGAGTCCACCTGTGGTAAATTCAGTTGATTGGCACACACCTGTCTATATAAGGTCCCACAGTTGACAGTTCATGTCAGAGCACAAACCAAGGATGAAGTCAAAGGAATTGTCTGTAGAACCTCACAAGCCTGATCGACTCTGAGTGGCTTCTGTCGAAGTTTACCTTTCACTAGATATATAGATAGATAGATATATAGATAGATAGATAGGAAGGAAAGGCACTATAAGATAGGCAGACAGGGAAGCTACTATATAATAATAAAATTGCTGTTATTACCATATAGATAGACAGGGAGTTAAGGCAGGCAGAACGGCGAAGGTTAAAAAAAAAAAAAACATTTTATCTCCAGCAGGGAATCGAACTCGGGTCTCTGAGGTACGTACGGCAAGTCTGCTGTGCTTTGAGTGACGAAATCTTACCGGTACACCATGGAAGCTGTTGTGACATTCTTGAACCTTTTGTGAAAGTGTTTATTTGATCTTTGGCCTTCAGGCTTCACACATTTTATAGTTTATGCCTACGTTTTGTAACATTTATTACTAAAATATGAAAAAGTTTCTGTTTTAACAATGTGTTTACACAGATTACTGTAGAAATGGAACACACATGAAATGAGTGTGTTCCAAATAGCGATCTATTATTTCCACTCTAAAACTCCACTTTACTCCCAGATAATCAATCAAGGCATGAGCTGGGAGAAGTTCGTGCACGTTCTAAGTCGGTGGGCGGATGGAATAGCTGGCTGGTTGTAGCTTGTGTTTATCAGCACATTTAGATGAACAAAAGACACTGGCAGAGAGGTGAGAACGGTTTTAAGAAACGATTTAAGGTGGGACGGATCTATGAGTTTTTTCGTAGGCTCTGGTAATTCTAGTGTTAATTGATAATGACATAACAATGGACTTGCCCACACATGCCCATGAAATAGCCTTTGAGTCAATTGTCCAATTACTTTTGAGCCCCTGAAATGAAGGGATTGTGTTAAAAAAATGCTTTAGTTGCCTCACATTTTTATGTAATCTTTTTGTTCAACCCACTGAATTAAAGCTGAAAGTCTGCACTTCAACTGCATCTGAGTTATTTCATTTAAAATTCATTGTTGTAATGTACAGAACGAAAATTAGAAAAAAGTTGTCTCTGTCCAAATGAAGAGGTGAGTTCCAAAACCTGCTAAGTACATTTTTTGTCGAACTTTAGGTGAAGCATGGTTGTGACTCATCAAAGGGTCAGCTATGTGCTTGGTATTGAAGTACCAAAATATAGTGCTATAAATTTTGATGCGAGTTCCAAAACCGGTTAAATACATAACCAGCTTAGTTCCAAAAGCTGCTAAGTACACCAGCCAATCATCTCCATGCATTCGCTGCGTGACAAAAAATGGCGGCCGTAAATATGGAGTTTTTTGCCAAAAACATCAATTTCAGAAGCGTTCTGTGCCCGACAAGTATGGGCATATAATATGGCCTTTTTTATTCATTCTATGGATGGAAGGCGGCTTGCACAAAACAAGGAACACATTTTTATTTACACCTGGTGTGAAAAACAGGCAGGGAAGAGCTCAAATGAATGCACCAGTACCATCTTGGAGTTTTTATCAAAAGTCCTAGAGGATGTGCAGCTGTTAAGGTTATTTTCAGATAACTGTGCTGCACAGAACAAAAATATCAACTTGCTGGCAGCACTGCAGCATTTTGTTTGTAGTCGCCCAAACATTATCATTCAGCAGTACTATCCTGTACAAGGACATTCGTACATGCCACTGGACAGAGTTTTTGGCCGTAGTGAACAAAGGCTTCGCCAATATGAAACTGTTCTTCTTCCTGACGAATACCCAACGTGGTATCGGAATATGCCACACTCAGAGTTTTAGGAAGAGACTGGCAGGTGCTTAACTACAAGTCTGCAACTGCAAAAGTCTGCAAAAAAAAGCTCCCATTTCACTTGACAAAAGTTCGAGTGGCGGAAAAAACAAGAAGCAACATAAACATAAAGACCACATATTCGGGCGACTTATGCAGTCACACTATTGTGAAACGTGGCAGCAAAATAAAAAACTTGTCAGCTGACCCACTTCCACTGAATTGTTGTGTTAATCCAGCAAAAGCAAAGGATGTCGAAATGTTGCTTAGCAAAATGGGAGTCAATATGGACAATCCGCAATCAGAAAAAAGTTAAAGAGTTCTACCTCCCAATCATTGGAACAGCCAACAAAAACACTAACCCAATGGCAGACAGTGATACCGAAATATAAGATGAAGACGATGTAGAATATTGACATTCTAGAGATTGCTTATAACTTTTTTAATTTACTACTTAAACAATGCTTAACAGGAATTCATGACTTTTAGCTTTACTTTTTAGCTAAATAGTTTAGAGGCTAAAAGCTCTGTACTGTATTTCATTTGTTATATAATAAAAATATTTTAAGATCCAGAGCACTTTTGATGAAAGTTTCTACTTATAGGTTTATGGAATAGCATTTATTTAGCGTCAAAACCTGCTAAGTATGTTTTTTTCCTATTTTTTTACAAAAATGTAAAATATTCAGATTTCTGAGATGTCCAGCAATTGACCTTCAGTAATGTAACAACCAACATTATGCAAAAAGAGTTTTAAAAATATCATTTCAAATACTTAAAAAATATTTTCCTCCTTTTCACAAAAAGTTGTCTCCTGTACTTAGCTGATTTTGCAACTCAGCTCTTCAAATATTTATGGACCTAACTGTATAAAATAGACTCATTCAAGATGTTTGTGTTGCTGTATGCTGCAATTCTTGGACTCTGAAGAAGGCTGACATTGTTAAATTGAATGTGTTTGAAATGAAGTGCAATAGAAAAATAATGAGACTAGCTTGGATGATCATGGTAAGCACTAGAGAGATTAGAAAGGTGAGAGAACATGAGAGAAAGAGTAGAAGCTAAGATCAAAGCTTCTTGGGCTCCTGACATGTCTGTAGGAAGAAGGATGACAGATTGATGAAGACAGTAATGCTTGGAAGAGTTGAAGGAAAAAGAGGAACATAGAAAAAAAGATGATTGAATGATATCCAGGAATGGACGTCACTGGATATCCAAAGTGAAGTCGACAAGGCTGAAGAGAGGAATGGACCCTAGTGAAGATAGAAAGCCCCCATCAATGGACTTGACAGTCCATAGAACTTACGGAGTGCAAACATTCACACACACTCTGCACTGTATATAAAATTACTTGGTGGTGCTTGCCTCAAGATGTAATTGTTTGCTGATATTAATACAGCATTACAAAGACTTACAGCATCATCAGAAGCCAGGATGCTAATAGTGGTATTCTAGTTTTTAATGTTTCCTGTGCTTTCCATAAGGGACTAAATCATGAATGTTCTAAAATCAAAAGCTTGACAATTTTCTAAAATCAAAAGCTTGATAATTGGTAATGATTTACCGTATATGTATAAGTTTGGTCTTGAAACCCATAAAATCGATCATAAAATCAGACCCTGACTTATATGCCTGTTCAAAAATACAACACTTAAAAAAAAAAAAAAAAAAATATATATATACACATTTTTTACATCTTCTTGCTTCCTCCTATCTTTAATATTATGCACATTTCCTTTGAATATTTGAATATTCCCTATTCTTACTTAAAAGGAAATATTTTGAATTTTTTGGAACTGGTTTGACCGAAACACCATCAGAATACTAATAATTATACATATTAAATTTTTCATTATTTCACTTTAATATTATCATGTGTCAGAAACCTTTTTTCATATGGAGAATGTAACACAGAAATGTGTTCTTAGTGAGAAGTTTGATATTATTTTCATAAAAACCAATAATAAGTATCATGTTCCACATTTTCTCTTCCATTCTTTCCTTCTAAAACGTATTTAGCATTCCAATTTTTGTTATGTAAGTTATATAGAATTTCCTAGTGTGAAGAAACTACTATGACCAGTATAATCATGGTAATATTGTATAAATAGCATGCATATTATGTGAAGCGTTCATAGAAATACCAACAATAGTTAAAAGATGTGAAGACCAATTTAAAAAAAAAAAGTTTTCAAAGCTTATCTAATGGGTAATGACATGTCAAAAATCAAACTCACATGGTGTTGAACTCAGGACATCAGTATAAACTAGAAACCATCAGCAGGTTGAGAATGTGCTCATCACCTATGTTAATTTATTCTTCAGTGAACTTTAAAAATTCCCTATATAAATGCAATGAGAGATGTTTCCAAATACTTGGCGTTACACTAAAATTGTTTACTTTGTGTGTTGGACTCCAACAAGGCAATGTCTTGTCACCATCCCTATTTCTGGTTTTCATGGACAGGATATCAAGGTTCAGCCGAGGATGTGAGGGTATCCAGTTGAGAAGGCTAGGAATAGCATTGTTGTTTTATGCAGAAGATGATGTATTCTTTGTTTCATGTGACGGTGACCTTTGGCATGCACTCAAGTGATTCACTGCAAAGTGGGAAGCAGATAGAATAAGAATGACCTCCACGTCTGAAGTCATTATTCTCTTTTTCAGAAAAGATTGGATTGATCGGTACAGATGAAGGTGGACAGCTTTCCTTAGTGGAGGAATTCATGTATCTCAGAATCTTATTTACGAGTAATGGAAAAATTGACCATGAGATCGACAAGTAGATTACAGTGGCATTAGCTGTGTGTAAGGATGGAAAAAATTGGATCATGAGTAAAAGTGGCTGGCTTTGTAATGCCTGTGAATTACCCAGGAGCTAAAATCTATAGCTGAAGACAAGGAAGCCTGGGCCGATATGCTTGTCATGCTGGCACTGTGGCTTTCACCAGGAAAAGCAGCTGAGAAGATTAAATGAAATGAACTTTAAAATTTGTGTCAATTATTTTTTATGCCAAAAATTAGCAACTTTAGGATTCCTGAATCTTATTTAATAAGCCGTATATACTCACATATAAGTCGGGTCTTGAAACCCGAAAAATCGATCATAAAATCAGACCCCGACTTATACGCCTGTTCAAACATACAACACTTACATTTTTTTTTTAACATCTTCTTGTTTCCTTCAATCTTGCACCAGTTTCCCAGACACATCGAATTCATAATCTCTTTGACCAATAGCGTGATTTTTCCGCATTCGACTTATATGACCCACGTTATAAAATTCCAGAAATTATACTGTAAAATCAAGTCCCGACTTATCCATGGGAGAGCTTAAACGCGAGTGTATATGGTGTGTACATATCCTATGTAAGAGTTAAAGGAATTTTATAAACAATATAACACAAATAGCCCACTCCTCCAACCAGGCAAGTGTGGAAAGCATGTACAGAATATATGCACTCTGGTTTTCATCTTCCGTTCCAAAGATGAATGGTAGGTTAGTTGACAACTCTAGGGCAGCCCTGTAAGAATGGGTGTCACTGGACATGGTGCTTGCCTTGCACCTAATGTTGCTGAGATTGGCAGTCGTCCCCCTCTACCCCAAATTGGTTTAGGCATGTTTCAGAAATGGATAGATTATGAAAGATCAGGAAGTTGATTAATTAAAAAACACAAGGAAGATGACTGTTGCAAGAAAACCCTAAAAGTGGCCAACTACAGTAACCAATGCAATTTATAAATAATATGAATATCATCACCTGAAGGTCTAAGATAAACTTTTTATGCTTATATGATGGGTCTTGTCCTGAGAAAAATGAGATATCTTCTATATTAGCAGTTGTATCCATTTATGTCAGATTGTGCCCTCCTTTATTCCTTTCTTCATAAATATTCAGTCAGTCAGTCATTTTTCAACCTGCTATATCCTAACACAGGGTCACAGGGGTCTGCTGGAGCCAATCCCAGCCAACACAGGGCACAAGGCAGGAACAAATCCTGGGCAGGGCGCTAGCCCACCGCAGCTTCATAATATTGAATAGTAGTAATTAACTCAAACAAACGAGACATTTCCTGAACGATATAGAGGACAATAGAGGTCGTAGCTAATGATGCAAATCAGCAGCACAAACATCAGCTTAGAAATTTTAGTCAGAGCAGTTTTTACAGATGAGTTGCTTTTAACAACAAATTGTTAATGTAATCTGCCATACCTTCCATGCTATCCTCACATATGTAGTATCTAAGCAACATTAAATTTTGCAGCTTAATTATCTTTTTCATGTTGTGATATGTTTTGTCAAGACTGCAGATTACAGGTCAAATGCCGAAGTAACGAAATTTTCAGAATAATGAATACTTTTTGTTGGCCTGGAAAAACATTCATACAACATCATGTTTAACAGATTTCATTTTAACAAAATGTAAATTTCAGTATAACGAGTGTTTTATTGATCAAGAATGGCCACTGAATATGATGCAAAAAATACTTAATGTTGTGCCTACACTTTTGGTGTCTTGGCAAACCTGCAACATGCTATTTCTTTAATGTTAGATGAAAAGAAAATGACAGTCTGCTATGAAATTTCCAATCTCAGGCACTCTTGGTGAGTCTCAGCGAGAGTGTGGGCACGACATCATATAGTTGAATTCTGAGTTAGTGCTCCACCCAGTGTCCATGTGGGTAATTGTTTCATGTACAGATACTGTACTGTCAATTATCATCCTGCTTCTCAAAGTTATCCTTGCAATAAACAAAAAAAATGAGAAACAGTGTCAGTTTATGCTGAAAGAAAAACAAATTAACAATCCTTGAAAAAGTTAATTTCAGAATGAAGAAAAATGAAGTGGTGAAAGCATTCAGAATTGCATATTCAATGCTGTCAACATTTTTGAAGGATCAGAAAAAAAACAATAGAAGACAAAGTTAAAGATCTGAATGAAAAAAAATTAGAAGCACATTTGTATTTCTATATATAAAAAAAAGTTAAATCTAACTCCTCATTTTCATTCTGTTTTGATACCTGCATTTCTATTAAAAAATTTACATCTTACGTCTCACTTTCAAATAAACCATTTTTTGCAGTTTATGAAGCTCGTTTTTTTATATATGTATTGTCAGACTTGGGTCACAGAGTTGCACGAGAGACAGGAAGGTGAGTCTAGGTTTCCAAGAATAATACAGGTACTTTATTACTGTAAAGAGAAGGCAGGTACAGTCTCACGACTTCATTCAAAATAGGAGCTGTTACTTTAGCACTCAAACACATGAGATAGGACCTGCAGCACCTGCTTTAGCTTCCATCTTTGGATTAGAAGAACACCAGCGGCTTGGAATCACCGCTGTGACAGAAGAGGTCTGGAGAAGAGTAATCAGGAGAGTGCAAGGAAGAGCTGGTCAAAAGTGTTAATTGTTTTAAACATCATGCGACAAGCATGTTATACATTAAGCCTAATCCTGCAGAGGACAACTAATTACTTTGCCCTATGTTTACTGTTTACCAGATGCATCAAAGCAGCTATGGTGCTCTCCTTGCATCACTGCCATTAGAGATGGCGAATAGCTGGCAACACCGGTCACAATAGTATGCGTATTTTCCCAATATTTGTTATAACGAAATATTTTTATGGTCCTATGAATTTCTTTACAATGGGATTCTACCTGTATTTGTTAACTCATCCTGGCTGAATATAATTGGTTTATGAAAATATTCAAAATTAAGTGACAGGTACAGTGCATCCGGCAAGTTTTCACAGCGCATCACTTTTTCCACATTTTGTTATGTTACAGCCTTATTCCAAAATGGATTAAATTCAAGTTTTTCCTCAGAATTCTATATACAAAACACCCCATAATGACAACGTGAAAAAAGCTTACTTGAGGTTTTTGCAAATATATTAAAAATAAACAAAAAATGAGAAAGCACATGTACATAAGTATTCACAGCCTTTGCCATGAAGCTCAAAATTGAGCTAAGGTGCATCCTGTTTCCCCTGATCATCCTTGAGATGTTTCTGCAGCTTAATTGGAGTCCACCTGTGGTAAATTCAGTTGATTGGACATGATTTGGAAAGGCACACACCTGTCTATATAAGGTCCCACAGTTGACAGTTCATGTCAGAGCACAAACCAAGCATGAAGTCAAAGGAATTGTCTGTAGACCTCCGAGATGCAAGAACAGATGCACAAATCTGGGGAAGGTTACAGAAAAATTTCTGCTGCTTTGAAGGTCCCAATGAGCACAATGGCCTTCATCATCCATAAGTGGAAGAAGTTCGAAACCACCAGGACTCTTCCTAGAGCTGGCCGGCCATCTAAACTGAGCGATCGGGGGAGAAGGGCCTTAGTCAGGGAGGTGACCAAGAACCCGATGGTCACTCTGTCAGAGCTCCAGAGGTCCTCTGTGGAGAGAGGAGAACCTTCCAGAAGGAAAACCATATCTGCAGCAATCCACCAATCAGGCCTGTATGGTAGAGTGGCCAGACGGAAGCCACTCCTTAGTAAAAGGCACATGGCAGCCTGCCTGGAGTTTGTCAAAAGGCACCTGAAGGACTCTCAGACCATGAGAAACAAAATTCTCTGGTCTAATGAGACAAAGATTGTACTCTTTGGTGTGAATGCCAAGTGTCACGTTTGAAGGAAACCAGGCACTGCTCATCACCAGGCCAATACCATCCCTACAGTGAAGCATGGTGGTGGCAGCATCATGCTGTGGGGATGTTTTTCAGCGGCAGGAACTGGGAGACTAGTCAGGATAAAGGGAAAGATGATTGTAGCAATGTATAGAGACATCCTGGATGAAAACCTGCTCCAGAACGGTCTTGACCTCTGACTGGGGTGACGGTTCATCTTTCAGCAGGACAACGACCCTAAGCACACAGCCAAGATATCAAAGGAGTGGCTTGAGGACAACTCTGTGAATGTCCTTGAGTCGCCCAGCCAGAGCCCAGACTTGAATCCAATTGAACATCTCTGGAGAGATCTTCAAATGGCTGTGCACCGACGCTTCCCATCCAACCTGATGGAGCTTGAGAGGTGCTGCAAAGAGGAATGGGCGAAACTGGCCAAGGATAGGTGTGCCAAGCTTGTGGCATCATATTCAAAAAGACTTGAGGCTGTAATTGCTGCCAAAGGTGCATCGACAAAGTATTGAGCAAAGGCTGTGAATACTTATGTAAATATGATTTCTCAGTTTTTTTATTTTTAATAAATTTGCAAAAACCTCAAGTAATCTTTTTTCGCGTTGTCATTATGGGGTGTTGTGTGTAGAATTCTGAGGAAAAAAATGAATTTAATCCATTGTGGAATAAGGCTGTAACATAACAAAATGTGGAAAAAGTGATGCTCTGTGAATACTTTTTTATTTGCTCTACTGAATAAATAGGCTAATTTGAAGGGTCATATATGCTTATGTTCCTTGTCCTGGAGCAACAACAAGAAGAACAATGAAGTAGCACCAGTCAAGTAAGGTATATGTTCTTAATTGTTTGAACCAATATGAACACAATATTGGAACATGCTATATATTCAATCAATGCTAGATTGTTGGGTGTTTCGAGAGAATAATATAAAACATTCTTACCTCTAGATATAGAGAATTTTATCTGAATTGCCAAAAGTTGTAAATGGTGCAAAATGTTTATGTACAAATATTTGCATTAATCAAAGAATACAATTCTTAAATATCTTAAAATAATTCCTGAAGGATCTTTAAAGAGTCCAGATTATGATTATTCTTTGTCCATACATGGTGAGTTTAAATGCTTAGCCAAAAGGTATAGTGCAATATTTCATGTAAGCAACAGTTATTGGAAAAATATAGAAAGATTACCTTGATAATTTATTAGATTTATGCTAACCAATAAGCTAGAGCACAGTGAGTTATGGATAAAACAGATTTAACTTTTTAGTCATTGTTTGATTCTCATATTGATGCTGAATAATAAAAGTTTTTTCATATACCTGTCATAGATTTAAAATAATAGTTTATATTTCCTCATTAGTATTAAACTACATTAGAGCATTAGTATAACTTTTTTGCAAGTTTTGTTTTTGGTGAAAAAATGTACCAAATGTATTTTACTAAAAGAATGATCAGGGTCATGAAGCTTGATTTGTAAACATTATCTAAAGCCATCATTTTAAAATTGTGTTTTTCAGGTCTTTGTCTGCACTTTCTGCCTACCATAGTGGAATGATGACCCCTATGAAAATCCGCACAGAATCCCAAAGCACTCTTCGCCTATATAGTGGAAGCCCTACTCGTAGCGAAAAAGAGCAAGTCTCTATCAGCTCCTTTTACTACAAGGAACGAGTATGACACAATTTCATTCAAACCACTGACTTCACATTGTTTCTTTTTGCTGATTTAGATGACATTCTAAATACAGAAAAGACAATTGATAGCAGTAAGGAGAACAGGGTTCTCATCGTTTGTGGAGTTTGAATTTTCTGTCTGTGTCTGTTTGGGTTTCCTCCAGGTACTCTGGTTTTCTCCAACAATTTAAAGACATGTAGGTTAGGTGGATTGGTGACGCTTAATTACCCCTAGTGTGTTTGTGTGCATGTGTTTACACTGGAAAAAAAACTGGCACCATGTCCAGGGGATTGCTCCTGCCTTATGCCCTATACTTAATGGGCTATACTCCAGCCCCCTGCAACCATGCTCAGGATTAAGTGGGCTTAGAAAATGGTATGATATAGTTTGTGGTAAAGCAGCATAGTACAAATATATATTTTTTCTTTCTTTTAAAGTATTTCTTTACATTATTAAATTATCTTAATATGCTAAATGCTGTACTGTGCAGCAAAAGGCAACATTATGCATCAGCTTCAGCTAATTTCTTTATCCCCCAAAAATTTCAGTCCACATCAAAGCTCATCTTATGTATCTTTTAGAGACATCACCTTGTTGCTGAAGCTACAACAGGACTTTAAAAATTGGTAATTTGTTTTCTCCTAAGTTGCCGTGTTTTACAATTCAGTCTTTTGTGGTTTATATATTATAATAACAATGCTTTGACATTCATTGTTAAAGATCCATCCTTTGAGTATGAAAGAAAACAACTAAAGGAGAAGAGGCTCACTTATGCTAAACAATTTTTTTTCCTCTTTAATGTCAATTCTTACTTTTTTAATGTAATGTTAATATTTGAACTTTGATTATCTTGAAAATTAGTATTTTAGAGAAATTATTAAAAATTAACATTAATTTTACAAACCTGCTTTATTCACTGCTGGGTTATAGAGCTGCTGGCAATACCAGGTGCAAGGGGCAAACCTTAGAGGAGGTACCGATTTATCTCCTTGTTTTTTTCATTCTTACTGATCCAGTTAACATCCAGGCAACACATATTAAAATGCTCATGTCACAGCTGGTGTAGACAAATGCCATATAGCCACTTTGTTTGAATTTTTTGTCAACGTATTCTTCCTACAACTGTTGCTGGCAGTTCTCCCACATACCACAGTCCTATATGGAAAACTGTGGATGCATGTAATTCATATGACAGTGTGACCCTGACCTATATACACGGGTTAGAAAATGAACAGATGCTAGTTACAATTAGGGAATGAATGCAAAGTCTCCTTTCATATATAAGAACAGTGTAGGACACTATTAAACACTCTCAAAACAGGCAAAATTCAGTTTCAAAATTAATTCCTTAATGGGATAAAAGTGACAATAACTTGAATCTTTGTGGGTGTTTTGCCTCTTTTTTTTTAAATAACAAAGTGTGATTCTTGTGCAAACACAAAAGCATTTTCATGCATGCCATCTGCTGTTTTCCTTTTCAACATGTGTTGAAGCTGTGCTGTATCATCAACTCAGTGAGCCATTGTATATGTTTTTTTTTTCTCTCGACCATTATCATGTATTATTGTGCCATCTGGAGTGTTTTGTCTTCTTGCAGTCAGAGATTAGTGTAGTACCGATTTTCTCAGTACTGCCTATACTGTAAAACAGCTGGTACTATTACATTTTTGGAAATTTAGTGCTAAATTATTACCAAAATATTGGTTCTTGTGACATCCTTATGTGCAGACTACCACTGCAGAGCCTCTGTTAAGCTCAAACACATCACCTATCTTCCATGGCCACAAAGCATTTTTGTTTATTATGGCAATATTTAGCTGTCTTTTGAATACTACAAAAAAGCTAATGCATGTACTCTGGTTTATGCCATATTCCAGACACATGAAGGTTACAATTTTTGACAACACTTAATTTACTCAGAATAAGGAAGTGAGTGTGTGTGTATGTACAGTGCATCCGGAAAGTATTCACAGCGCATCACTTTTTCCACATTTTGTTATGTTACAGCCTTATTCCAAAATGGATTAAATTCATTTTTTTCCTCAGAATTCTACACACAACACCCCATAATGACAACATGAAACAAGTTTACTTGAGGTTTTTGCAAATTTATTAAAAAAATTAAAAAATTGAGAAAGCACAAGGACTCCATGAGAAACACAATTCTCTGGTCTGATGAGACAAAGATTGAACTCTTTGGTGTGAATGCCAAGCGTCACCTTTGGAAGAAACCAGGCACACCGCTCATCACCAGGCCAATACCATCCCTACAGTGAAGCATGGTGGTGGCAGCATCATGCTGTGGGGATGTTTTTCAGCGGCAGGAACTGGGAGAAAGGTAAAGATGACTGCAGCAATGTACAGAGACATCCTGGATGAAAACCTGTTCCAGAGCACTCTTAACCTCAGACTGGCGTGACGGTTCATCTTTCAGCAGGACAACGACCGTAAGCACACAGCCAAGATATCGGAGTGGCTTCAGGACAACTCTGTGAATGTCCTTGAGTGGCCCAGCCAGAGCCCAGACTTGAATCCGATTGAACATCTCTGGAGAGATCTTAAAATGGCTGTGCACTGACGCTTCCCATCCAACCTGATGGAGCTTGAGAGGTGCTGCAAAGAGAGATGGGCAAAACTGGCCAAGGATAGGTGTGCCAAGCTTGTGGCATCATATTCAAAAAGACTTGAGGCTGTAATTGCTGCCAAAGGTGCATCGAAAAAGTATTGAGGAAAGGCTGTGAATATTTATGTACATGTGATTTCTCAGTTTTTTTATTTTTAATAAATTTGCAAAAACCTCAAGTAAACTTTTTCACGTTGTCATTATGGGGTGTTGTGTGTAGAATTCTGAGGAAAAAAATGAATTTAATCCATTTTGGAATAAGGCTGTAACATAACAAAATGTAGAAAAAGTGATGCGCTGTGAATACTTCCCGGATGCACTGTATGTGTGTGAGAGAGAGAGTGTGAGTAAGCATATGCCATATGTGAACTGGTATTTCATTCAGTGTTTGATATTGCCAATTTCAGATAATGGTTCATTGGAGATGTCTGTTGTTTTTTTTTTTATTTATTAGAAATCTAGACGGTGGAAGACCAAGAGAGAAACAGTAGACTCTGGAAGTCGACCAATAAAAGCTACAGGGAAAGTGATTATCCAAAATATTTCCTGCCTTTTGCCATTACACAAACAACTTGGAGAAATTTACATGCAAGTATCTTTTTTAATAATTACTCTGATCATAAAATACATTCATCATATTTACAGTATTGCATAAATTGTCAAAGATGCAGAACAGAATGGTCATCTGGTAATCTCATTTATTTTACCAGATTGAATGTAAATGATATTCAAGAGACCTGTCACAGGAATGCTGCTGCTGCTCTTACAGTCGGGCGCAGAGACTTGGCCAAGGTATGACTTGATCTTTTTATTTTTTACTTTGAGTTAAAATGATTGTGAAATGTATCTGACTAATATTTTCTTATTATTGTGGGTGAGTGGGAACATGGTGTTCAGTACTGATTGGCCTACTCTCTCACATCCTAAGCTTAACACAGTTACTCAGAAAGGCACACACACTCTTCTCACTTAAGTGCTAATTATGAGTGACTAGCAAAATACCCGCACTTCGCAGCAGCGAAGTACTGCCTTAAAATTTTTATTAAGAAGAAAAGTAAACCTTTTTAGACTGAGAGAAAATATACCAATAATTATTTGTTAAGGATCTCTTTGAATACCACGTTGTCAGTTCGGCCCTGCAGTTGTAATATGACCAAGCTGTGCTCTGAGCTTACTCTTGAGCATGCAACGTACAGTTGGCCATGTGAAAAGCAATCTTGCCTCAAATCAATTCCAACCTTTTGTTTGGTCTGTCCCTGAGACTTATTAATTGCCATTGCGAAGCAGAGCCTTACTGGAAATTGGAGGCGTTTGAATTGAAATGGGAGATCAGAGGGTATAACAGGGATGCGAGGAATAAAAACTCTCTCCCCTGAGCCACTGCCAGTAAAAATAGTTGCCTCAATTAGCTTCTTTTGCAGACACGTGACATGAAGTCTCGTGCCGTTACAAAGTTTCAGTGGCTGTAAGTTTCTCAGTAACATTATTGGTGCTCCAACCATGAAAATTAGATTATGCTCAGGAGTGTGGAGAAACTCTATCGGATAGTACACCGCGTCTTCCACTTCTACAACTGAAACCACAGACTGATATGTTTTCGGTTGTGAAGGTAGTTGTTGAAGTAAAATGTGGTTTATAGTCGTAGTCATGTCATTTCTTGGTGTCAGGATAGCTCTCTCCCTCAACCATGACACGTCGTTTTCATTGGAAAGTTCAATATGGTGGCCAACAGTGGCGTCATACCAACGAAGTAAGTACGTACATCGGTTTCAGTTAGCGCAGGGAAGCCGCCTACCAAATTTCGTGAAGATGGGGCCATAAATAAGAAAGTTTAACATGGCGGACGTTGTCGACCGTTATGACTGTTAAGCGTAGAATTTCGAAATGAAACCTGCTTAACTTTTGTAAGTAAGCTGTAAGGAATGAGCCTGCCAAATTTCAGCCTTCTACCTACACGGGAAGTTGGAGAGTTAGTGATGAGTGAGTCAGTGAGAGCTTTGCCTTTTATTAGTATAGATGCATGCACAGCCTGTCACTATGGAGTACTCCACAAAGGGAATAACTACATCATTGTGAGCGCTGAAGTTGGAAAACAATGAGATAAACACCAATTTAAGCTAAAAAGCAATTTCTTTAATATCTGTTCTTGGTGAGTTTAAAAGAAAAACTGCAAGACTAAATGAGTTTTTGAATTAAAATACTTATAATCATCTGCTGTGGGCTGATGCCCTGCCTGGGGTCTGCTTCCTGCCTTGCGTCCTGTGTTGGCTGGGATTGGCTCCAGCAGACCCCCGCAACCCTGCAGTTAGAATATAGCAGGTTGGATAATGGATGGATAGATGGATACCTATAATCATTACAGTTAATAATGTTTTTTTCTGCTTTCTCACCATCATCTTTGTATAACTTCTGATATAACTTTATATAGTTTGATGAATTCCAGCCAAAAATAGTTGTGTTAATTGGTGTTAAAAGATAAAACCGTTGCACAGTTATTTCTGTAGTATAAAGTATTTGTATGTGTGTGAATTGTAGTAGTAACTGCATTCCGTAGAATTCAAAAAGAGAGAGAGAATGTATTATGGTGATTGTTGCATTGTTGTTGATAAAACATATAAGTGAGTTTATTTATTGTTGTGTTACACTAAAGTACAAGTAAAATTAATGTTTCATGAATGATGTAAAATGCATTATTGAAGTTACATTTTGTAGCATATGTTGGTGCTGAATTCCTGGGAAATTACAAAAAAGGACTGAAACTAGTGTGCAAACAGAAATGGCTGAGCAACTTGTTCAAATGAGGTGAATGCACGTTATTGTATGAGCATCTACAACAAATTTTTTGATCTGCCTTGAGAAGGAGGTGAACAAAGGGACTCCAGATTTGGAGAAATTTTGAGAGTTGTTGATTCTTTCAACAAGGAAAAAGATGGCTGATCTGGTTGTGGAGATGTCAAGCATGTAAGATTATGAAGACCACGTATTTATGTGGAAAATTAGTGTAAGCATTATGATACAAAAGACCTAATAATCAATGAGTAACTATGCATGATTGAGTCATGCAAATGATAGAGAGAGTGCTAGATCAACAGTCAGGTAAACTGTCTAAGCTCGTAATAGGTAAGTTTAACTCTGAAGTAAATGTTTCACAAAAATTCCTGGAGCCATCATGAGACCACAGTTAATAATACTGATGTGCTGTGCAAAAGAGAAAGGTTTACCTACCTTACGTCATATTGAATGGGTGCAGCAACAAAAGTTGTAGCAGGGCTTACATTGAGTGTCAAAAATTATGATGCAGTGATTGCACAGCTGCAGAACAGATTTGAAAGAAAGGATATTATAGTAAATGCACATATGTGAGAACTACCTAATTTAAGCCCTGTTAAAAACATTATCCAACAATATACAACTAGGGCAGCTGTATGATGAATTTGAAATTTAAATACATAGTTTAGAATGCCTGGGGATGCAATATAATAGGTATGGTAGTCTGTTTTTTCTGATACTGTTAACACTGGAATCTCTGAAGCTTACAGAAAAAGTCATAATACCG
>JANRMT010062806.1:7364009-7382261 GCA_026402145.1 Polypterus bichir lapradei | reverse complement strand
GGTGTACATGCATCGAAGTTTCCCAGCTGTGCTGGTGCCATGTCGTGCTATGTCCACGGCTGTATTTAATGTTACCGAAGTCCCGGCACTTAAAACTTTCTCTCGCAATTTCGCTGAGTTTGTGCCAAACACCACCCTGACCATCTCATCTTCCTCTGCATAAGCACAGTCCTTCACCCGTGAATGTTTAGCGGCAGTGTTTCTATTGGATTGCCGCTGACGGACGGCCTTATATGGGCAGGCACTAAATTACAAACGCCAGCGGCAGCCTGTCTTTGAACTTAATTTAAAGTTTAGGTTTACACCGTGCTTTGTTTCCGTAGTAGCATCACTCATGAATATGGTTGTATATGTCACTCGCTCGCTTCTTATTGTTTCGCTGCCTTCTCAATTATATAATGCATGTTTTCTTCGGCGCTTTTTGGAGCTCTTCCTGGTTTTCTGCATACTGCGTGATTACGTGGGAGGCGTGATGATGTCATACGAAACTCCGCCCCCACGGCTTTCGAGCTCATCTCCATTACAGTAAATGGAGAAAAACAGCTTCCAGTTATGACCATTACGCGTAGAATTTCGAAATGAAACCTGCTTAACTTTTGTAAGTGAGCTGTAAGGAATAAGCCTGCCAAATTTCAGCCTTCTACCTACACGGGAAGTTGGAGAATTAGTGATGAGTGAGTGAGTCAGTGAGTGAGTCAGTCAGTCAGTGAGGGCTTTGCCTTTTATTAGTATAGATGTAACCAAAGAAAAAAATATCATTCAATTTACATGTTGCTGTCAATGAGTTAAAAACACAAGCTCAAATGTCAATCAACAGAAAGTTGATATGTCTTCTAGGATGGTGCAGAGGTAAGAAGTGTTGTCTTATAATCTAAAGGTTGCCGGTTCGAGTCCAGATGCTCTTCATTTTTAGTAGTATTCCAGATTTTAGGCGCATAATAGCAAAAGGCTGCCTCACCACTTCTTTTAAGCTTGACTCTTAAGCAGACCACCATTAGAAAATCTAAGGGTACTGCTTGCAGAGCAGGAGGACAGGCATCCCAAAATATAGTAAGGGGTAAGATTATTTAAGGCTTTTATACCCCATTAGTAGTATTTTAAAGTCAATTCTAAATGACACAAGTAACCAATGTAACAACACTAAAACTGGTAAGACGTATCTGTTAGAATTGCTCCACAGTAATTTAGCAGACTGAAAAAAAAAAAACATGGATTAATTTCTCAGCATCTTGTAATGATACAAGAGGTCTATCTCTTGCTGTGTTCCTTAAGTGAAAAAATGCAGTCCTAGTAATCTGGTTAATATGTGATTTAAAGTTTAGTGCAGAGTCCATGATTATCCCTAAATTTTGTACCTCAGGCTTGACTTTTAAGCCTAGTGATCAAGTTTATTTCTAATTAAACTCACTGTTTCTATATTTTCTAATCACTTAGATTTCTTTTTTTCCTTGTTTAGTTTGAGAAAGTTACTACTCATCCATTCGGAAATACTGCTGAGACATTGAATCAGAGGCAGGAGAGTCAGAGTCATCAGGTGCTATTGATAAGTAAAGCTGTGTGTCTTCTGCATAGCTGTAGAAGCTCACCTTGTGTTTTGAGATAATCTGGCCTAATGGAAGCACGTAGATTGAAAAAAGCAGTGGACCCAAAATAGATCCTTGTGGTACACCGTATACAATATTATGGATCTCTGAAGTACAATTGCCACAACAAACAAAAACTTTTCTACCTGTTAAGTAAGACTGAAACTAATTTAAGGCACTGCCGGAGAGGCCCACTCGTTGTCTAAGGTGATTTATAAGAATAGTGTGGCCTAATTATGTCAAATGCTGCACTCAAGTGAACAAGAACAAATGGACTGTATGGCCTGTATCCATATTATCCTGCAAATTATTTATTACTTTAACCAGTGCACTTTCTGTACTTTGATTTGTTCTAAAACCTAACTGAAACTTGTCAAGGATAGAATGTTTATTCAAGTAATCATTTAACTGCTTAAAACTGCCTTTTCTGGAATTTTACTTAAGAAAGGAAGGTTAGAAATTGGTCTAAAGTTGTCAAGGACAGAGAAGTCTAGGATATTTTTCTTGAGCAGAGCTTTAGCAGCTGCAGTCTTTTGAAGTCATGGAAGACCACAGGATCAGATGATTAGTTCACTCTGTCAAGTACACTATCAATTAGCACATTAGAGACTTCTTTGACAAAGCCTTTTGGTACTGGGTCAGGGACACAGATGGAGGGTTTCAGATGAGAAACTGTTTTACATTGTTTGTGTGGATCTATTTCAATGAAAAAAATGTAACTCACTTAAAAGAGCATGCTGGGATTCGACAGGGTTAACTTTGGGGTATGTACTATATTATTTTTAATATTTATTTTGTGTTTAAAAAATATGACAAAAGCCTCACAGGTTTCACTAGTAGTTTTTAAGAAACATTCCATTGAATGAGCTGGGTTTAGAAAATGATGAATAATTGAAAATAAAACTGTTGGAATACCAGCATTATCATTTAGAATTTTAGAGAAAGAGGACTGCCTATCAAGGCGGACTTCTTCTTTCGGCTACTCCTGTTAGGGGTTGCCACAGCAGATCATCATCTTCCATAACTTTCTGTCCTCTGCATCTTCTTCTTTTACACACATCACCTGCATGTCTTCTCTTACTACATCCATAAACCTTCTCTTAGGCCTTCCTCTTTTCCTCTTGCCTGGCAGCTCAATCCTTAGCATCCTTCTCCCAATATATTCAGCATCTCTCCTCTGCACATGTCCAAACCAACGCAATCTCGCCTCTCTGACTTTGTCTCCCAACCGTTCAACTTTAGCTTACCCTCTAATGTACTCATTTCTACTCCTGTCCATCCTTGTCACACCCAGTGCAAATCTTAGCATCTTTAACTCTGCTACCTCCAGCTCTGTCTCCTGCTTTCTGGTCAGTGCCACCGTCTCCAACCCATATAACATAGCTGGTCTCACTACCGTCCTGTAAACCTTCCTTTTCACTCTTGCTGATACCCGTCTGTCACAAATTACTCCTGACACTTTTCTCCACCCACTCCACCCTGCCCGTACTCTCTTTTCACCTCACTTCCACAATCCCCATTACCCTGTACTGTTGATCCCAAGTATTTAAACTCATCCACCTTCACCAACTCTACTCCTTGCATCCTCACCATTCCACTGACCTCCTTCTCATTTACACACATGTATTTTGTCTTGTTCCTACTGACCTTCATTCCTTTCCTCTCTAGAGCATATCTCTACCTCTCCAGGGTCTCCTCAACCTGCTCCCTACTATTACTATAGATCATAATGTCATCAGCAAACATCATAGTCCACGGGGACTCCTCTCTAATCTCGTCTGTCAGCCTGTCCATCACGATTGCAAATATGAAAGGGCTCAGAGCCGATCCCTAATGTAATCCCACCTCCACCTTGAATGCATCTGTCACTCCAACTGCACACCTTATCATTGTCACACTTCCCTCGTACATATCCTGTACAACTCTTACGTACTTCTCTGCCACTCCCAACTTCTTCGTACAATACCACAGCTCCTCTTAAGGCACCCTGTCATATGCTTTCTCCAGGTCCACAGAGATGCAGTGCAACTCCTTCTGGCCTTCTCTATACTTCTCCATCAACATCCTCAGAGCAAACATTGCGTCTGCGGTGCTCTTTCTTGGCATGAAACCATACTGCTGCTCACTAATCATCACCTCACTTCTTAACCTAGCTTCCACTACTCTTTCCTATAACTTCATGCTGTGGCTCATCAATTTTATCCCCCTGTAGTTATTACAATCCTGCACATCCCCCTTATTCTTAAATATAGGCACCAGTACACTTCTTCTCCACTCCTCAGGCATCCTCTCACTTTCCAAGATTCCATTAAACAATCTGGTTAATAACTCCACTGCCATCTCTCCTAAACACCTCCATGCTTCCACAGGTCAAGGTGGACTGTGTTGTTGTATTCAGTTATTTATGTTTGCAGTATTTCATAGTGGACTATTGGTTCAGTTTTTCTCCATTTACATCAACATGTTCTCTTTAAATCACTCTTCAGATCTTCCAAGGTGTGATGGTGCTGGACAATTTCAGCAGTATTTGAGTATGGAGGATTTCAGTATGACAGTACTGGAGGTCTTTTCATGGGCCTCTATGTCAGCTACAGCTCTTACCTTAACATTAAATTTTTCCACCTTACTGATTACACTACTAGCTTTATTAAGGTATTACTACATTCGGACTGATTGTTTAGAATATTAGCAAATATTGAAGATGCAGATTTATGAAAATAACATTTTTAACATTACGCTTCTTATTTGTTGTAGTTTATGTCCACAACCTGCCTTATATCTACATTTAATCCTTTTAAATTGACTAAATACAGTGTGTGCCCTCCCTTATGTGTAGGCTGGCTGACTAAGATCTAAACAGTGCAGTAAGTTTATGAATTCTCTTGTGAATTTGGGTCATCCACATGAAAACTAAAATTGCCTACATTTAGGAACCTGTCATAGTTAGTTATAGATAGATTATAGATAGATAATGAGACTTTCTCACTAAAAGATGCATTATATTTTGGAGGTCTGTAAATAATCAATACGAGAGACTGCAACACTCTTTGAATAACCACGACAAGACATTTGGAGGATGTGAAAGTGCCAATACCGGCATCTTTACAGTTTAATTGGCTTGAGTAAAAGCTCGCTAAATGACTGCCTTTATTGTCTTGGCAAATTAAATGAACAAAATTGTAATTCAAAGGTGCTGAGGCAATTAACACTGCTCCACCATCAGAGGTGAGCCATGTTTCACTTAATATAAGAAAGTCTGTTTTCCTACCACTGATAAGATTAATGTAAAAATTTTTGTTGGTTAATGCTCTGATATATAGTAAAGCCACATTTAAGGTCTAGAAGCCAGAAGAGGTTCCAGTGGTCAACAAAGCCATGAAGGTAATTCTAGAAAATATGTAGAATCCACATCATAAAGTAAAGTTGTGGGAACTGCAACTCCAGAAATCTGTGCTGCTATGATATAGGTCCCAGATTAACACATTCAAAATGTGCTCAAAAGAAAAGGACTACAGGTCAGTCAGACAGACAGATGGATGGAAGTTAAGGCCAATTTGTAACCAAAAAGAGCACATTTGTAACTATAGTAGGGACCTTTTGTAACTTTTAGGGAACTTTTGTACCATGAGTCAGGCACTTTTGCAACATGCCAAAAAAGGCCATTTTTGTAACATGAAATTGTAATATTTAATCAGATGTTTAGCTGTTTAGGTTTGTTGTTAGCCCCCCTCCTAATCCTCCTGTACATTTAGTTTAAGCCCATTGTTCCCAGAGTAGGCTGCAGCTCCCAATACCCTCATACTGTACAAAGATGACTCATATAATCAGTGGACAGGTGCTCTTAAGAAACCTTAAGAATGAATTTGTAAGTATAGCATTAGATCAAAGCATTCTGATAACTGGCAATATGTATTTTGATTATTTTTTTCATCCTGTTGTTAGTATTTCTCAATGATATTTGCATATATAGCACAGTATATGATATTTATTTGTTTATTTAAAGTTTGAAAGTTTTTATTTTTTTATTGTTCAAATTAGTAATTTAGGCCTGTTGTGTAGTTGTGCTCAGTTCTGTATTGTTGCTGCACGTTTATTCAGCAGTAGGGCCATAGATAAAATGCTTTTTAGTGTATTATAAGGTACAGTGACAATTAGATTAAACAAAATGACTGCATGGAGTTGCCCAGCAGACATTGGACTGCAGAAAGAAAGCACCCATGATGAAGGTCCCACTACCTTTTATGTTACAGTACTTAAAAGAAACTCAACAGGCCAGTCAATGTGAATGTTTTATATTTTTTAGAATATCAATAATAAGAAGGCAGAAAAGTTAGAAGAATATCACCACTGACAAAACACTACTGGCATGGTACAGCATTCTCATGGGCTGTTAGTGGGTTACTTATACCATTTATTCCTGAATGTTTGAAGTCAGTTGATTTGGAGGTTTGTGTCTTTCAAGTTTTCATGTCCCCTTATGTTTGCAAGTGTTTTCTATGACATCACCGTGACATGCAGGTAATTTTAAGTGATCCCTTCAAACAAGAACAGCATGACTGACTGCAGGTGTCAGCTTTGCAATGGTTGGCTACTCTGCCTATAAATGCTGAATGGACAGTTTCTGCTGCTTTTGATGCTTTGTGGGAGGGAATAAGTAAAAAAGTCATTTAAGTATTAAATAAAACCGAAACCAAATCAAAAAGCTTATTCCAATGTATTCCTTTTATACATTGCCGCATTTCTTTATCCTCGTTCTTCTAAAATGTTGAGAATTTTATTATATTATGGTCACGATAATTACAAAATACTAAATTGGAACAGACTCCCTCCTCAGTGATGTGTTATAAAACAGCCCCTGATTTTGTCTAAAAACTCCTGCTCCTGATATACATGCTTATGATTTGATGCTTTACAGACCAAGCAACCTGTGGTTTTTCTGCCTCACCTGTTTATTCATGTGAAGCATATTCTCCCTGTGGGGGGTATTTTTCCTCCTTTTACAAACATACATTCAGGTTAGATTGATTCATGATTTGTAACTGGCCCCAGTATGCGAATGAATGTCTCATGTGTTAGACAGCCACTTTAATAATAATAATACATTTTAGTTATATAGCGCCTTTCCCATGATCAAGGAGCTTGTCCAGGATCTGGCTGTCTGACCCTGAATTGGATTAAGTGGGTTTTAGAATAAATGATGTTTTATGTCAGTTGTTTGAAAGTATCAGTAGGTTACCAGACTTTCTATTATATAAAAAAAATCCTGAGACAAGACAAGACTTTTCCAGAAATATAATTTCATGTCCCACGAGATGAGACTTTGAGCCAAGAGATTTAACCATGCCTGGGGCCAGATATAAAAGACAAAGAGTAGATGACAAAGTAGAACATCGTAAAGAGGTTCAAAAACTTTGGAGCGATACACATGCAGAGCAGGTTAGAGATAATGAAAGTACTAAGATTCAAAAGTCTCAAAAAAATGATACTAAAGATCACATATAGCAAACAAATGGAAATTATTACTTGGTGAAATAATGGAACAGTGAAAAGAGATTAAATATATGAACATAGGTGCTATGACAGAAGTATGTAGATATTGTTCGGATTTAAACTTTAAGTCGGAGACTTGTAGATCGTCTAATTTGTGTTGCCATCAGGGAAAAGTTGTGTTTCTTCCCAATGAAGAGCCGTATCCGCGAAAATGAAAAGATTTGTTGTTTGATGAAAGTGAAATCCAAATACGCAAGGGGCAGAGCGAAGCCCCTTATTAAATAAATAAATACATCATATTATTCTTAAAAGTAATAGAAAGACTAAACAAATTTAAGGATAAAAAAGAATTACTAAAGAGATCTTTATATTACTAACATTTGAAATTATAATATACATGTTTTTACCCAATAGTTCCAATACTGGAAATCCACATTCAGTTTATAAACATTTTAAATAGCACCTTTCATAGCGATTACAAATTGAGTTTCAAAGTAGTTGACATAATACAAATGAATATGTTTGGAAAATTAAGCACCCATATAAATAAATTGATAACTATGTGTTTATAATATGGAAAGTTAGAAAGTTTTACTTTAAAAAAAAACGTTTGCCGACTGACTTACATCTATGGGGCACTCCAGTGATCAATAACTACCCTAAAACCATCTTCCAAAGCACTGTTCTCTGTAGAACCTTACTGGAAGTGCTGGTTAACAAAGTGTTTTCAAGTTACAAAGATTCCTAAGTTAATTTCTTATAAAACACAAAAACCCACAGATACAAATGTTTTTAAGGAATATATGTGACAAAATTACAACAGGCTTAACCACTCCTGTTTGTTATTAGTTAATACATTATTTAGGCACCTCCAAGCAAGTGTATTTTAGGTGACAGGTTGATCAAAAGTCTAAAACCTTACTGGGCCTTTTTTGGAGCAATGCAATAGGCAATTTTAAATGTTGATTTATAAGATAATTATGTACCAATTAATAATTACATGTCTTCCCTCTGATAACTGCTTTTTTTTTTAGCTTTTTTTTTGTGTTTTATAACCAAAACAACAGGTAGAGAACTTTTGTACCTTTAGCACTAGAAAATGGCAAATACAAAAAATAAAGAAGTATTCTGGAAAAAACGGTTATTAAGTAGAAGAGCATATTAGCATAAATACAAACAGTGCAAATCCTGCTCTGAAAAACATATTTAGTCATTTTTATGAGGAAATAGAGGTATTCCTATGGTGCATAGAAAGAAAGAAAAAGTTGTTTTTTTTTTTATTTTAAATATACTTTTTATTAAACATTTACAATCAATACAGAAAGAATCAAAACATCAAAAAAGTAATTTCTTATATAACTAATGACCATATACTCTAACATAGTTTCATAGTAATTAATTTACAATAGAGAAACAAAATCCTCATTAACAATTTTACAAATTGCATTTGTTACACACAAATGTCTACAAATCGGTGGTCATCTTATAAAACTCATAATGTAAAAAGTTTCTTGTTTTTAATTGTGCCCTAAAGAAACCCACCAAGTGAGACTCTGTATCACACTTAATCTTTGCATTTTTAGTGACATAAATGGCAAGATTAGCCTAGCCCAATAAAAAGTTTGATAACCTGCCAACATTCTTTTTTTCTCTCAAATTAACAGCACCGTAGATAAATATGTTCATTAACACTGGAATCCCTGAAGCCTATGAAAATATGCATAATGCTGGGCTACCTTAAATTCCCTTGCACCTCCTCATCAGTGTCTTTGTTTTGCAAATGTGTTAATCAGCACTGGCAGCAGGCAGCCTGCTCGCTTATCCCTCAGCAAGGTAGCTGAAGTTGGTCACAAAATAAAGTGAAATAGCAGATCCTCTAAACTCACATTTTTCTGAGGTTTTAACATGTAAGGAAGTAGATAACCTCCCAGCAGTAAAAGCAACTACAAAGGAGGTACTGAGTAATTTGAAAATTATAGAGGGGAACATACTGCTTAGATTACACAGGCTAAAATCAAACAAATCACCATGACCAGAAAATATTTACCCTCGAGTTCTTAAAGAGGTTAGCAAGTACATATATAATCCCTTATTGCCTATTTTAGGAAGTTACTACACACTGGGGAAATTCTGAAGGACTGGAAAATGGTAAATGCTATCTCGTTATATAAAAAGAGATCCAAGCAACTATAGGTCAGTAAGCATAACATGCATCCTAAGTAAATTAATGGATGGAATTATTTAGGATAAGATTGAGCAAGTTACTGAGTTTTACTGAACAGTCAGCATGGTTTCAGAAGATGGAGGTCATGTTTTACCAACATGCTGGAATTCTGTTAGGAAGCAACACAATCAGAGTGGGTATGACCAAAGTGGAGCATATGATATAATTTATCTTGATTTTCAGAAAGCATGATTAAAGTGCCACATGAGAGATTGGGCATCAAACTAAAAGAAATGGGAGCTCAGAGTGTTGTTTATAGAAGGGTGCAAAATTGGCTCAGGCACAAAGAGTAAGCAGTGGGTTATGAAGAAACCCGTTCAGTATTGGCCCACATTAATACTGGTATTATTATTATACAGTGATCCCTCACTATATCGCGCTTCAACTTTCGCAGCTTCACTCCATCGCGGATTTTAAATGTAAGCATATCTAAATATATATCACGGATTTTTCGCTGGTTCGCGGATTTCTGCGGACAATGGGTCTTTTAATTTATGGTACATGCTTCCTCAGTTTGTTTGCCCAGTTGATTTCATACAAGGGACGCTATTGGCAGATGGCTGAGAACCTACCCAATCAGAGCACGTATTACGTATTAAATAAAACTCCTCAATGATATACGATATGCTTCCCGCATGGTGCTTCGCACACTTCAAAGCTCTAACAGCCCGTATTGATTTTTGATTGTTTGCTTTTCTCTGTCTCTCTCATTCTCTCGGACATTCTCTGCTCCTGACGGAGGGGGTGTGAGCAGAGGGGCTGTTTGCACAGAGGCTGTTTCCTTAGAAGATACGGACGCTCCTGTGAAAAATGCTGAAAGACTACCTTCACATTGATCCCTTCATTGCGGCCGCTTTATCGCGGGTGCTTCGTATACTTAAAAGCCCAACAGACCTATTGATTTTTGATTGTTTACATTTCTGTCTCTCTCTGACATTCTCTGCTCCTGACGCGCGTACTCCTTTGAAGAGGAAGATATGTTTGCATTCTTTTAATTGTGAGAAAGAACTGTCATCTCTGTCTTGTCATGGAGCACAGTTTAAACTTTTAACTAAAGGGTGTTATTTCATATCTAGAGGGCTCTAATAATGTTAAAAAACGTATTTAGAAGGTCGTAAACAGGTTTTCTATGCTCTAATTGCGAAAATATTAGATTTATAAAGAAAGAATACTACTTCGTGGAAATTCATTTATCTGTCTGGAGCAGATTAACTGCTATAAACGAGGGTTTACTGTATAACTGTGCAGAGAATATTTATAAACAGTGTGGGTGAGTTTCTAAGGGGTTAAAATATATAAAAATAACCATACAAACATATGGTTTCTACTTTGCGGATTTTCACCTATCACGGGGGGTTCTGGAACGCAACACCCGCGATCGAGGAGGGATTACTGTATATAAATAATTTGGATAGGGATATAAGTAAACAAGCTAGGTGGATAATCTAGAATCCATTGAGTTGTTACAAAGGGACTGAGACAGCATACAGGTTTGGGCAGATTTGTTGCAGATGACATTTAGAAAGTAAAAATGTTAGATTTGAATACACAATGATCTGAAAATCAAACGTACACCTTATAAGAAGGATTTAGGAGTCGTGTGAATTCAAAACTATCAGCTGGCAGAGAGTGTTCAGAAGCCATTAAGAAAGCTGACAGAATGTTAAATTATATAGCATGATGTGTAGGGTACAAGTCCAAGGAGGTTCTGCTCAAGCTTTATAATGTAGTGGTAAGGCCTCATCTGTAGTACTGCATACAGGTTTAGTCTCCAGGCTACAAAAAGGACATTGCAGCGCTGGAAAGTGTCCAGAGAAAAGCAACTAGGTTGATTCCAGGGCTACAGAGGAATTATGAGGAAAGATCTGAGACTTTCCAGTTTAAGCAAAAGAAGGTTAAGAGGCGACATGATTGAAGTGTTTAAAATTAAAAAGGGAATTCCCTTAGTGGATGAAGACTCTTGTTTTAAAATGAGTTGATCAAAACCATGGGGACACAGTTGGAAACTTGTTAAGGGTAAATGTTCCACATATAAATACATAATATTAGGAGGTTTTTTTTACAGAACCATAAACACATGGAATAAGCTACCTAGTAGTGAGTAGGACTTTAGGGACTTCTAAAACTAGACTTCAAGTTTTTTTAGAAGAGTTAAGTAGATAGGAGTGTCGATTTTTGTTGTGTTGAAAGGCATGTTCTCGTCTAGATTGTTGTAATGCTCTAATTGGCATATCTAGGTTTGCTAACTGAATATGGTTGTGTATATAACTGTGTACAGTATTGGAATATAGATTGGAGACAGTGGCACTGACCAAAAAACAGAAGACAGAGCTGGAGTTAAACATGTTAAGATTTGCATTGGGTGTGACAAGGATGGACAGGAGTAGAAAGGAGTACATTAGAGGGTCAGCTCAGGTTGATCGCTTTGGAGACAAAGTCAAAGAGGCGAGATTGCATTGGTTTGGACATGTGCAGAGGAGAGATGCTGTGTATATTGGGAAAAGGATGCTAAGGATAGAGCTGCCAGGCAAGAGGAAAAGAGGAAGGCCTAAGAGAAGGTTTATGGATGTGGTGAAAGAGGACATGCCGGTGATGGATGTAACAGAGCAAGCTGCAGAGGACAGGAAGATTTGGAAAAAGATTATCTGCTGTGGCAACCCTTAACGGAGCAGCTGAAAGAAGAAGAAAACTAGAATGCCAGTACATCCAGGGCTATTTTTTGTCTTGTGCACATTTTTCCTTGGGAAAGCTATGCCCTAGGACCTGAGAAAGAGAAATTAATTAAAAAGGTTTAAATGCTCTTGTGTTCTGCTACTGCTGCTAAATTTATTTTAACTATTTTTTTTCTACAAATAAGAGCGTAAAAGTATTATGGGGCTTCAGCAAAGTATTTAAATTATGAAGTATTCCGAAGTTCGAAGTACTTAAATTATGAAGCTGACAAAGCAGGAATTAAACAGCAACCCACTAATTTTTCTTTGTGTTGTGCTGCACCACCACGCACGATAAAACCTTACCCAGTACCT
The DNA here is from genome assembly GCA_026402145.1 of Polypterus bichir lapradei. Taxonomy (NCBI): domain Eukaryota; kingdom Metazoa; phylum Chordata; class Cladistia; order Polypteriformes; family Polypteridae; genus Polypterus; species Polypterus bichir. The sequence goes on along the minus strand of JANRMT010062806.1, from coordinate 7,369,938 downwards.
CCCTGCAAAAGCACACAGCACTCCTTTTTATATTACACTAGATAGTAGCAACATTCAGCAAACTGTAGCACACATGGGGTCTCCCCGATGTAATATTTTGATTTCCAAAGTAGCCTGCCTTGTCTGTATGGTCCTAGAGAGCAACAATGCAAAATTTGTTCCAGATTTGTCAAACATTTTATGTATTGGAATAAAATGGATTGAAAACTCAAGTTGACCATTTTTTAAAATTTATTAAGTAAAGCCTCCTGGTGGTAAGTGAACCAGGTGCATGTTCCACAGCAGCTTCTGATACTCAGTAGCATGGCCTCCTTCTCAGCATGCTGTTTTTTGTTTATTGTCATTTTGATTTCACCTTGCTGCTGTCATACTTTTAAAAAACTAAACATCTAAAGTGTTTGTTATATTGATGGTACCTCTGGACACCAAGTACCCAGTTTGAGATAAGAAAACTATGTATTCCTTGTTTGTCATATTGATGGTACCTCTGGTCACCAAGTACCCAGTTTGAGATTAAAAAAAAAAAAACTATGTATTCCTTTCTTAGGCAAGTGGATACCATCAACCCATTATGTGATTTCATAATGTAATAAACTTCACCTGAACTAGGTTAGTCTTTTATTTATAAAAGGTATAAATAATTTTAAATGTCTGTTTTTTCCTATTTACCAAATTGTTGAAAGGTTTTCAGCTTTCTTCTTTTGAATAGGGATAATGTATCCTATTTTGTCGATCATCTGAAAAAGTTCTAACTTTGATGTATTAAAAGTTTAGAATCTGAAACAAAGTTTGAAGATATTTTTGGGGTTGAATACTTTTTCAAGGCACTGTAAATGATGAATATTTTGGATTTTAATGTGTTTGTGAATAAAGTGTTGTTTGCTCTATTGGTTTGTTGTTTGTTGTGTCATGTCAATATTACCTATTGTTTATTTATTACATATGTCATATCATAGTAATTAAATTGATTTCACTTTACCTTTTATTTGTATAGGATTCGGGGGTTACATGCGTTTAGTGCCATAAATTTTTAACTGTTACTTGTACTTAATATATTCAATAGGACTGCAAAACTTTTCATTTCTGGAGATTGCTACAATTTATGCAGTTTTCTGGTCATTTCTCTGCAAGTCAAAAAATATATATTTTTATATATATATATTATATAATGTTGGGGTCCTTTGAGGTAGGTAGAGGGTGCTGTTGGGAGGAAGCTCCACCGTGAGAGAGAAATTCCACCTTAGTTGAAGGTGCTTCCTCACTACAGTGCTGATGCAGCGGAGGTACTCCCAGTCCAGTCCAGGTTAAAAGAATCCCACCACTTTACTCAGGCGATTTGGAGTCGGGAGTGGAGTAGGACAATGTTTGTCTATGATGATTTGAGGAGGAAAAGCAGGAAAGAAAAAAGTACAGTAGAAAGAGGAGAATTATCTTAGGATTGTTTTCTTTCTTTCAGGTATGGGCTTTAGCTGCTGCAGCGACAAGCACTGACTTATATCCTGACCCTGACCCTGATATTGGCACACCATGGGCACAACATCCATTTGGGCGACACCTTTTGGAAACACTGTAAGTATCAATTTACTGCAAACTTAAACTTGTCCAAGTGGCCTATATTTAGCTAACATTCCATTTCCACACTGCCTTAATCCAAGCATAGGACCTTAAGAGGCCAGTGCCTCTCTTAGCAGCCTTAGTTGTTAAGCTTCCCCAGACAAGTCACTAGCCCATTGCTGGGCACAGTGAAGTATGTACACTCACTCACTTACAAGTCTTTGGGATGTGGAAAAGCCATGTTAACTGCACTGTTAATGCACCAGGATTTAACCCCAGTTTCTTAGAGGTTTGAGACAAAAGATTTAACCACTACCCCAATAGAAAACCAAAGTTTCAAAATAATTTATCAGTTTGGAGAAAATGAGGTCACAGTGGTGGCTAAACACATTTTATGGTGGCATTTTCTTCAGTTTAATTCAGTAGCTACTATTACAGCTGGAAGGTAAATATAATCCTTTTTTGAATCACAAAGGCCAAAGAATATGATGTAAACCATCACAGACTGAAAGTATGATTGGAAATGAATATGAAGAACAATCTGTTCATTTAGAAATCCTTCAAACACAACTTACAATTGCTTACTTTATATTGATATTTTTCCTGTTGAATGTTTCTGTAACTGAAGCATAAGCTGATCATTTTTGCCTTCCAATAACTCTTGCAGTTAACAGCTACTATTCTGTGAAAGAGGCATAATATCTTTAATTTTTCTTAGGCCTGAATTTAAATGTATGCCCAGTGGGCCATAACCGATTCCACTCCTTAAGAAGCAACCTAACTACGCAACCAAACCAATTGATTCCTCTGTATCTAAAGAAAGAGGATTTTTAGTCTCAGATCATTATGCATTATTGTATTCCTCACTGTTTAAAAAAAGACAATTTAGCAACACTTCCCAGGAACCTAATCATTTATACCAACAACCTACTTCTTTCAGTCACTTCCCAGTGTTTGTGATTACCTGTAAAATGGGAATGTAAGATATAAAGCTTTGTCACATCACAACCACCATCATGTGCAAAACTCAGTACTGTGGCCCATGCACTGGTCATTTGAATTGCCCCAATGTGTATCAGAGGAAAATTAGGTCAAAGGCACAATGCCATGTGGAAATACATACAGTATATTTAGAGTAAGATTGCACCCTGGCCTTCAAAAATCACAAAAAAGACAAAACATGTATACTCCATTTTAAACAGATTTCAGCTTAATTCCAGTTTTTCAAACTTAAGTGACACAGCATAAATACACAGACTAATTGGCATTCAGTAACACCACCTACTCTACAAAATCCCACAAGGTACATTATTATAAGCTTTCTGTCCACCTTAATAAAAGTGTCTGTCTGTGTTTCTATCTGGTTGCTATGTGATGGTCCATCACAAACATTTTTGGTAGTAAAATGCATTGCATTTGTTATTCCAATAGATGGTACATCACAAACATTAACACTGTTTTTACAAATTTCATACCAAATGGCTTATGTCAGACATATATGCATTGCATAGTGCACATCAAACGTTAAAGCTGAGGTCTGTGTTTTTTTACTTAGATTTCAACTCATCTTAGACAGGTAACACAGCTAGTAAGTCTGTAAAACATATATAAACAAGAATGGCAGATTCCTTAGGTGTAGTTGGAAAAAGAAACCAGGGTGGAATCCATATTGTACTTCTTGTTTCACGTTTTTTGGGGGTCCTGGGAGAAGGTGTGCTTGTAGTATCCTGGCATAAGCATTCACAGGGAGGGTGAGCATTGAGAACCCGTAGTAACTGAAAAACAGCTCTTAAACCTGCCACCCCGGTGTATCAGTTTTGAGATATTATTACTGACATCCACACAATATTGCTTTCAATATTTCTGTCTAGATCTTATTCTTATATGACATACTATCACTGAGGAATGTATAAATTACTGCAGTAACCTCATTTACAGGAATAGAGATGCTTCCTGTATTCACCAGTCTTAGGAGTTCCTCAGATGACTCAGAACAGCCTGGGAGACTCCCCACAACCTCTCCTTCAGAGGTTAAATTTTCCAGAACCTCTTTTATGATGCCCGAAAGACATTCTCCATAGTCTGACCAAAATCCTCAAAGTTATGTTGGTTTTTCCTTTGGGTCATTATGCCTTCTTGATTAGTTTTTACCACTCAGTCAAGTAAAGGGAGCAAATAAAGGGAACCTAATTATTTAATGCAACTTGTGTGAAACTTCTAAGGTACTGCATAAGTAGAAGACTGCTGTATAGAGCAGTTCCTCTGCTTTAGTCTGTCATTGAATGAATTTGCTGCTGAGAAATGAACATAGTGTGTTCTACTATGAAATTAAAGTTTTTCAGCATGAAGAGATGTTGTCTACTGCATTATACATTAGAGTTAATTTGACAAAATCTCACTATTTGATGTCTTCCTCTACAGAGTGCCTGAAATCTTAGCAGTGTATGTAATTTAGTACAGAGCGTAAAACAAAATCTGAGTCACAATTCACAATAATTAAACAAATTCTTCCTTCTTCTTTCCTCCGCTGAGTGTTTTTCGCTGCCTCCCGACTGTGACTTGTCCATGTGTGGCAGCAGGCTCCTTTTTAAACCAGCCACGAGAATGCTTCCAGTATCGCACCATATCTTCCTGGAAAGACATTCTGGGCCATGAAGAAAGTATGGAGGCCCTTGCCCGACAGCACCTTCTATCGGCCCGTAGGGAATCCCACAGGGATGTATTTCTGAACTCCATCTCCAAGGCACCCCTGTGGTTGTCCCGGCTGGGTTACCATATTAGAACCACTGCCACCTGGCATATGGGAGATAGAACAGCTCCCTAGTATTGGCTTCTGCTTGTCCATTTATTTAAACATACTGGTGGGTACAAGTTAATTTCTTTGTGTGTCGGCAAATCGGGTTTGCATCATCATGCTGGCCTCCTGTCTGGGTAATGGAACAGCCTCTGATCTGGCCTGGATGCATGTTCTCTTCCTGCAATACTAATTTTTTTGTTCCCCATCACCACAGGATAGAAGTACATATAGACATGGCACTAATGGTCTTTAAACAAACCAGAAAGTAGTCAGGGTGTGTTTTACTTAATAGTATAGGGCTTGTTTACACACATGCACGCACTCAAACCTACCAACATACACACACACATATATATTTATATCTCTATTGTAAAAGAAAATCTTGAGACGAAACTATTGCCAAGAGATTTTTTCAAGTCCCACAAGGCAAGACTATTGCCAAGAGATTTTTTCAAGTCCCGCCCTCCTCTCAACCGTTTACGGTTAACTGCCCACGCCCATGGTCCTCTCACCTCTCATTCATGTAAAAGCTTTTCACAGACACAGTTCCTGTGCTCTCAGCTCTTATAAATTTTTATGTTTTCCTCACTTTAAGTTCCCAGTAAAAGAAGACTTATTATGTCCAAATCATATTGAAGAATTTCATCCCGAAGGGTTATTAACAGGAGAAATGAGTACACGGGCAATCCTAGCACCAAGAAACGATGAAGTCAAACGAATTAACGCAAAAATTGTCGATCAGTTACACAGCAATTTGATTAAATCTGTATCAATAGACTATGATGAAACAGTTGGTGGTGATGGTACGGAAGATCAAAACATTAACTTACGATATCCCGTAGAATATCTACAACCATTAACACTAGAATTACCAGAGCCTACGAAAAAACTCGTAAATCCGTCCCACCTTAAATCGCTTCTTAAAACCGTTCTCACCTCTCCCCTAGCGTCTTTTGTTAATCTAAATGTGCTGATAAAAGAAAAGCTGCAAGTAGCTGGCTATTCCATCCCCCCACCGACTTAGAACGTGCACAAACTTCTCCCAGCTCATGCCTTGATTGATTTTCTGGGAGTGAAGTGGAGTTTTAGAGTGGAAATAATAGATCGTTGTTTGGAACACACGCATTTCATGTCTGTTCCGTTTCTACAGTAATCTGTGTAAACACATTGTTAAAACAGAAACGTTTTTTATATTCTAGTAGTAGATGACAAAATGTAGGCATAAACTATATAATGTATGAAGCCTGAAGTCCAAATATCAAAGAAATATTTTCATAGAAGGTACAAATCTAACACAACAATTGCGCTTTTATTTAAATATATAACTGCAGAAACTAAAAGCCGCCTTAACATGCGACATTGACACTTGTTTATTATGACTGCCTCCGTGGTGCAATAGAATCAGCTGCTGACTGGGAATCAAAAGGTCGCGAGTTCGATCCTGCACCGCTCCATTTTGAGAAGTAAACTGCTCTTAGTCTTACTATTTTAGAATAAAAACATACATTTGATTTCAGCCTGTAACAGCCGGTGTAATTTATGATACTTGTAAAGGTTAGCTTTTTTTTTTTTTTTTTT
>JANRMT010062806.1:7280569-7314009 GCA_026402145.1 Polypterus bichir lapradei | reverse complement strand
TTGTTGAAATAGTTTTACTGTCAAATAATGCAAAGAGTACGTGACACTTGTTTCGCCCTAATTCTGGGCTCATCAGGCGTATACACTAACCCTAACCCTCTGGGGAATCGAACCTTGGACATCAGCACTAGAGGCGAATATATATACTTTTTAATGTAGGTAGATCATTTCGACCTGGTTATTTTAAAAGTAGCTCACAAGCCAAAAAACTGTGGGCACCCCTGATCTAGTTAGCTGCGGTAATAAGAGCGTAGAAAGCAGAACTTGTCCAGCATGCGGTCGTCCAGGTGAGAGAGTACTTCATGCAGAGTACGCCAGCTGCTGAGAAAGCACGCTTTGCCTCCACTGAAGTAGGCAGCACAGTCATCAAATACAGATACACTTGTTCTAAACAATGAAACACCGCCATTTCAGCTGTTACTGATGCATCCAATTTCTTGTCATCATTCTGTGATGGCAAGTTTCTTGGCACAGATAATGCCGATGCGACAGACGTCAATGAAGTCTTCAGTTTTCAACTATAACTCTGTTATTTCTAGATCGATTTTTACACTTTTACACGCTATATATGCGAACTTGGCTGTTCCTGGTTTCCCGGGAATTACAGCAGTTTCATTCCCAGGAATGCGGGAATGAAAAATGTCCAGGAATCCCGGGCTCCTGGTAAATGGAAGCCCAGGATTGGATTCCCTAGTTTCTAGGTATTTTGCTTTGTAGTTTGGAATTCACTGTTCTAAGCAGTACACAAGTATTATTGTTATTTATTAATTTGAGAAAAGCCAAGCTAAATGACACCTTTTATTGGCTAACTAAAAAGATTACAATATGCAAGCTTTCGAGGCAACTCAGGCCCCTTCTTCAGGCAAGATGTAATGTAATTTATTACATTACAAGATGTAATGTAATTTATTAATTTAGAATAGTTGTTCAAGCGGTCCTTAAAGAGAGCATCTTTTTATACTTTTTAATTTAACAATCTCTGTCCATGCAGTTTGGAAGACCTGAAGCTTTGTTGCTCTCTGCCTGTGGTCCAGTGTTCAACACTATAATATGAGAGTCAGGGTGAGATTCTGTGCACTGTAATCAAAATTGTTTTAATAAGAGCTACTATTTCCAAAGTCTCCTTCAGACTCGCATTATAATTTGATTTTAGCTGATCAAAACTGTTTTCTACAGTTCTGTTTGAATTTCTCAAAACATCTACACATTTTAATGCAAAGTTGCAATCTAGATGTCATTCTGCCCTTGGTTTTAATCTGCAAGTGCATTGATAAAAGCAAAACTAAATTAAAAGTAATTAAGTAGTAATCAGAATTAACTTCATTTAACCTCTTTAGTGTTAGACCCGAGCATCACTTGGGCTGTAAAAACAGTGCTAAAAGCATTAGTCCCGAGCGTCACTTGGGCAACTGTATAGATGCGTCTTGCATAAGAGTTAGACCCGAGGATTATTCAGGCTATAAAAGTGCCAACAGCATTAGTACTGAGTGTTTCAGGAAACAATATAGGCGTGTTTTGCTTAAGTGACAGGCTCGAGTGTTACCCAGGCACTGGTGCAGACACGTCGTCTTCTAGCCTCATAATGGCGTCTCGTAAGAAACGTTTTTTAGCAAACCAGGTGTTACACGCTGTTGACAGTGATATATGAGCAGTGATGACAAAGTAAATCTGACTTCATGCAGTGAAACTGAAATGGACAGTGAAATCAAAAATGATTCATATGAATCCAAAAGTATTGCTTGTGTCAGTCGCACATGTGCAGTGTGCTGTTCAAAAGCTGATCAGTCTGGAAAGAAAATCTGCAAGGAAACATGCTACTGTTGTCCCGAATGTGACGTTGGATTGTGTATTTCACTGTACTTTAAGATATCCGACAGAAACAACACATTTTAATAGTATATATGGTATTAGTATTATTTTTATTAGTATTATTATTATGTATTATATTATTTGTGTCATTATTATACTTTCTACACTTCCGACTTTGTACTTTTAGTGTTTTGCATGTTTTACAGTAGAAAGATCAGATTTAACAAATAAACTGTATAATTTTTTAAGACAAAAGATGCAGCACATTTGGCATGTTTTTTCGAGAAAAAATGTGAAGCTGAGCAGGTTAATGGAAGAATATTTAAATGTTGCATCTCAACCCTTTAAGTATGTAACCACCGTGGTCCTGCTTGAATGGTGACAAGTTACCCACTACAGCTCAGTTGGAGCAAAGTCCGGATTTGGCCACACCAAACTTTACTTACCCTTTAGTTCCTTACCTGCCCTCCACTCAAGCTCCCAAGTCAAAGGAAAAAATAAATTAGTCTAAGATAAAAGGTTCAGTATGTGTAAAATTAATATCCTGGAAAAAATTGAAGTATAACTCACATTTCCCCCTATTCTCTGGTCCCAATGCAGATGCAAATATACAGTATGTACAGTGATAAAAAAAAAAAATCCTGAAATGGCCCAACCTCCCTTATCTTAACTAGGAAACATATTTAAATTGCAAAACGATAAACAAACATTCATATATACAAAACGACCAGTGTGAAATGATGGCAAAACACAATTCAAACAGGGGTATTTCAAAGTATGTACCAAAACTCTCTCACCAGTGAGTCCAGATAGCAGTCCGACAGCCCTGAGAAGTGGATGATAGAAGTCCTAAACACCTTACTACTGTGTGTAACTGGATGAATAGTGATAATCTGTGGTTCCCTTCAATGAAATGATAACAGTGTTTGATATGATGGATCACAGTTTTTCAGAGTTTCGCCATTTTTCTTCCTCTTTTATGAATGTACTGTCCTGTTACAATGTATGCAACCTGGAACTAACAAGAAACTCCACTTCCTAAGGGGTCAAGTGCTGTGATTGAGACATCCTTGCAGATGCAGCGAGGAAACTCTTCTTCAGGTATATATAGTTTTTACACGAAAAAGGTCAGACAAACACAACACTTATGAACATTAAACAAACATGACTGACAGTTTATGCTACAGATCCCACCTCCATTTCTGGACAAGGGATGCCCGTAATAAGGTTTGACATTGTTCAAATGTATTATATCCTTTTTGACACCTGTTCCTGTCCCTTTTTGTATATAGTAGTTAATTGACATCTGTGGTTAATGACTTTTACTGGTCCTTCCCATTTAGGCACTAGCATGGCTAATAATTTATGTGAAGAATCCAAGAGGTGGTGGGCTCTAGACCAGACTAAGTTCCCCGCCACTAAGCGTGCCTCTCAGTGATGGGCATTATAATACAGTGATCCCTCGCTATATCGCGCTTCGACTTTCGCGGCTTCACTCCATCGCGGATTTTAAATGTAAGCATATCTAAATATATATCATAGATTTTTCGCTGGTTCGCGGATTTCTGCGGAAAATGGGTCTTTCAATTTATGTTACAGGCTTCCTCAGTTTGTTTGCCCAGTTGATTTCATACAAGGAACGCTATTGGCGGATGGCTGAGAAGCTACTCAATCAGAGCACGTATTACATATTAAATAAAACTCCTTAATGATATACGATATGCTTCCCATGCGCTGCTTCGCACACTTCAAAGCTCTAACAGCCCGTATTGATTTTTCATTGTTTGCTTTTTTCTGTCTCTCACTCTCTCTGAGAAATACAGGCAGATACTTATCCATCATTCAATAGCATCAGGGAGGCGTATGATTGGCCCCATTATCTGCTTCTGACGGAGGGGGTTTGAGCAGAGGGGCTGTTTTCACAGTGGCTGTTTGCTTAGAAGATACTGACGCACCTGTAAAAAAAATGCTGAAAGGCTACTTTCACGTAGATCCCTTCATTGTGCCGATTTATCGCGGTGCTTGCATACTTAAAAGCGCAACAGCCCTATTGATTTTTGATTGTTTACTTTACTCTCTCTCTTTGACATTCTCTGCTCGTGACACACACCTTGAAGAGGAAGATATGTTTGCATTCTTTTAATTGTGAGAAAGAACTGTCATCTCTGTCTTGTCATGGAGCACAGTTTAAACTTTTGACTAAAGGGTGTTATTTCATGTCTAGAGGGCTCTAATAATGTTAAAAAACGTATTCAGAAGGTCATAAACAGATTTTCAATGCTCTAACTGTGAAAATATTAGATTTATAAATAAAGAATCCTACTTCTTGGAAATTCATTTATCTGTCTGGAGCGGATCAACCGCTATAAACGAGGGTTTACTGTATAACTGTGCGGAGAATATTTATAAACAGTGTGGGAGAGTTTCTAAGAGCTTAATATATATAAAAATAACCATACAAACATATGGTTTCTACTTCGCGGATTTTCACCTATCGCGGGGGGTTCTGGAACGCAACCCCCGCGATCGAGGAGGGATTACTGTACTTAGCTTGTCTGGATGTTGAAACCCCCAACCAATACTGAACTTACGCATTAACCGTTGCAAGTTGTGCACGGTGTACTATGATCTGACATCAAGAGATGGGGAACTGGTGGCTTTGTGTTGGTTAAGTGGGCCCTTAACCTGTCTGGCTAAAGCAACCAGAGCAGGAGTTCCCGCATAGCTTTGTGTACAGCCGTGTTCAAGGCAAGTCTAAGCTCTAGGGGCTATTTGTCCCAGTCCTGATGGCAGTCACCCACAAAGGAGGCTGTCCGGTCTTCAGTGTCCTGTTCGCCCATTGCTTCATACAAGACAAGTCTTCACATGCTTCCATACCTGTTTATGAAAGATGGGCCACCAGGCCACCTCCAAGATCCTCAGCAAGGTCTTCATCCATCCCTGATGTGCACCGAATGGGATGTCATGATAATAAGCCAAGAACTGGGCAACATATGACCGCTAGCTGTAATTTTGTAACTGCCACAATAGTTGCAACTGTTCTATACAGAACTCCTTGAACTTCCACAAAATAGATATGACCTGGCTTTGGGTCAGCCATTCCTTTTTGAAGCCTCTTGCACACAGGACTGATGAATTACGCACATGCTATGTCCACCATGACCAGGGGCAAGTTTGGTGATGGCCCCTGAGCAGCTGCCAGGCAAACCAGTCCCAGACTTGATAACTCCCAAGATAAGGCATCTAGGACAGTGTTGCTACAGCCCTTCCGATATAAAACTTGAAATGAGAAAACTTGAAGACACAGCGCCCACATGGTTAGCCCTGGAGGATGTCTTTGGGTGATTGAACACCCAGATCAGAGCGTTATGGTTTATGTACACCTCAAAATCAACCCCCTCCTGGAAGAGGCTTCATTTTAACATTGCCCACACAACCACCAGATATTTTTTCTTCAAGGTACAATAGTTGAGTTAAGTGCCCCACTAAGCCCAAGATGCATAGGCTATAATCCGTTCCTCATTATTCTTCTTTTGGGTTTTCGGGCATCTGTCTGCACCTGAAAGATGAGTATTGTGTCTGGTTGCTTCAGGATTGGCGAGGATGACAATGCTGCCTTGAATTGGTCAACTGCTTCCTGCCATTTAGCATCCATTTCTGGGGAACATCTTTCTTCTTTAGACAGTTAAGTGTGGCTGTGATGTCAGCAAGTCTAAACCCAGAAATAGCTGTAGTTCCTTTAGGTCAGTTGTTGAGGGGTTTCCTGCATGAACTTAACTTTCTCAGAATCTACCTTCACTCCTTGGCTAGACACTACATCCCCCAAACCGCTAATTAGCGGTTGAAAGAACTGACACATGCCCATGTTCAGTGTCAGGTGTGCATGCTGAAGCCTTTGGAGGACTTTTTCAAGCTCCTTGAAATGCTGTTCTGTAGAAGGAGAGAAGATGATGACATCATCAATATAGACAAAGCAGATTGATCCCCACAACTCCTTTAGGACCTTTTCCATTACCCTATGAAAACTGGCTCCCAGCATTTTTTAAACCAAAAGACATGAGATTGAAATGGAACAATCCTTCCAGGGTTATTACAGCAGTCCTGCTTACTCGTCTCTTCCATTGGCATCTGGCAATAGTCACTGCAGAGGTCCATGGTGGAGAAAATGGAGGCTCCATGCAGTGACTCCAGAATGCTGTGTACTGGGGTATGGGATACACATCCTGATGAGTGTTGTTGTTCAGACCCCAAAACCATAGCCCAGGATGAGGAAGAGTGTTACAGCATGCCCTTGGTAAGCATCTTTTACAAACTTTTTTTAAATTTTGCCCTTATTTGAGGTGAGACCCGGTATGCACGATGTTGAATAGGGACATCATCACTAGTATATATAAAATAGGTGAACCCTTGAGCCTGACCCAATTTTTTGGTCAACTTCTGGCTATCAGCATAACAAAGGCATCACCTCAGCTGGTTGTTTCCACAAGTCTGCTTCAGCCAAGTCTGTGTCAGAGACCTCTGCAGCAGCATAGAACCCATGATATTCCTTGTGTAGGTCCCCTTAGTCCTTCTGAAGAAACTTGTGTACCCCACCCCCCATGCAATGAATACTTCCTTGATTGGAACTGTATTGTCATCTTTATACTGGTGAGGGGATCCAGCCCAAGGGGCAATGGAATAGACATGTGCCGGGCATTCTGGACATATGCATCAGTCTTACAGAGTGTTGTATTCCATAAGGACACTGCCAGTGGCTTTGTGTTCTCTCCTATCAGCCAAAATAAACCTGACTGATGAGGCTGATGTTAATTCTTCAGACAGTCAGACCATTTTCTGCCACCTGCTTTTGTTCGTAAGAGTATAATGGCTACTCATATCTTTTACCGCATTCACCACCCAACTCCTCACTTGCACAGGGATCACCAGGAGGGGAATTTTAGTTTGTATGACTGAGAGGTCTCTTTCAGTCCTGCAAGTTTTGGCTTCGGGCATGATAGCAAACTGGGCTTTTTTTAGTGGCTTGTGCTTTAGCCCAGTAACCCTTGGATTTTACCCAGTCTTGTTGCACTTGTGACGTCACCACACCCCTGAGCCCACTAGCCAAGCGAGGATTACAGTAGTTAAGAATGCAGTGGACAATTTCACCCTCTATCACGTCTGTCCGACACTTTAGGCCGATATTCAAAAGCGTAGTCCCTTATGGGTTGTGAAGGCTCTTGAACCATTGACCAGAACTTAATTTCAAGCTGTACTTCATAGTCTTCAGAGAGGAATGCAGATGGAAATGCCTTACGTAAGGAGCTCCGGTCTTTGATGTCCTTTTTACAGGCTACCACCAACTGTTCACAGGACCTTCGAAGGAGGTGCTGATCAGTCCTTAAAGCTCTTCATCAGTTACTGGCGAGAAAGCCATGCCTCACCCTCATTCATGAAATTGAGTATATCTTCGGTTGAATACTTGGCTTTAAACTTGGGGAAGGACATGCAGTGACTGACAGGGGAAAACATGTAAGTACCTCAAGAACTCTCCCCGCCCCCATGGTGTGGAGCATGCAGGTGACACCCTGAAAGACTGGAGACTCCTGCTTACCTATGTCTGGAGCTTTCCTTGCCAGCAACAATCCTGCCTTTGCAAAAACTGCACTATCTCACTTCCCAGGTCTTTCAGCTGGACCCATATAATCTTTTAGCTCATCCTGGATGGTGTTAATACTTGCCTTAATTGCTTCTTCACATGAGAGAGTGCTTTCTGCCACCAAATCCTTGAGATTCGTTGATACAAAGCGACTGCTGCATACTAGACACCTCCTGGATGGCTGAACGTGCTCTAACTGTAATATGGCGGGAGCCGACTACTCTATTCACACATGGCATTGTTTCTGCACCAGTGTCCTCCTCTGACTGCAAAAAAGACATAAAGATGCTAGGTAGCAGAGATCATAATGGTGGAGTAAATATGGGACATGATCAGCAAGGATGTTTTATGAGTCCTCAGAGACAGCGCCACTCTATAACAACTGCACTCACGCTTGGATGGCTGCAGGTTACCTGCTCCAGCTGAGCCAGAGTGAAGTACGGACTTGGCCATGCTAAACTGTGCTAACTCTTTCGTTATTTACCCACCCTCCACTCAAGTTCCCCAATCAGTGAGAAAAAAATAATAGTAATAAATTAGTCAAAGGTAAAAAGTTCAGTATGTGTAAAATTAATATATTGGAAGAGGATGAAATATAACACACATATTCTCGTGTTGTCTGTTTCCAATGCAGCTGCAAATATAGAAAAAAAACCTGAAATGAGCACAACCTCCCTTGTCTTAACCTGAAACATATATAAATTACAAAATGAAAAACAAATATTCATATACACAAAGTCCAATGTAAAACCAAGAAAACTGCAGAGCCATCCAAGTCCCAAATGATGAAATTACAGCAAAACACAATTCAAATGTGGCTGTTTCGAAGTATGAACCAAAACAGTCTCACCAAAGAGTGCGGATAGCAGTCCAACACCCCTGGGAAGTGGATGATGAAAGTCTTAAACACCTTACTGCCATGTGTAGCTGGATGAACAGTGATGATCCATGGCTCCCTGCATTGAAGTAATAGCAGTGCTTAATATGATAGATCATGGATTTTCGATGCTTCCTTTTTCTTCCTGTTTTTCAAATGTGTGGTTCTATCTTATAATGTATGGAACCCTGAACTAACAGGAAGCCCCATCTCCTAAAGGATCAAGTGTCATGATTGGTCAAGTTCTAACTGATGCAGTGAAGAAAATCTCCTTCAGGTATACATATTTTATACATGAAAAGGGTCAGGCAAACACAACACTTATAAACAGTAAACAAATATGATTGACATTTTATGTAGCCCCAAGCCAGGTGGTTTGTCATGTGGTAGTCAAGCAGTCATTAGATCTAATGTGTGGTTGTGACTACGAATAGGACCTATGACAATGTGTCAAAGACCTACTATAATTTAACAAATGAGTTCAGCATTTACTAAAAAAAGTCAGTTTTCACATCAATATGTATGTTAATATCACCCATCAACACTATACATGGTCATAATATATAGCTAAATCAGATAAAAGGCTACCATGTTCAGTCATGAAAAAATAAACAAGGCCCTGAAGGACAGTGACATAATATTTATATGTCATCACAATGGATTTGAAATAAAGCAGTCATTATGTGATTGAAGTATATATTTTCAGCTTTAACCTTAAGGATTATTATATGAGCCATTTAGCAATGACAGATGTTTTTCTGCATAGCCCACCTCTAAGCCCCAGACATTTGACTGACAAGCTGTTCCATAGCCAGGTGGTAGCAGTTCCCACATTATTTCATTATATATAGTAATGGCCAAAAGTTTTGGCAATGGCACCAATGTTCTGTTTTGCAAAATGTGTGGCTTCAGTTTTTGTCATGGCAATTCATCCATCCATCCATTTTCCAACCCGTTGAATCCGAACACAGGGTCATGGGGGTCTGCTGGAGCTAATCCCAGCCAACACAGGGCACAAGGCAGGAACCAATCCTGGGCAGGGCGCCAACCCACCACAGGACACACACTAGGGACAATTTAGAATCGCCAAACCACCTAAGCTGCATGTCTTTGGACTGTGGGAGGAAACCCTTGCAGACACGGGGAGAACATGCAAACTCCACGCAGGGAGGACCCGGGAAGCGAACCCGGGTCTCCTAACTGCGAGGCAGCAGTGCTACCACTGCGCCACCGTGCCACTATGGCAATTCACATTGTTTTTATTTTATTGTGCAGAGTGATCAGTTGCATATTAATTTAATTAGCATAAAACATTAACTTTATCACAAAAATCCATTTTCACTTATTTTGGCCCTGGAACAAAATGATCAGCTAAAAGTGTCCAGCAAGTGCCAGGACCATCTCCTCCTAAGGAGTCAGCTACATAATTATATTGCTTCTAGTGCAGAGCCTGCTTTGTATTGGCAGCAGGTGGGGGTGAGTGCATCTGCAAGAACAGTGAGACAAAAACTTTTGGACGATGGCTTTGTGTCAAGAAGGGCAGTAAAGAAGCCACTTCTTTCCAAGATAAACATCAAGGACAGACTGAAATTCTGCAGGAAGTACAAGGATTGGACAGCAGAAGACTGGTGCAAAGTTTTTTTTTCCTGATGAATCCTACTTCCAACTGTTTGGGACATCTGGAAAGTTGATTGTCCAGTGAAGGAAAAGGTGAACGGTATCATGAGTCCTATGTCATGCCAACATTGAAGCTTTCTGAGACAATCCGTGTGTAGGGTTGCTTCTCATCTAAGGGAGTGGGCCCACTCACAATTCTGCCCAAGAATACTGCAATAAATATGGAATAGTATCAAAATGACTTTCAAGAGCAACTTAATCCCAACAATCTAGGCATGATTTTGGTGATGATCTGTGTATTTTCCAGCATGATGGAATACCATGTTGCAATGCAAAAGTGATAACGAAGTGACGCGGAGATCATAGCATTGAAAGCTTGGACCTGTGGCCAGGAAACTCTCCAAATCTTAATCCCATTGAGATCCTGTGGTCAGTTCTCAAAAAGCGGGTGGACAAAGCACAAGCACACAAATTGTAATTAACTAAGCACTAAAAATGTAAGAATGGATCACCATCAGTCAGTGAACTGCAGAAACTATGAAGAAGGGTCCACTCTATAAATATTGACTCTTTATATAAATTTGATGTATTTAACAATAAAAGCCTTTGAAACTTATAAACATGTTTATACCTATTCTGCAGTATACCATTGAAACATGTAAAAAATAATTTGAAAATACTGAAGCAGCAAAGTTTGCAAAGCACAACATTTATGTCACTGCCAAAACTTTTGGCCACTACTGTATTAAGCAGGTAAAAGGTCTGGAATTGATTCCAAGTGTGGAATTTGCATTTGGAAGCTGTTACTGTGAACTCTCAATATGAAATCCAAAGAGGTGTCCATGCAAGTAAAAACAGTCCATCATTAGGCTGAGAAAACAAAACAGACCCTTTAGGGACTGTAAAATAAGAAGCAGAGGCACAACAAAAAGGTTTGGGCTAGCCACCCCTTATACTTGGCAGTCAGGTAGAATTAATGAGTACAAAACAACTGATGTTGTAGCAGTGCTACTGGGGAATAAAACTTCAACTCCCAACAGTCCCTGCAGTGGCTGTGATTTGTTGGCTGCTGGGGACAAGGAGGCAGCACAAGATTTAAAAGGAGGCCAGTTCTACAGAGAAAAAAGGGTCTTTTCGTGTCTGGAGTTGCCTTTTTGTTTGCCTTCCAGTTTTGCTTCCTGTGCATTCTTGTTTTGTCCTGGATCATCTCCCAGTTTGGGTGTATGGACTGTCTGGTGTCTTACTGCATCATGAGGACTGTCTGAGAATTTGTTGTTGTCCTGCGAAGAAAGGAGCGCTCCTGATCCCATTCATACGTCATTATCTCATTAGGAAATACTGGTAGGACTGACCTTTACATTCATATAAAGTCTCTCTCTCTCTCAGGTCAGCAGACCAGATGCTTTTATGTGTTCCCAAGGCATGATGCAAACTCAAAGGTGATCAGGCTTTTTCAGTTGCAGCCCCAAAACTCTGGAACAATTTGCCATTGCACTTCAGACAGGCTCCTTCACTAGCTGTCTTTAAATCTTTTTTAAAAACACACTTTTACTCTCTGGCTTTTAACCCAGTATGATATGTTGGCTATCTGTATACTTTTTTATTATGAATCTCTTCAGCTATTATGTGTTTATGTGTTTCTGTTTCATTTACTCTTGGTTATTGTGTGTCCGATATGTTGGGTTTTTATTGTACAGCACTTTCGTCAGCCTTGATGTTGTTTTTAAAGTGCTTTACAAATAAATAAATATACAGTGTGCTGATCTCTGGACTATCTACCGCCATCATTTAATTTTATCATTTGCCATTTTTCATTAAATTCATCATTGGTGGTTTTTGTTAGTGGTTTGTTATTGTTGAATTTGTGTTTATTGTATATCGTCGTAAAGGGAACTGGGGTGGGATCGTTGTAGTTTGTATAGTTATATTTTGTTTATTATTGTTTAGTCTTCTGTTTCTGTTTTATTACCAGTTGCTTTTTTGTCTCTGTGAGGGGAGTGTGTGTGAATCGGGCCAAGGTTCCTGGAATCCCCACCTAAAAAATAAATAGATCACTGTCCTATCGAAGGTGTGAATTTTAGCTGGGTTTTAGTCCGCTACAATGTAACAAATGAACTTGAGGCTGTTATGTAGTCGGGTGACAGGAAAAGGTGGGCTCAGAGGAACTGGAAGAGGAAATGATGTCCTTAGTTGGCAGGTTGATGGGACTGGAAGTGGAAATGATCTTTCTAAGTGGCGGGGGCTTCCATGGATCTGCAGAGGAGCCAAAGGAGAAAGATTTAGAGTACAGCTCCAACCCCTGTTCTGGTGGAGAAACACAACTAATCGAGCCCTTAAAGTGTTCCCCATGCACACATGTATGACAAGAAATAACAGAAGCTTGAAGAGTTATCAAATCAACCATTTGGTATATTCTTAAAAAAAAGGAACACACTGGTGAACTCACCTAGAAAACCACAGAAGACTAGTGTCACTATTGTTTATTGATGATATGACTGCTGGCAGAAGTAGCAGGATGAGTTCTGGTGTATAGAGGTATAATATCTTGCTCAGTTTCAGCCAAACGCTGCAAAACTGATGAGTCAACGCTTCATAGTACGGATGGACAATGACCCAAAACATACTGTAAAAACAAACCAAGTGATTTTCAAAGCAAAGAAGTTGAATTTTCTTCAATTACCGAGTCAATCAACTGACCTCAACCCAGTTGGACATGCATTTCACTTGCTGAAATCAAAACTGATGGCAGCAAGTCCAACAAACAAGCAGCAACTGAAGACTTCTTCTGAAACCCAGCAGTTGGAGGTAGACTGGGTTCCAGACTTAAGGCAGTCATTAACTGAAAAGGATTTTCAACCAAATATTGAAAGTGATCTTCACTGTATATTTATGAGCATTAGTTTGTCCAAATAGTTTTGATCACCTGTAAATAGGAGGACCATGTATATGAATGTCTGTCTTTACTAAAACAGTCCATATAGTATTTTTATTAAACCCCTTGAATTAAAGCTGAAAGGCTATATTTCAATCATATCTTGATTGCTTTGTTTCAGGTCCATTGTGTTAGTGTTCAGAGCCAAAATTATGAAGATTATGTTGCTTTCCAAATACTTATGGACCTGACTGTACTTGTAGTACAATTGTGCTGGAATCTGTTTTATATCTAATACGAGTGCCTCAATGTACATTCTTCTAAATGTTTAGAAACAGTTTACAGTTCATGTCACAGAATAACTCCAAAGCCATCTCCATGTCCTGTATCTTTTGATTTATGAAAAAATAAATAACTGTTTGATGACACCTCGGCTAAGGAAATAGTGTCAGATTTCCTAAGCCGGGCTTTAGCAAGAAAACACATTACATTTTGTACTTAATATAATTAACCAAAGCATCTTTATTTCCAAGAGAGTGAATGTTTAATAAGCATTTTAAACTGCTAAGATCAAGACATACTAATGACTTCAACTGAAGTGATGAGGATGGATAGGATTAGAAATGAGTACATTAGAGGGTCAGCTCAAGTTAGATGGTTGGGAGACAAAGTCAGAGAAGCGAGATTGCGTTGGTTTGGACATGTGCATAGGAGAGATGCTGAGTATATTGGGAGAAGGATGCTAAGGATAGAGCTGCCAGGCAAGAGAAAAAGAGGAAGACCTAAGAGAAGTTTTATGGATATAGTGAGAGAGGCCATGCAGGTGATGGGTGTAACAGAACAAGATGCAGAGGATAGAATGATATGGAAGAAGATGATCCGCTGTTGCAACCACTAACAGGAGCAACCGGAAGAAGAAGAAATAGATGCAGGGTAGTGAGGGTTTATGGCAGTCCTGGTGCAATGTTAGAGAAAAGTTGCAAAGGTAAAAATTACTCTTTGTAAGAAGATAGAATCAAAATTGCATCACATAAGTGCTAAATAAGTTATCTTTGAGTGGCACTAAAACCAAAATAAGTCTCTCATTACCTCTGTATTTAACTCGCCGGTCTACCAGAGCTTACACTTCTGACTGCTATAATATACAGTAATCCCTCGCTATATCGCGCTTCGACTTTCGCGGCTTCACTCTATCGCAGATTTTATATGAAAGCATAACTAAATATATAACGCGGATTTTTCGCTGCTTCGTGGGTTCTGCGGGCAATGTGTCTTTTTACTTCCTGTACATGCTTCCTCAGTTGGTTTGCCCAGTTGATTTCATACAAGGGACACTATTGGCGGATGACTGAGAAGCTAACCAATCAGAGCACGCAGTTAAGTTCTCCTGACTGAGAAGCTAACCAATCAGAGCACGCAGTTAAGTTCCTTTGTGCTGAATGCAGTGTTAACCAGGAAGTCTCGTCTCGCTCATTCAGCATCAACGTGTTTCGCTGTGTAAAGAGTTGTGCTCTTTTGTGTTTATCTTTGTGCATAGTCAAGCCCTTCATTATGGCTCCAAAACGATCTGCTACTGCTTCAGGGGCCGTGCCCAAGCGCAAACGGAAGATGTTAACGATTGCCGAAAAGGTAAACGTTTTGGATTTGTTGAAGGCTACGATTCTTTTTATTTAAAAAGTAGGAAAGGAATATAAGATCTACGGCCGCAGTGTCCTTTTAACCAGGGTGCAAAACGAGTTGTAAGTGGATGTAATAAGGCAGTAGTCTGGATGCAGTCTGCTTTAGGGATTTGGATTGAAGACTGCCAGAAGAAGAACGGCAGTGCTACACAATCACCTGAAGTGGCTCCTTTAGTAGAGCTGCAACGCTCTCCTTTGTTGAGCAGTAAAATTAAACTCATTGTTATCGGACAAGTCATCGTGTCATTGTTGGTGAGTAACCATAATTAATTTTCTACTTACAGTACTTAGTACATGTATGTACGTTTAGTGTTTAGTACACACATTTACTGTATACTATTTTTCTTGCATTGTACGTATTTATTGCTGGTGGCCTGTCTATCGTAATGGCTGTAACATATGTGATATCGGAGACACTCAATATCTTTAAAATAATATTTAGGTTTTACTGTATATAAACAGTGTGTTTATATACATAATTTCAATGAATCTTACCTAATATCTAAGAGAATACAAAGGTATTATGCTGTATAACTCTGCGGGGAATATTTATAAACAGTGTGGGAGAGTTTATAAGGGCTTAAAATATATAAAAATAACCATACAAACATATGGTTTCTACTTCGCGGATTTTCACCTATCGCGGGGGGGTCTGGAACGCAACCCCTGCGATCGAGGAGGGATTACTGTAATGACAAAATTCTATGAAACAGAAGTGTAATGATGATCTCCACCAATTATTCCAGTTTGCAGGATCTTCACTAATTTATGCAAAGAACGCTACATAATACAATACAATACAATTTATTTTTGTATAGCCCAAAATCACACAAGGAGTGCCGCAATGGGCTTTAACTGGCCCTGCCTCTTGACAGCCCCCCCAGCCTTGACTCTTTAAGAAGACAAGGAAAAACTCCCAAAAAATCCCCAGCAGGGAAAAAATGGAAGAAACATTGGGATAGGCAGTTCAAAGAGAGACCCCTTTCCAGGTAGGTTGGGCGTGCAGTGGGTGTCAAAAGGAAAGGGGTCAATACAGTACAATACAATACAATACACAGAACAGAACAAATCCTCAATACAGTATACAAATAAAAATTTTACAAGTACGTAGCAGAATTTAACAGTAGATGATATCTCATAATATGATTTGGATTTGTTTAGAGTCCTGGAGACCTCATCCATCAACCTGCCTCCCCCATTTGGCCATTCCATGGCTGAAGCAGTGCTGGGCCAGCCAATCCGATAAAAGGACTCCTCTTTCCCACGATTCCTGCGATCCTCCATCAGGGATGACTTTCCCTTAGGCAGGCAAAACAACTTGGCAGGTGGGCTGTGGCACCAAGTGCCACATTTGAGTACCGAGAAGAGAAACAGAATAGGTGAGGGTTAGCATCCAATTATTACTATCATGTTACTTATGTTTTAGTGCTAATGACTAACAACAGAGATGCAGTATGTACGTTAATCAGCAACTCTAGTCAGGATTTACCAAACTGATGTAGTGAGTCTTCAGCTGAGATTTAAAAGCTGAGACCAAAGGGGCATCTCTTATAGTAGCAGGCAGACCATACCATAGTTTAAGGGCCCTGTAACTAAAAGCTCGACCTCCCACTGTTATTTTATTAATCCTTGGAATCTTAAGCAGACCGGCATCTTAAGATCTTAATGTGCGCTCTGGTCTGTAAGTCATGATAAGTTCAGACAAGTAAGCCGAACAATGGCCATTTAATGCTTTATATGTTAAAAGGAGGATTTTGAAATCTGCCCTAAACTTAACCGGGAGCCAGTGTAAGGATTTAACAACTGGAGTTATGTGTTCGTATTTTCTTGTTCTTGTAATAATTCTTGCAGCAGCATTTTGGATTAACTGGAGGGTGTATAAAGAAGAGTTTGAACATCCAGTGAACACTGCATTGCAGTAGTCAATCCTACTAGAAATAAATGCATGAATTCACTTCTCACAGTCCTGTTTATTCAGAAAGTGCCTTAATTTCTTAACATTTTTAAGATGGAAGAAACATGATTTGGACAACTTTGTAATATGCTTTTTAAATGACTTGCTAGAGCCAAAGATAACTCAGAGATTTCGGGCTGATTTAGTGAAATTAATGGGGATTCCAACTGAGTTAAATAATGACACGATATTGTTGAGATCAACTGCATTCCCTCCAACAATTAACATCTCTGTTTTATCTGTATTTAAAGACAAGTACTTCTCATCCATCCACTCATTTAATTCACTAACACAACTAATTAAGGAAAACATTGGAGAAACTTCATTTGATCTAAATGAAAGGTATAACTGGGTGTCATCTTTATATGAGTGAAAATTAACATTATGTTTCCTAATGATAGATCCCAGTGGAAGCATCTAAAGTGAAAACAGTAAAGGTCCCAGTACTGAGCCCTGCGGGACACCATATTGAACTTCTGTGTATAATGATGGAGTACTGTCAGCACATTTCTGTACATATTGGAATCGATTTGATAAATAAGAACTAAACCAAGCGAGCACGGTGCCTGTAAGCCCAACATCATTTTCTAGCCTGTGCAGTAAAATAGAATGGTCAGTGGTGTCAAATGCTGCACTTAAGTCTAACAACATAATTACAGTGGAGTTTCCTTCATCAGAGGATATCAGAATCTCATTTACAACCCGCGTTAGTGCCGTTTCTGCACTATGACCAGTGCGGAAACCAGAATGGAATTTCTCAAATAAATTGTAATGTATAAGGTGTGACTAAAACTGATTGGCGACTACTTTTTCTAGTATTTTAGAGAGAAAGGGTAAATTTGAAATTCGCCTATAATTATTTAGTATGTATAGATCTAGGTCTGATTTTTTAAGTAATGGTTTAATGACTGACACTTTTAGTTTATCAGGTACTGTGCCATGCAATAATGAACTATTGATAATGTTTAGAATAGGCGCTGCAAGAACATCCATGGCACTTTTTATTAGTTTTGTTGGAACTGGATCTAGGGAACAAGTAGTGGGATTCATTTTAGAAATTAAAGTTAAGACTTCCTGCTCAGTTACAGGATTAAAATTACTGAAGTGCTGAATGCAATGTGAGACAGGGTCTGCTAAGCTAGTATTGTACTGTGATGCTGAGATCTGGGGTCTTGTATTTTTAATTTTCTCATTGAAGAAGTTCATAAAGTCTGTATTGCTAATATCTGTTTTGATTTTGCACTGTAGATCTGAATTCCCATTTGGTCATTTAGCCACTGTTCTAAACAGCACCGGAGCATTTTTATTATTGCTATTTATTATTGTAGAATAGTATTCTGAGTGAGCTTTAAAGAGGGCTTTTTTATATTTTTTAACACTCTCTGTCCATGCAATTTGAAAGACATGTAGCTTTGTTGTTCTCCATCTGCGCTCCAGTTTTCGACACTCTAATTTAAGAGCTCGAGTGTTTTCATTAAACCAGGGAGAGTTTCTATGTGCTTTGATCACTTTTGTTTTAAGGGGAGCCACTGTGTCCAGAGCATCTCTCAAGGTCACATTATAATGTGATGCTAGCTGATCTAATTTGTTTTCCACGCTTACATTTGATGTTAACTGATCTAAATGGTTTTCCACAATTACACTCGACTTACTCAAAGTATCTACAAATTCTGAAGCAGAATTACAATCTAGATGTCGCATTGTCTTTGTTTTAATCTGTGAGTGCGTTGGCAAGGGCAGAACTAAATCAAATGTAATTAAGTAGTTATCAGAAATAACTTCATTTAATGGAGTAATATTTAAATTTTGAATTTCAACTTTATAAGTTACTAGCAAAATACCCGCGCTTCGCAGCGGAGAAGTAGTGTGTTAAAGAAGTTATGAAAAAGAAAAGGAAACATTTTAAAAACAACCTAACATGATTGTCAATGTAATTGTTTTGTGTTATGAGTGTTGCTGTCATCAAGGATTTGATTATCAGTATTTCTTTCAATCAGGTTCATATTTGGAGGATGTGTTGTGTTCAAGTTACATTCCGTTTTTGTCTAGTCTATCCCTGACCATCTCATCCCCGTTGTCAACCGTTGTAAAGATAACAGGTTTCATTCATCGAAGTGATCACCACCGAAATCGGTACTCATGAATCTAAGATGTTTAACAGGCATTCCCGGTATTAAGTTGTGGATTTGCCTGCGAATATTTAGTGGCAGCGTGTCTATGAACGTAATTTAAACTTAAGCTTTACACCTTGCTTTCCTATTGATATGTCTACAAAGGCTTGTTCAGCGTCAGGGGGTTGTTCCTGTCCTACTGCATCACTAAACTGCTCGTCTTCCTCTTTATCTGAGACATCACACACTGCATGCACATGTTTACCTTTCCCAGTCCTGCAAACTTTAGCGAATTGCTTCAATTTACCACATTTTTACACTGTCTTCCTTTAGCTGGACATTGACTTTTTCCACTGTGTGGTTTGTTTCCGCAGTAGGTGAACTTATGAATATTGTTGTATGCGTCAGTCGCTTCATATTTTATTGCTGCTGTCTCAATTTTGTAATGCATTTTTTGTTCAGCGCTCTTTGGAGCTCTTGCTTTTTGCCTGCATACTGCGTTCACAGTCAGTTCACGTGAGCTGCTCGGAGTACATGCATCGAAGGTTCTCAGCTGTGCTTGTGCTATCTCGTGCGATCTTGCGATGTCCACGGCTTTATTTAATGTTAGTTCAGACCCGGCACTTAAAAGTTTCTCTATCACTTTTGCTGAGTTTGTGCCAAACACTAGTCTATCCCTGACCATCTCATCTTCGCTTGCATAAGCACAGTCCTTCACCAGCAATTTTAACTCCGTTACAAAGTGATCAAAAGTCTCGTTTATACCCTGCGTCTTCTCATTAAACTTGTATCTCGCAAATATTCGTATTCGTCTTAGGCATGACAAACGCCAGCGGCAGAGTGTCTATGAACTTAATTTAAACTTAAGCTTTACACCTTGCTTTCCTATTCGTTTGCATAAGCACAGTCCTTCACCAGCAATTTTAACTCCATTACAATGTGATCAAAAATCTCGTTTATACCCTGCGTCTTCTCATTAAACTTGTATCTCGCGAATATCGTATTTGTTGTAGGCATGACAAACGCCAGCGGTAGCGTGTCTATGAACTTAATTTAAACTTAAGGTTTACACCGTGCTTTGTTTCCGCAGTAGCTGCACTTATGAATATGCTTGTGTGCATCACTCGCTTCATATTCTTTTGCTGCCTTCTCAATTGTGTAATGTGTTTTTTGTTCAGCACTCTTTGGAGCTTTTGCCTGTTCTCTGCATACTGTGTTCACAGTCAGTTCACGTGAGCCACTCAGAGTACATGCATTGAAGTTGTGCTTGTGCTATCTCGTGCAATCTTGCAATGTCCACGGCATTATTTAATGTTAGCTAAGACCCGGCACTTAAAAGTTTCTCTCGTACTTTCGCTGAGTTTGTGCCAAACACTAGTCTATCCCTGACCATCTCATCTTCGTTTGCATAAGCACAGTCCTTCAACCGAGAATATTTAGCGGCAGCGTGTCTATTGGATTGCCACTGACGGACGGCCTTATATGGGCAGGCAGTCAATTACGTGGGAGGCGTGGTGATGGGTGACGCAACTCCGCCTCACACAGCGACCGAGCTACAGGCTATGGACGTATATATGTACTTAAGTAGGTTCCAGTTATGACCGTTACGCGTAGAATTTCGAAATGAAACCTGCCTAACTTTTGTAAGTAAGCTGTAAGGAATGAGCCTGCCAAATTTCAGCCATCTACCTACACGGGAAGTGGGAGAATTAGTGATGAGTCAGTGAGTCAGTCAGTCAGTGAGGGCTTTGCCTTTTATTAGTATACAGTAGATAATTAAATCTAATGTGTGGTTATGATTATGAGTTGGACCTTTGACAATCTGACAAAATCCTACTGAATTTAACAAATAAGTAAAACATTTGCTAAAAGTGTCAGTTTCCACATCAATGTGTACATTAAAATCCCCCATCAGTACTACGTGATCATAATTTATAACCAAATCAGATAGAAGGTTGCTAAATTCAGTCATGAACAATAAATATGGCCCTGGTGGTCTGTAGACTAGCACTATAATTGTGTTGGAATCTGTTTTAATATTTAAAATGAATGCCTCAAAGGATGTAAAGTTGCCTAGATTTTTAGATGTGATTTCCATTTTGTTACAATGAATTATTTCAAGTCCTCCTCCTCAATCAGAATCTCTACTTATGAAGGAACGAGTATCCATCTGGTGATGCCTCAGATAGGGGAACAGTGTCACATTTACTAAGCCAGATTTCAGTGAGAAGACACAGATCAGATTTTGTACTTAATATAATATCATTTACTAAAACAGCTTTACTGCTTCTTTCTGAACTGGTGGTATATTTTTTGTTTTAATTTGAAGTAAATTTCTATTACAGATGCCCCTGGTGGAGGGTCTGGTTTTATCCCTTGGTCTAATTATACACCTTATTTTTTGGTTATCAGTTAATTTAAGGTGTGTATTAAGACTAAATTTGCTGGATACCCCACAACAGGGATTTTGGGTAACAGCTTCAGGATAGTAACAGGTGGGATAAACAACAGCCTGTGATTTAAGATCACATGACTGCGGCCTGGATGGTGCTCTAATCAGTCAACCAGGCAATTTTGCTGCCATATTTTGGGATAATACATATGATCTCCTCCAGTTAGGATGAAGATCATCTCTTTTGAAAAATCCAGGCCTTTCCCAAAAATCATCCCAATTGTTCACAAACACTATGCTTTTATTTGCACACCAGGTTTCTAGCCAGCAGTGAAGGGGATGCAATCTGCTATAAATTACATCCCTTCTATATAATCTTGGTAAGGGGCCAGATAACATAACCATCCAAGTAATGTACGATATTGGTTTTTAAGCGAGACAGCAACTACAGGGATCTTTATAGCATGCCAGCAGCAAAGAAGTAGGTAGAGTAGTGTTTTCCAACCTTTTTTTCTATGGTTGCACACTTTTTGTAACCCAAAAAATCCCAAGACACACCCGATTCTACCTGCCAAAAGAGCATTAAATCTATTAGACAGTAAACTGTCCAAAAGGGTGAGAGGCGGCAGCAAAAAGCAACTGGAGATTCCCGTTTGCTCTACAAAAGTTGCTGGCGAGCACACACCCAGGCTGATGGACACCCAACACAACTCCTGGCTGCTAAAGTGCTGTGTCTACAAAATGGCGATCATAGACCTGTTCTTATGTCGGCTTCTCCAGGTAATCCCGTCCTCCTCGGACAGGTCTCGAACACCTAAGGAGTGTATTTCTTTCGGGTCTGGCTCCAGGGGCACTACATTGTTATTTCCATGGCACACCAGCTGAAAAACAGTTGTGTAGACTGTAATTATCAAGTTGTTGACGGTGATGAAAAATTGAGGATAGTATTTATGGAGATTTAGCGCAAGTTTTAATGTATGCCCATTTAAGAGATGTGTTTTCTTTAAATTAAATCAGTTTTTAGCAGTGCATTCAAAGCAAACTTTCATTTCAATCATTTAATTTTTACTTTGACACATCTGTGTCTCATATGCTATGCCAATCTGAGAATGAATAAAGTGGCCTCATTTTCTTTTTGCCTTCTTTTGATCTTTAGGAAGGCATTGAAATTCAGGTTGTACTTGCTCAAGTAGTATTTTGTTAATAATTCAGGTTTAAGGTCATTGTTTAAATTAAAAAAAAAAAAACATTTATTTTTTTTTAAATTCCTTTGTGTTGATGCTACATTAATTTTGTGTTTCAGTGTGTATTTACTTCATGATTTATGTATTAATTTTATAAATACATGTTTCAATGTTAGATGCAATTAATCATGATTAATTACATACATTTATATAATTAATTAGTTAATTTTTTAATAGATTCCCAACCCTAATAAAAATACATATTTACTGCATATTGGTAAAGCAGTTTGCACAATCAGCTAACTGTGAATATTTAAATTCATTTTCTTAACAATTATGGAATGTTTTCTTTTTAAACAAAATATGAATTACAGTTTGAAGGCACAGAGAATTTATTTTTGGCTTTAAGTTTAAAACACATTTAAATACTTGTCTCTGTGACTTGCAGTATGAAGTAAGATTATTTTTCTGTTTTCTGTTTATGTGTTCCAGTTGGCAGGGATCCTGATCATATTTCCCCTTGGTGGGAATCATCTCCAGATGACTTTCGTTGTGGAAACCAGACATATACAGATCCCAGAGAACGAGAGAAAGAACAACATGATAAAAATAAACGGTAGATATACTATTTTTTCTTTTTAAAGCTTAACTTGGATTGAGAACTTGAAAGCCGAAGCTGTCGACTTCTGTTTTATCTATACACAGCACAATACAGTTTTCTGTGCATGTCTCCCAAAAACTACAGCACGTTAAATATAACACTGGAAGATATATATTAATAACATACCAAGTACATTCATATGGTTGTCAGTACTAGGGCTCTTTAAATAGCATTATTACAAAAAAGTAAAACTGTCCTTGAATATAGTGGAGGTAGTGCAAATAGTCTTATATCAGTTGTCAGAATGGTGGCAAATGAAAAGTGATTATGTGGAGTGGTCAAGATCTTTAATTATACCCGTTGCCTGTTTAAGTTAGTGTCAAAGTCTGAACTGGTGTTTTATAAATGAAGGGGAGGTGCTAGCTTTTGAACTGGAATAGTAATTAACACAATTCTTTAATGTGTCATTTCAGAACTCTTTTTTTAGTTATGCTTTTACATACACTTTCAAAATAACCAAAATTTCTTGGTCCAGTAAGCATTAGCAGAGATAAATTCAGTATATCTGTAAAATATAATAGGTTCCAACAATAAACTCCATAAATTACACATTCACAAAAAAGGATCAGTGAAGAAAGTCTGAGGCAAGCACCAGCATGATTTATTGATGAGCTCCTTATTAATATACTACTTTTTCCACAAATTTCCTAATCCAATACCCAACTTCAACTCCAAATGACATTTATTTATTTTCCAGTCCTATATTGCTTCCTTTTTTAAATTTACAGTAATGTATTAGTTTCAGATTATCACAGAAATAGCAATATTAAAAGTCAGAGAACGAATTGCAAGTTGGATGTGCATTCCAATATTCAAATTCAAGTTTTACATTGTCCTCCAAGGAAAAAGTAGACTTGCTTGTAGTAATCAGTTAAAAAAAATAAAGAAAAAATGATAAAGAAAAAGAAATCAACAGTGGGCCTAAAATGAGTTAAAAAAGTCAATGCTTATTATAAATACTTTTATGAGAGACCATTGTGGGAACTGAATTGATGAAGAGCTGCCTTACATTATCGATAAAAAGTACTGACCACCCCTTGGAAGTTTTCACATATTATTATTATATAACATTACAATAACAAGACTCGTTAATTAATGTCAAAGTAAAAACAGATCTCTACAAAATAGTTCAAACCAATTACAAATACTGTATAACACACTGAATGATTGGTTGCATAAGCATTTAAGCCAGTATTTAGCAGATACACCTTTGGTAGTATCTACGTGGACAGACTCAACTGGACTTATCATTTGCTCATCTAAACATTACAGTTTTTCTTTGCAAAACTGCTCAAGCTCATTCTGTTTGCTTGGGTATCGTGAGTGAACCTTTTTCAAGTCCAGCCACAAATTGAGATTTAGGCTCTGACTCAGCCACCTCACGACATTAACATTATTTTTAAGCTAGTCCTGTGTAACTTTGTCTGTATGCTAGGGGTCACTTCCTTGCTGGGAAAACAAATCTTCTCCCAAGGTACATTTTTCTTGCCTATTGCATCAGGTTTTCCTCCAGGATTTCCATTTGTTTTGCTGCATTCATTTGACCCTATACTCTCATACACATCTCATACACTGTCCGCTGTATTGTGTGTGTATGACCATATGTGTAAGTGACAATATTATTTGTAGTCAGCACTGTATATAAAACGTCAAGTTAGTTTTTATAATATTTTTGTTTTTTCAATTTGTGTTTTCAAATTTTTTTGTTTGTTTCTTTTCTGCTTTCATTTGTATTTAGAGAACAGTCGCACTTTTGGTTTGCTGGAGAGGTGGTTTGAAACTTGGAGCACCACATAAATTTGCAGGAGTTTTAATTAATTTATTTTTTACTCTCCCAGCTAATAAAGCAGAACAGTAATTCAAAGCAGCTTGATGTTTGTACTCCTTTGTTGGCTGATGCATAGCAAACAGAAGAAAGAATAATCCAAGCAATATTCTTCATGGTTCACATGGTACATTGTTTGGCTTATGCCAAACATCGCATTTAGTCTTGTGGCCAAAAAGCTCAATTTTTATATCATCAGACTACTGAACCTTTATCTACAAGATTTTTATTTTTCTTATTTCAGATTTCTTTCATGTGCTTTCTGGAAAATTCCAGACATGGTGTCACATGTGTTTTTAAACAGTGGCTTTCTACTTGGCACACTTCCATAAAGCTGTGACACCTTGGCAATAGTTGTTGCTACTGTAGCATGCAACTACTTCAGAGTTATCATTTTCTGTTGTTGGTCTCGCTCACTAGTTGTCTTCATGTACAATCATTCAGTTTTTCTGGATGGCCTGTTCTAGGCAGATTTATAGTTGTTCCATACTGTTTTCATTTCTTAATAATTGAACTGGGCTCCAAGGGATATACGGTTACTTGGATATTTTCTTATATCCATTCTCTTGATGCACCTTTTTAATCAACTTTTTAAAAAAATCTTCTTGAAGTGTTTTGTTTTCATTTTATTGATTAGGATCACAAGTTGGTCTTTCCAGATACAGGTGCATTTATACTACACTCAGTTGAAACCCCTTGATTAAAGACGTGTTGGTCTCTGTTTAACTAATTATGTGACTTCTAAAGCCAATTGGTCAGGCTGTGATTGGCTGGTGATACTGCATTCTTTGCATACATTTCCAAGTGTACAGTAAACAGAAATAATAGGTAAATGTTTAAAGGCAGTCTTTATATTTTTATTTTATTGAATTCCACATTTATATTAGTCCTAACAGTTTATTTCAGGGATCTAACTGAGCGTATACAGTATGTGTGTGTGTTTATGGGGCTCTCTTGGTAAATTTGTAATTGTGTTATTGCCATCACCATAAGCTACCTGTTAGGGTGCAGGTATTAAATAGAACATAGCCTCCATGCATCCCACGATCGTCCAGATCTAAACACTAGCGTGGAGATTCGCTCGCATACTGAAGAGTCTGTAGCTGCAGGTGGAAGCTGCTGTCACTGTACTTTGTATGTAAGAGCCAGATCGAATTTTATTTACCTTATTTACCTTTATTTATTTACTTACTACCTACAGCGTAAAGTTACAAGTAGAGTGCAGAGCTTCCCATGTACATACATAGAAAGTACAGCGATGGCAAAAGTGCGGCATGCATTCTTGCTCCGATGTAGAACCGTCATCATGATTTGAGTTCATCTCTGTTATAGCATGTCTATGTGAAAACAGCAGTGTTAAATGAGGTTTTGGGGGGGGTGGGGGGAGGTGGGATCATGAATGCGACTGAGAGAATAAAACTGAATAAAAAAAAAACAAAGGTAACCTTTACAACTATCATAAATTTACAGCAGCTGTTACAGACTGGAATTAAATGTATGTTTTTATTCTAAAATAGTAAGAATAAGAGCAGCTCACTTCTCAAAACTGACTCATCCGGGGTCGAACCTGTGAAGTTTTGATTAGCAGTCAACAGTTGATACCGTTGCGCCACCGAAGCGGTCGTAGCAAATGCGTGTCAATGTTACACCCTAACGCGGGTTCTTTTTCTGCAGTTATATTCTTGAATAGAAGTGCACTTGTTCTGTTATATTTGTACCTTTTGTGAAAGTGTTTATTTGATATTTGGACTTCAGGCTTCACACATTATACACTTCATGTCTACATTTTGTCAATTATTACTAAAACATAAAAAAATGTTTCTGTTTTAACGATGTGTTTACATAGATCGTTGTAGACACGGAACACACATGAAATGCATGTGTTCCAAATAACGATATAATATTTATAAAAGGTGTCATTTTGCTTGACTTCTCACTCTATACAACTGTAAGCAACTGACACACAGGTAAACAGACTTGAGCTGAGAAAACTGCGCAGTGGTGGGGGATGTGATAGTAGGCTGCTTGCTGCTTATCGACACATTTACAGGACAAAAGATGCTGATGGAGAGGTGCGAAGCAATTTAAGGTGGGATGGATCTACAAGTTTTTTCATAGGCTTTGGTGATTCTAGTGTTAAGAGATGAGTAAGGGTATAACGGTGTTAGCTCATATTATGATACCTACAGTATTCTGGTTTGAAACACCATGAGTCTAGCTGCATTTTGTTCCTAGTTTATATCTAGTTTGATGACATTTCCTGTGATCTGAACAAAAGGGAAATGAAATCATCCTATGTCATTAGGCACATAGATTGCATTGTTGCCTAATATTGTTGTTCAGGTGTAATAAACAACCCTTTTACTGAGATGAACCTGTGGTGGTGCTACTAGGATTACTAAATTCCCAGAAGTCAGCAGTAGTGTACAGGAGCAGATGGGAAGAGATGGCCCCTTGAATGGAGTTGCTGTTCATAGGGAAATGGTCAAAAAAGACCTGTTGTGGTCTAAATGTGTACATGTGATGAAAAATTGCTTTGTTTTGTGATCTTTGAGTTATTTTAATTTGAAAACTGTATAATAAGACATCCTAACTGATAACATCCTCCACACCTAATTTATCGCTTATTCCATAGTACTAGAATGATAGAGGAAAGATGCAATGTTACAGATGAGTTGAACAATCCAAACCATCTACTTTTGAGTATATAAACTGCTCCAGGCTACTAATGTGACATTCAGGCTAAAGATAAAAGCAACTCGGTCATGATTTTTGGCTTATATCTGATTTTGTCTTTGGCTGTTCAGATTAATTTTGCAAGTGAGTCAAATCCTGAATTAAATAAAATTAATTCATCAGACCAATGTGATCTAGTAGAGAACCATGATATCTAGTAACATGCTGAGTGTTGACATACAGACTTTAAATTGTTTGTAGTGCAGTACATCTGTGAATTTGTGAACTGACAGTGGCAAGTGAGTGGAATCATTAGAACACTGGATCTGCATGTAAGAACTTATGGACAAAAGAGAGGAAAGCCAAAACAGACACCTGAGGCATGTCATTTTAGAAAACCAAAAGCCATTGGGCAGTGATACCTTTGCACAGCTCTATATACATTACATTTCAGTAGCTCTTTATTTAACCCAACAGCCTAAAAGATAATTTCAAGTTATTGTGGCAGTATAATCGTCGTGTTACCATGTTTTCAATCCTATTTTTTGTAAAAATTGATCTATTTGTATGAAATGATTACAATAAAATTAAAAAAAAAAAGAAAAAGAACCCAAAGGCATGTAAATTGAAATTAGGTCCCTGAAATAAACTGACTAGCCTAATATAATTGCAAAGTTCTATCATGTCTAAGTATAAAGATCAGCCTTAAACATTAACCCTGGACTACTGTTCACCTCACAAAACTATGCAAAGAAGACAATCTATCCAATCAATGCACAAGAGATTGTCTATTGTAAACTTTATAGTGTGCTAGGAGTGAATGTGACGATTGTAATCAATCAAATAATCAGTGGTAGTGAGCAATCCAGCATGACTTTTTCAGAGTTTTAATGCAAGTTTTAAAGTGAGCAGATGCCAATACTTTGAATAAATCAGTCTTTAGTAATGCAGCTGAAGCCTATAGATGCAGTCCTGTTGTCATGTTGATTCTTTAAATTTTATTTGTTTAGGATAATACAATAAAATGTGAACAAATTACACACAATAAGGTGAGTAAATCACATCTTGTGAACATGTAAGTATACCTTGCTGCTGTCTGTAAATCCAGCTCTGTCCTATTTGGCATGTGGGGCAGGCGAGGACATTCTGTGAGAAAGACGGAGACTCAGCATCACACACATCTAGACCTAATTGGGCATAAATGCGATATGCTTTTGAAAATTGTTCCAGATTTGTTCTTTGTAATCACGCAAATTCAGCTTAGTGGCTTTTTTATACATGTGAATTTGCATATGCAATTGCTTGTTATTGAGTAAAGTTCATATATACTGTAGGCAGATATTCCATGTATCTGAAGTTTCTGTAAATTTTGTAAATACAACACAATTAAGACATCCTAGTAATTGATTTTACATCATCATTGGATAAAAAACAGCAAACAACTTTTACTTGCATTCGTATTATTAATTATTATAAATAAATATGCATTCTACACCAGTGATTCTTACCCTTTATGGGTTTTAGGACCCAGTTTTACTCAACTATGTTCACATGTTTATTGAAGTATAGTCTTCAAGTTGATGATTTGCATATATTCAAAGAGAATCATGAGCATATATGAAAACAGACATTATATCATAGTGCACATTAGTAAAGCTAAATCAAAAAAAGGCTTATGCCTGTATATTTTTTATTTTTCTTGGCAAGCTGGAAGCCACCAATCAAGGTCAGGTATGCAGAGAGGGGCTGACAGGCAGAACACCCCCTTCTTTCCAGGTGGTGAATGTGAACGGAGGACTAGAGATAATGGGGGCAGGAACAGGACGGGTTTAAGGTGGGGAGAGGCCCTGTCAGGTGGGCGTGATGGGTGGAATAGAGTGCTAAACTCGCTAGGCTGAGAAATATTGGTGGAACCTGTTAAAGACAGGACCAAGGCAAAGTAAAGTTGTGAGTCAGATGAGGATGACAAATGAGCTAAGTGAGATAAGATCTTGAAAAGGACTGCACTAAATTTAAGATGGCCCCATTTGCTGGGCGTTCATTTCACTGAATTGAGATGGTTCTGTACTTTTTATAATAAAAGAGTACCATTCTGCCCACACATCCTGACGTCTCCTAGTGCCTTCTTTGAGCAACGTGTTTCTGCCACAACAGAACCAATTGGGGTGAGGGTCAGTTTTTTTTCTTCTTCCTTTTGTTATTTGCTCAAAACCTAAAAACAGGTCGTAACCCAGTGGTTTCATATCTTTTGCTTTTTATAACATCTGTGCCAAGAAATGTGTAAAATTATAGTTAATTTTGTTTTCTCAATTGTGTTTAATTATGCTTTACTGTATTTAGACATGATTAGGATTATTTACTTCTCATAAAGTAAAAAAAAAGGACAAAAATGTGAAGATAAGTAGTTTTTTCAGGTAGACATTATTAGTTTATTAAAATGCCTCATAGTACTTTATTCCTTAAAATATAACTCCTGCATTCATTTTGTAGTTTGCTGGATCCATCAAATACTCTGCAGTATGATGAGTTTAAGAAGTGTTATGGAGAGATATTATATCGCTGGGGGTTAAGGGAAAAGAGAGCCGAAGTCCTTAAATTCATAGCATGTCCTCCAGAACCTCACAAAGGAATTGGTAAGTGACACTGAATTGTATGAAAGATTGTTTGATATATTGGAGCAATTCTATAATGATTTTTTTCCACTTTTAGAATATATGTTATCTATTTCAAATATTATTATATCTTTTTATTTGGTTAATTTCAAGTAGTGTTATTTTGTCTGCCATAGCATTTTGACTTTGAGAACTGCAGAGGAGTTACTTTGCCATAAGACACATTGTAAATCGGTTTGTGTGGCATTCACGCTCAAGAAACTTAAAAGAATATCGTTGAGGCTAAGAGAAAAGGCAGAATTAAGAATTGCAATGATAAGATAAGAAAAACAGGAAAAAATTACAAGGAAATTAAATTTCGAAGATGCCCAAGAAAAAAATTTAATTTAATTTAATTTAGAAATAGAAAATTAACTAAGTAATCATTTTATTTACAAAATGATGAAATAAATGAAATGCCTTTGGCAGACATAAAGATAAGTTTTATGTTTACAGTCATTAAAGCAAAGTGTTTAGATGTACTTTAGATGCAGAAAATGTGCTAAGAAAACCAACTTGGGTCATAGGTTTTTACAGAAGTTCTCAAAGATATGAAATGCAGTACTTATAAGGCTTGTGGCAGACATATTACGACTCAGATGGGAGATGTACCTGCTGTCTGTAAAACAGTCAATGTGACCTCATTCCCCAAAAAGGGCAACAAAATAGAGCCACGTCTTGCCTTGCATCACGACGCTGGGCTAAGCTGCATAGATGGGAATGAACAATTGAAGACACTGCCTATGGTGGGAGTGTGGACTGTACAGGTTTGTTTATGGTTCAAAAGTCTCATCCTATACACTAAAAATATAAACAAAATATCCTACTGCATTGGTCATTCAGAGGATTTATTCTTTAAATGGAATGTTCATAATATATAATAAGTATAGATTTGTTGATATTTTTTTCCAATGTACCATTTATTTTTACAGAATTTGGTGTGTACTGCTGTCATTGTCGCAGTGAAGTTCGAGGGACTCAGTGTGCTGCCTGTAAGCACCTCACTTTCCAGTGTGCTATTTGCCATGTTGCTGTCCGTGGGTCTTCAAATTTCTGTCTTAGCTGTGGCCATGGAGGACACACCAGCCACATGATGGAATGGTTTTGTACTCAAGATGTTTGCCCCACTGGCTGTGGCTGCCATTGTCTACTTCAAAGCACCTTCTGAAATGATGGGAAAGTAAACTAAAGTTGCTTAATTTAAACATCACATTTGTTGTAATGCCTTTGCCTGGATCTGGCATTCAGGAGATGAACAAGCAGAACTGTGCACCTAACTCCGAGCACAAACCATGTTCAGGTTTGTAGTACTGAAATAGTGTATAATGTATAGTAAAAAGTAATCAGCTTAATTGAATGTACTGTAACATATGCATAATTAAAAAGAAAACAGTATGTACAGATAAAGTATTTAAATAAACGTGCTAATGGATTTGAACTTATATTGTTTGACATTGTTTAATAATTTTGAGGAACACCTTGAGTATGACAGCGTTGTACTGAAAAGAAAAACAATTGTACACTTAAATATAGAGTTTATAACTTCAATTTCTTTTGATTACAGTTTAAAATAGGAATCATTTTGACTAGAGCAGGGTCAGATCCTTTCAGTTCCTTATCACCTAAAATGTCCAAAATAATGAGATTTGCATGATATCAAAGTGCTGCTGTACTACTAGGTTACTTGTTTTTGTGTATTTACAATTCTTACTCTGAATTCTCTGAAATAAACATATGTATGAGTTTTACTTTTAGCAGTTTTAGGTCTCCCTTGTGTCTTTCTTGGAGGAATTTTTTTTTTTACTTTTTTATCTGGAATTGACCAGACATGAAAGTACAAGAAATAGTAAAAATAGCCAAATACAACAACATTTATTTATATAGCACATTTTCATACAAATAATGCAGCTCAAAGTACTTTACATGATGAAGAAAGCGAAAAAAAAGACAAAATAAATAAGAATTAAAATAAGGGAACACTAATTAACATAGAATAAAAGTAAGATCTGATGGCCAGGGAGGACAGAAAAAACAAAAAAAAAAAACTCCAGACGGCTGGAGAAAAAAATAAAATCTGAAGGGGATCTAGGCCACGAGACCACCCAGCCCCCTCTAGGCATTCTACCTAACAAATGATTAGTCTTCATGGTATTCAGGGTTCTCATCAATGTAGGGACATCACAGTGCTGTGATCAGATGGTGGTGGCGCAGGTCGCCACCCCAGGTAATTGGAAAAAGAACAGAAGAGAGAGTAGGGGATAGTATGGATTTTGAATATAAATACCATGAATAATAATAATAATTAATTGAATATACAGAGCATCAGGATTAAATTAAAGTGAAGTTATGAGAAGGCTATGTTAAAGTAATGTGTTTTCAGCAGTTTTTTTAAAGTGTTCCACTGTATTAGCCTGGCAAATTCCTATTGGCAGGCTATTCCAGATTTTAGGTGCATAACAGCAGAAGGCCGCCTCACTATTTCTTTTAAGTTTTGCTCTTCGAATTCTAAGCAGACACTCATTTGAAGATCTAAGGTTACGATCTGGAGTGTAAGTTGTGAGACATTCCAAAATATAAGATGGAGCGAGATTATTTAAGGCTTTGTAAACCATAAGCAGGATTTTAAAGTCAATTCTAAATGACACAGGTAACCAATGTAGTGACATCAAAACTGGAGAGATGTGCTTGGATTTTCTTTTCCTAGTTAAGAGTCTAGCAGCTGCATTCTGCACTTATTGCAATCGATTTATGTCTTTTTTGGGTAGTCCTGAGAGGAGTGCCTTACAGTAATCTAGTCGTCTGAAAACAAACGCATGAATTAATTTCTCAGCATCTTTCAATGTTATAAGGCAGGGGTCTCCAAACTACGGCCCGCGGGCCAGATGCGGCCCGCGAGGCCCTCTCATCCGGCCCGTGGAGACTTTTTTATCTACGGAAAACAATTACGGAAATTTACGTGTATCCTGCCAAGATCAGCCGCCGCTTACGTGGACATTACGTTTTTACCGAATTATAATAGAGGCGCGCAGTAGTGTGTTATGTTTTTCAACCGATCACTACATTGCAAAACTTTATTCGCTGCTTAGTTTTTCTACTTCTGTTCACAGTCAATGAGATGATATAGCGCCATCTAGTGGCAGAGTTTTTAAATGGTTTGCTGCTTGTTCAAGACTTGATTATTTTGATCACAGTTTGCCAGTTGCGGTTGACTGCTGCAATGAGGAGGTGTTGGTGTCAGCGTCTAATTACGAAACATGTTGCACTCTATTTTATTTAGTGACTAGCAGAATACCCGCGCTTCGCAGCGGAGAAGTAGTGTGTTAAAGAAGTTATGAAAAAGAAAAGGAAATATTTTAAAAATAACGTAACATGATTGTTAATGTAATTGTTTTGTCATTGATATGAGTGTTGTTGTCATCTCTCTCTCTCTCTATCTATCTATATATATATCTATATCTATATCTATATCTATATCTATATATATATATATATATATA